>NW_010580591.1:499137-541844 GCF_000705375.1 Tinamus guttatus | reverse complement strand
AACAAAATTATTTACTTTATAAATAAATTATGAACTTTTTTTAAAAAGTGGACTTCAGGGCTGAAAATAACACACATTTAATTAATGTATGCCCATTAAGATGGGATTTACACTCTATAGACTTATTGCCACTAATTTTATCCAGAAAATGTGTAAGCACATAATAACATTTCTATTCGAATTTAAGCAGATTATTATTATTATTATTAATAATAATAATAATATTTTGGTGGCTTAAGAGTGACCAACGGAGAACAGATGATACCTGGTAGATTAACTTGTTTCAATAGTCACTATAGTCACTGTGATCTATTTTAAAGACTGTCGGGAAAGTTACCTTCCAGTCTTTTACTGTTATCTGTGTTTTTGTTGGTGGTGGTGGTGTTTTGTTTTATTTTGTTTTAATAATTTCACTTTGAAGTATAATTCGGCAACTCAGTGGTGCTCGCACTGGCACTTTTTATAGGGGGCAAGTGCTTTACATCGCATGAAAACCTGGCTTGAGCAAGACTTGCAATAAGATAATTACTTAGCAATATTGTTTTGTTTCATTATGAAGGCATCCAGAATACCATACACAAGTCAAGAACAAGACTCATTTATGTATACACAAACAAATTTGCTAAATTTTGCATCAGTTTACAGGGTCTTTGTTTTATTTAACTGTTAATATTTTCAACAATGAACTCCAACATAATAGCTAAATGTTGAAAGATAGCTTGTTAACCACCTACCCTTGTAACACTGTATTTAATAAGCAGGTCATCTAGAAACAGATTGTTGATATTCTTGTTAGATCATACTAAGGCTCAATTTATGATATGCAATGAAAAAGAATTAAAATAACTAATAAGAATTTTGGGAGACTACATTTTTGAATCTCTCTTTTTTCTTTATTTTTTTTTTCTGTTATGAGCAAGAAAATTCAGTAAAATAATATATAACTCAAGGGAAAGACAATTAGTGAAAGACTTTTCTTATAGCAATGGGCAGTAAAAGTGTATTGGTCACTAAAAGGATAACTTAACTTTGCTTTTCTAACACTAGACAGTAATCCTATCCTTGGCTGAATAAATCCATGAGCTAAGATGTTTCCAGCAAAAAAAAAAAAAAAAGTTAGGTCAAAGCCCTTAAAATATATTACCCTCATCTTCGCAGAGATCCTGAGAATTAGTAAGCATCACCTTCTTGTTACTATTTTATACTGACATTTATAATTTTATCATCAGATTTAACCAAATATTAGGGAAAAACTGCTGAAAAATGATACAGACTGTTAATATCTTCAAAGTAGATTGCTTAAAACTTATATTTAAATAACACTGACGTTCATTGATCTTATTCACCATACTCATCTTTCTCTAGTCTGACCTTATACTATTCTGACTTTTCTCTTTGGAGCATATTCTCTTTCTAACTGGCTGATCATAGCTGTCAATCACTCAAAGGATTTTACATATGTAGGTTGAGAAAAATAATCATAGTGGGTCTATATTTTAAGCATGGATACCTAACAGACATATTCAGATATTTTCCATAAATAAAATAATTTTCAAAGATGTTGATAATCTGATCATGTATCACAATATTTTAGCAGAAGACCTGGCTTTTCTCACATACAGTTGAAAGCTGCATACAAAGAGATATCCATGGTCATAATATAACAAATTACAGAAAAGAATGAGAACGATGTAATTTTAGATCAATAATGATACAGCATCCCTCTACACTAATTGACTCAGATATTCTATGGTGGTATAACTAGAATAATAATCCGACATACTGACCTCTTAGGAACAAATGTGTGATACAGAAGGTTAACTATTAATCATTAAGTATGAACATAATCACTCTCTAGAAAAGAATGACTAATTTAGAAGATAATGCTGAAAGCCCGTGATTATCTTCTGGACATGATTTTCTTGACATGAAAGTACCTTCTAGCACCTACAATAATTTGACCCCTGGCAATATCTGTTAAGAGTATCGCATAAAGCGATAAGGCTTCCAAGAGAATGTGCAACCAGAAATAGAGCAAAATACGTTTTTACGTCTTGTTAGGTCATGATATTGGTGAGAAGTTTTTCAGAAAAGAGGTTAAGCGTTATAGAATGAAATGGAATTAGTGGGAGTAGTAGAGGAAGGAACTCAGCTATTTAAAACAGTCACATACCTACCCCCAGTTTCCTCTGCAGAAATTCCACACTCAGATCTCAGATTGAATTTACCCAGCATACATATCTAAGATTTTAATATAAACCTTTTTTTTTATATATATATACTAAACTATTTACGAAGCTACTGCTCTGACTCATGATGGTAACATCTGAACCCTGTTGGTCTTTGTAGTATTTCCTTCACAGTAGACCTTGAAAAATGGGAGGATAATTAGGTATAGGTATACAGAAATACATTTTTCAAATTAAGATGAAAACAAACCCCCAAAATCTCTGGGAGATTGGGCATGTAAATGCACAGCCTGTGTTCTTTAAAACCACCGCTCACCTACTACCAATGTTTATTTACATTTGTTAAGGTACTAATAATTTAGAACTGCTCATTGAGTGAATAAGAGCAGATTTTCTTCAGAAATATAAACCGTGTAGGATGATAACATAGCTGGTGAGCACTGAATACATGAGAGATTGAAAGAACGGGGAAAGTAAGAATTACCAACAAAATACTTTTATACAGTACTCATACACTCACCTGAGGTAACACCTCTCCTTCCTACTACTGGTCAAATACCAAGATAGCTCTTTCCTCTTCTGAATCTGCTCCTCAAAAATGTGTCTCTCTACGCAACGCACTGAGAACAGCTGTGGGACTGCATGTCAAAATTCTTCTATGTATGTTATGGATCACAATAGCATAATTAGATCTCTTTTGTAGGTATAGCCCTAAGTCATGACCAAACTGAAGTAGAGCATGAAGTTTAACCCATATGGCAGAGAGAGACCCAAGTATTCTATCCCTGAACATCCTCTGATCTTGCTGCTAAATGTGTTTCTGAAAAAAAGTAATAGAATGAATCCAGAATCCTAAGTCTATTTCTCATATTTTTTTACAGAATTAGGAAATTAAAGTATATGACATCTTCATTTTGAGCTTAGAATCTCAATTTTTGTCATGTTCATCGCTAATAAATTATATACTCCACACAGAAAAACAAGTACCAATTTTAAATACTGCAGTGCCTATAAAAAGTTTTCCAGATAGGATGAGTAAGTGCTCCGTTATCTCTGATGGTCCAACAACTTTGCTTTACTTTCCGCATGGCCATATACCACAGTCTTCCATCTATAAACTGAAGCTGAATTAACTAAGGTTGGAGATGTTCAGTTCTTTTATTTAAATGAAATACCAATTGACTTATTCTAACTAATAGCAATATATTAAAATATAAATCATTTTTCCTTTTGTGTCAGAACCTTTCAGTCACTTGTATGCTCAGAAGATCATTTGGCCTTCTCTATTTGAAATTTTAAAAGTCAATACAAATTATGGAATTCAGAAAGTATAGTTTCTGGGGTGAAATAGCATCTTCTGGACCAGTGAGCATACTGGGGAGCTGAACTGGTAATTTATAGCTGTCAAGAAAAAAAGAGCTTGAGTGAAGTGAAATTTTAGCTGTTTTGTTAACCCATGATTTTAGGTTCAGAGACTATTGGCAGGAAGCCCAGACACTTTGGAGCGCTTCTAGCAGGCCCTGTCGAATGCTCTCCTGCTTCTTTTCTCTGTCCTATAGACAGTTTTGCTACAGAAAAGGAATGACCTCATTTTTGTGAGCTTTGCTATTCAGAGTCTTTGATTTTGTTTTCATTACTATTGGGGGAGATGGAGAGCAGAGACTTGTGTGTCTTGTAATTGGACTTTGCAGAAGTGAAAAAAAAAAAAAAAAGCTTTGTGTGGATTGTTCAAGTATCAGATAACAAAATTCCAGACAACTAAAATATCACAATGATAAATATTTAGACTGTTGATACACTTCCAATTTTTATTATTTTTCTCTCTGTTTTTTTATTCGCACCATGAAAGAGGTGTTTCACCAATTCTGAAATTCGAAGAATAATTGTAGGACAGAGACACTAAAGCAGATATGCTGGACAAATCCAATACTGTGTGTGATACTCAATTTAGCATTTGGAAAAATATCAGCTATGTTAATACTAATGAAAGACTTGCCTACTGGATTACTTCTTGAGGGCCCTAACCTTGCAAACTCTAGCTATTTATTTGAAGTACTCAAACAAAGTCCACTGATTTCTTAGAACAAAGTAAAATTCACGGGAATTTAATGTCATCTGTATCTGTAGCTCAAGGAGTTACAATAAGCTTCAGAGGAGTGGAACTAGTGATATAATACAGAAAATACTTAACTTACATATTTAAAATTTATTCACAGCATTAATATCCTGAAACACTCCACAAAATTTATCACATTGTGTACAAATAGATATAGAGACAGCGATAGTAAGAACCAACCATATTATTGTCAACATAGAAATGCTGGTGTGAAACCTGTGCTTTAGCAGTAGAATCATAGAATCATAGAATGCTTAAGGTTGGAAGGGACCTCTAGAGCTCATCTAGTCCAACCTCCCTGCACACGCAGGGTCACCTAGAGCACGTGGCACAGGACTGCATCCGAGCAGGTTTGGAAGATCTCCAGAGATCCAGACTAGGTTCAGAAAATGTTGTGTTTATCTTTTCCACCACTGCATGTATTGACATTTTTTTTTTCATTTTTGCTGCCTTACCCAGTTGTTCTACTCTGAGTTGTGTGGGTTTTTCAGTTCTAAATTTTTGTATATCTTTCACATTTTAATATTTGTGATGAGCATAGTTTTGTGTGCATGTGTGCGTGTGCGTGCACATGTGTGTGATGATAGGAATCTGATTCACATTTGGCTCTCTTGGAGATATGCTGTGTTAGGAGCTTGCTTGCAAATCTTTGCACCATCCTTCTTTTTTATTTTTCTTTATATTTTTTCCAAGTAATGTTTATTAAGTCTTTTGAAATGCCCAGTAAACACTTTCTGCAAGCCTACTTGCATCTTTTTTTTTTCCATAAAAATGTATGTATTTTTGTTTTCAGCAAAATATCTATTCATCTGCTGCAACATTATATGAGCTGAGATTTCTCTCCAAAGCACACTAACTATGCTTCCAAGGATAGTGTTTGCCTTGAGGAAATCTTCACATTTATCAACATTGGTTCAAAGGATAGTTACTCCAAACCTTCTATAGTCACTAGTGATTGATTACCATCATGCTTAATTTTGATCAAGACTTAATAATTAGCTCTATACTGTAATACTAGTCATAAAGTATGATCATCAATTCGAATGCTTGTATGAAATATAAAATATAGTTTATTGAAAAAACACAGTTATTTTTAAGCAATGCCCAACTCTTTAGAAGTAGCAACTCTCTTTTAGTGAGCATCACCCCAGTACGACTCTCTAGCAGAATAAAGACTATACAGATGCTACTCCAATTCACTGCATATGACATTTTAGGCCAGAAGAATCTGTGTACAGAACAATCACAATCATAGAAATACCACATAATCTAGATTAGAAATGACCTTTGAAGGTCATCTGACTGAACGTTTTGCTTGAAGCAAGCCAAACTATATTAGGTCACTCAGGTCCCTGCCAGTTGAGTTTTGGATGTCTGCAAGGCTAAAGATTCCACAGTCTCTTTGGACACTTGTTCCTAAGCTTGACCACCCTCATAATGAAAAGCTTTATGTGTAATTGCACTTGCACATGCAGCAGTTTGTGCTTTATTGCCTCGATCTACCATTGTATCACCAAAGACAAGCCTGGTTCTGTCCTACCTATACTGCACAACGGTAACTGAAGACAATTATAAAGTATCACTTTAGCTTTCTCTTCTTAAAACTGAACAAACCAAGTTCCCTAGGCCCCTGCTTGTTCCTCATGTTCTCCAGCTTCCTGATCATCTTGGTGGCCATCCACTAGATTTGCTTCAGTTTGTCAATGTTGTTCTTGCACTGGAGATACCAAAATGGGACAGTGCTCCAGATTTGGTCCCACAAGTGATGAACAGAGGGGTATAACCACTTTCCTTAATCTGTTGGCTACATTTGTTACTGCAGCTGAAGATGCAGGTGGATTTCTTCACTACAGTGACATCCTGCAGCTGAATTCTTAGCTCGTTTTCTACCAGGACTATCAATCCTTTCTGCAAGCTGTTTCTGGCTAGCTGGAACACAGTCTGTATTGTTGTTTGGGTTTGTTTCATCTCTTATTTAAGACTTTGCATTTGCTTTTGTTGAACTTTCATGAGGTTCCTGTTGGGCCTGTCCTCTGTTCTGTTGAGGCCTCCCTGGATAGCAGCTCTGTCTTCCAGCTTATTGACCACTTTTCCCAGTTTGATGTCATCTGAAATCCTGCAGAGAGCACACTCTGCACAATCATCCAGGTCAAAAATAGACACATGAAATAGCTTTGCCTCAGTTGCAACAGTCACTAACCACTATCCTTTCAGACTGATGGTCCAGACTATTTTACACACACAAAATCATCCACAATCCAGTCCATATCTGATCAGTTTGGCCATAAAGGTACTTAACTATAGGACATTAGGCTGAAGGCCTTGCTATAGTCAGGGTAAACAACACCCACTACTCTTTCCTTACTCACAGAGCTAGTCATGCCATCATAAAGGCACCTCTGGTAAATCAGAGCCAGCCCTTCCCAATCACCTACTTTTTGTGCCTTCAAATGACTTGAAAGAAGATGTGATCATAGCCTTTCCAAAGATTCAGGTTAGCCTCACCAGCTTCTAGTTACCTGGATGCTCCTTCTTGTCCTTCTGTGGCTTTTCTTTTTTTCACGACAACATCACCCAGCTGTCATGAGCATTCAAAGATGACAGAAAGCAACTTTATGATCTAATCATTTAGCTTCCTCCTCACCCTTGGATTGGACTATCTGGTTTCATGGACTTGCATATGCCTAATTTGTTTAATATTCTCTTCCCCTACTGCACTTGACAACCACAGACTCCACTAGTAATCTTATGACCTGGGAGGACAGACTGAAAATCTAATCACTGAAAAGCAAAGCAGAAAAGTGACTTAGTCCTTCAACCCTTTTCAGCCTGTACCTGCCATTGCTAAGTCCTTTGCACCATTCAGTAGTGGGCCCACATCTTCACGAGCTTTCTTGTGCCTTCCAGGCTCTTGCTGAAGCCTGTCTTGTACCTGCTTACATTTTACATTAGCTTCCACTCCATCTGACCATTGCCTCTCCCAGCCTCCTCCATGTATGCTCAGATTACATTTCTATCTTAGTAGTTATCCCCACCTCCACTTTAGCGTGAACAAAGAGTTTGTAAAAGAAATTTCTAAAATGAAAAGTAAATTCTTACTGTGATGAGAACTGTGGTGTGATGAGGTGATGAGGTGATGAGATGTCATTCAAAAGTTCCAAGAAGCTAAAGTATGATATTGTGGACATATTAGCTTAGTTATGAACCATTCCTTACTGTTGTCTCAGAATTAAAGAGATAGAAGGAAGAAAATATTGAATTATTAAAGAAAATTTCAAAGAAAAAAGCATGAGATTCTAGGAAACTGAAGACTCATAAAATTCACCTTCATACTGTGACTAGTGGTAAAAACAAATAGACTTAAGACAAACAGATATTTTATATGCTGGGAAGAATCAGTATGGCCTTTTTGTTGGAGAGAATTACGATATCTATTACAGAAGAATTTTAGTTTTGCTCTGATTGAGTTTAAAAGACACACAGATCTGGTTTGCTTAAACAAGGGTATATCTACTGTCATTTGGAGAACTGTGGACAGCCTGCCTTAACTCTAGCTGCTCCAAGGAGCCTCCTCACATGTCCTGTCTCCTGTCTGCCAGCCCTCTACAGTTATGGGTATCCTAGGGCATCTCTAATGGCCCCAGCTGCCTGTGTTTACATAGCTGGATCCAGCCTGTACCAGTCAGAGGAACTTAAAGCAGGTTAAGACAGCAGTGTAATGTAGAGGTAGGGAAGGCAGAATAGCACAGTCCATTCCCTTCAAAAGCAATTATTTTGCCCTGTTGACAGCATATGCTCTCATATCATTTTTAACATGAAAAAAGGATTCTTTTTTAAGCACATTTTTGAGGATTGATTAGTATCATGGTACTTGCCTGTATCTCCATAATCATTATGGTGTCATAAAGAAAGTATGATTTAGAAGAGGAGGAGCATAAAACCTCAGAAACAAATCCTGTGAAAGTTATTTGGTCCATCTGATGGCCAAAGAAAGAAGTCTATGAACGTTATATTTAGAGATATAGATACTGATGGTCAAATAGTCTATTGCAAATCATCCCTTTTTGAAAGCCGTATTCATTCTATCTTTAAAAATTGGGCCATTAAAAATATTGTTTACACCATATTTTAGAGATAAAATGGAAAACATATATTCACATGACAGCAAGAGGATATTTATTGACTGTTAGCCCTTTAAATATTACACTATGTCAAATCTCAGTTATCAGTGTTAGACACTTCACTGAATCATTTCACCATTGCAATGCACCAATACATTTTCAGAGAGATCTTCACATCTTTACAGCACTCTTTTCCTCACGTAAGTTGGTAAAAACAATTTAGTCCTATTAAATAAAATACAAATCCACACATTGTCTCAGGTAAACATTTAGGAGTTGCTAATTGGCTATTTTTGAATTAAGGTGTGTCAAAAACATATGCAATTGCTCATGTGTTAGTAATATTCATCATTTAAGATACACTATGTTGTCTTTTTAGATGGTCAAAGATAAGAAAACTCTATCGAGAAAAAAATAACAAAAAAGACTTTATTTTGCATTTATATATATTATAGCCATTTGCAACTGTACAAGGTTAAAAAAGCTTCTGGTAGTGTTTTTCTTTTTTTTTCTCTATATTCAACTTGCTTTTGTGTATAAAAATGATAATTCCTAAGAATCCTTGTTATTTTCCTCTACTTTCTTCTGTTCTAATTTCCTTTTCCATTTCCTGGAATATGAAGCATGTTGAAAGATTTTGGGAAAATGTAACTTTTTTCTTAGAGACTGTGGAAGAATTGCTTGAAAAGGGGGAACTTGGAGAAAAACTAGGGCTTGACAGGAGTTATGGTATTAGAAAAGCTTGCTTGGCTTCATGGTTGCCACTTCCAGAATGACTGGTGTGCATGAACTCTGCTCCTCCGCAGTTCCCTGGGCACCACAATCTGCCCCCCAGCAGCTGCAAAGAGAAGTAACCGAGGGTGGAGTGGAGTGAAGACACCGCGGCCAAACTCTGTTGCACTCCCTGTGCTGGGCCGCTTAAAAGCCACACAGTAGCTGCCCCGTGGGAGATACACGATAACATGTCCAGTGCTGAGCCAGCAAGGATGACAAATCACTCCTTTCAGATTAACTTTACTTGAACTTTGCTCATAAGCTTATTATAATGCCAATACACACCTCCATCCCAAAAGTTACTCGCCTCCCAGGTTCTGACCACACCTCACTGAGCATGCTCTCTAGATCTTTGATTGACCGTACCTTTAAATGAAAGCAAGAGACTTTTTTTTTAA
This sequence comes from Tinamus guttatus, assembly GCF_000705375.1. The sequence continues at coordinate 532,246 of NW_010580591.1, read as the reverse complement.
TTTTTTTTTTACCAATCAACAAAAATAAGTATGACTGCAGTCACTAGAGCTCCATCTAAATGTAAAATAATAATAATAATAATAATAATAAATATATAAAAGGTGAACTGAGGAAACTCAGAAGTTGGAGGGAAGACTCCATAGTAATTTCTGGAATTGGTTGCTGGGCTGAACCCCCTTCCCTCTTGTCCGATTGGGGCACCACCTGAAGAGACTCTTTGAGGTTGAGAGCCCTCTCCCATCTTCTTGAGTTAGTGATGATTGTGCATTTGTACATTACAGCTAGCTAAAAATGCTGTAGTAGAGAATTTCCTGTACTGACATCCAAAATCTGCTCTGTACATGTTGCGTTTGAATAAATCATATTATTTGTGAATCCAGTACTCCCAGAGTGAGACCTATAGTTGACCATACTATTCATGAACTTGACTGCTTATTTTGAAGGCAATCAGACCTACTAATCAGCAGACTGTTCGGGAATTTGGTGCTGCCAAAGGCAGGCCTATAGCTACCACAGCATTTAGTATTCCTATTAAGATGAGTCCAGCTGCCCCCAATCACTCTAACCTTTAAGGATTTGCTGGAATGCAAGGGGATTCAACTCTTACCAAATTAGCCCCATCATTTCAAACTGCAACAGGGAGTGAGTCTGAATACATGAAAACAAGTCTGCATGCGTCCTAATGGAGCAATTTGGGGGATAATTTTTTCAGGTGTGGAGTATCTGACCTCAGGTGCCTGATAGATATGACTATAGCGTTATTAGCAGTCACTCAGACCTCTAGGTGGAATTCAGGAGGCAGTAATGCCCAGGCATTTCAATCTGTGCAGTTAACCTACTTAGATTAGAATCTATTATTTATGGTGATTATCAGCCACTGCAGCTCTTGTAAATGGCAGTAGGTCAGTGTTTTGATAATAATTAAGGTATTCATTATAGGATAAAAAATGGAGGTCAGCTTTGCTTTTCTACTTTGAAACAGAATTGAACATAAGGATTTGAGAGATGGAAGAAATTATTGCTAGAAAGAAGCTATATGGATTTTTTTTTTCTGTATTCTGAAACTGTGTTTCCATAGCCTTCTATATTCATCGTAGCAGTAAAACTAAAAGCTCCCTAATGCCTTCTTTTAAGGAGTTCATTAGAAAACTGTTAGTGAAGTTCTGTGTATTTTTATTGCTACTGCACTCTGGAAAGAGACACAACGATACCTACAGGAGTCTGAAATATGGGAGAAAATAATACATGCAAAATATATAAACTTTGTACAGTTTGCTGTCTTTTTTATTACATTGCACCATAAAGCCCCCTGTTGTTTGAACATATACACTACTTTATTCTTTAATAATGCGACTTAAATGTCATGGATGTCTTACAAAGCTTCTGTTTATAAAATTTATTAGGCAGAGATATGCTAAATGGTTCCCAGAGGATTTAGATATTGCTGAACATTGGAAAACCAATGAAACATAGGTAGGACAAGCATATTTCCTGCTATTTGCCCACTAAACTAAATCAGTCTGAAAAAAAAAAAAAGAACATATTTAGAAATTCGAGATAAGAAAGGAGAAAGCTTGCTTCCTTCCTGGGCCCCTAATGATACAGAGAAGTAGAAGATACTTGGTTTGTTGACTCCTTGCATTTTCCTCGCAAGCATAGAGCAATGATTCAGTAGAGAAGAATGGGAATCAGACAAAATAAGGTGGGATCCCCACAAAAATCTCTTGCAATATCCCCTGTAAGGTCACACTGGTAAAGGTTAAGACCTTCCCAGAAAGTCAATTGTTGCCGCCCTTTTAGTGTTTTTTTTTTTTTTTTTTTTTTTTTTTTTTTTTTTTTTTTTTACCCCATGGAATGTAAGATGTTGCTTGTCAAACTGTGCTGCACATCAGAATCATTACATAAGCGAATGCTTCCAAATTAATTTTATTCCTGTAAAGATGTAGGCCTTTGGTTACAAAACATATTCTACACAAGATTAAGGATTTCCTGATTATACAGGTAAACATATTATAAAAAGATGAAGTGATTCAGGAAATATCATAGAGAGAAGAACTCAAATGCATTTTATTTTTATTCAATTTCTATAACTTTGAAAATTCTCTTGGATAAAATTTCCATCTTAACTCCACTGTAAAAGTCAGAAAATATGAAAATGGGACATATTTTGTAAGCAGATGGCTTTAGGACTAACTTAAGATTTAGAAAAAAATTAATCTGGTAGAATTTTTAATTTGAAAATAGAGATATAAAATGCAGTGGAGGAATGAAGCAAAAGCAGAAGAAAATGAGGGAAAGAAAGAATAAGAGAAGAGTTTTCAATAAATTCATAACCATTTATTGAGTTGCTACTATGGTTGTGTTTTCCAGTAATGCCATGTGATTTCTTAATACATTATCTACCTATTCTGCCTTGTCAGTACAAGAACATGCTGATTCACTGTCCATGTAGCATCACGCTCTGAGAATGACTACAACAAATAGTTTTCCATGATGAATGAGAATAGACAAGCATTAATGATATCTTCAAGTTTCGATGCAGTTGCCAGGAAACTGTCTAGTCTTAGATCACCATTCATACAAAGGAAGTTGCTATCAGTGTTTTCAAAGAAGATATCTGAGAAAATCCAGTTAAGACATAAAATTATAGAAAATACACTCCTAGTTAATACTATCATGGTCAGTGTTCCTTCTCTTTTGAAAACTTGAATGGATTTTTATGTGAGTCACTAATTAGTCCACATTCAATTTCAAGGTTGCTATTGTTCATAGATTCAAAACTCAGTTATTTGGTTCTGGATATCCCATCACAATCTCTTTCCATCTCATTTCACCCTTTTCTAAACAGTTTAAAAGTGTCAGAAAGAAGGCAAAATAGTATGAAGCTTACTTACATTTTTGTTTTTATTAATGTATCTGGATTTTGGCTAAAGTAACTCAATTGTTCTAATTGGCTTCAAATATTTCCAAACTTTTCAAGTAGCACAAATGCTAGGAACAAATTAAGGAGGAAAATAATCCTGAAGGAGAATTCACCAAGCTTCTATTCATACAGACATGTTTTACTGTATTCTTCCTTCTCCTCTCTGATATTAGTTTTCATATTGTTAACAGGAGAAAGTGGCAGGTCTTGTTTTTGTTTGAAGCCCTATTTTGGTAGTTCTAGTTGTTGCAAAACCATGAGGGTAGACTTATACCCTTTCTCTTCCTTTTGTTGTGTAGCAACACAGAGCCTGCTTGTCACTGCTAGAGACTGGTTATCACAGAATCATTGCACTTGGCAGGGACCTCTGGAGATTACCTAGTCCTACTCCCCTGATCAAAGAAGGGTCAGCTAGAGAAGGCTGTTCAGGACCCATTCTTGCAAGGACAGAGACTCCACCTCACCAGCCAACTTGTTCCAGTATTTGACCACCCTCACAATAATTTTTTTTTTCTTATACTAAGTGGAATTTTCTGTATTCAAATTTTTGATTAGTGACTCTTGTCTATTCACTGGTGAGAAGAGTCTGGCTCCATGTTTCCAATCCCTCGCTATAAATACCTGTGTACACACATTAATAAACTTCTCTTCTGCAGACTACACTGTCCCAGTTGTTTCTGCCCCTCCTTGTATCCATAACTCCAGATGTACTCACTCCCATGCTGAGCAGAAGAGAAAGATCACCTCCCTCAACCTCACGGCAATGCTCTTCCTAACACAATCCAGGAGCCTGGTGGTCTTTTGATCTGTTTCCTCTCGGCCCATCAAGGTGTTTCACCCAGACGCCCTCCCCTTTCTGTAGCTTCTCTGGCTTGTATTTATATTTTCCTCCTCTGTTGTCTTTCTACAGCAGCACTTCTCATGCTTTTGTGTTTCTATGAAGTGTAACATGGAGTGCCCAGTGCAAGGAGACATGGCCAAAGCATATTTTTCCTATCTGTGATTCTAAGCTGTGCACGCACAGCCTGAAGCAGCTCTGGTGTTGTATTTAAGAAATGCACAGTGTTACTCCATCATTCTTCTCTTCTTCCTGCTTTGCCTGGGCTGAGACCTGGAAAGAGGCCCAGATGGAGCTGCATATGGCAACCCAACACAGTGCCGACAGAAGAGGAGTTCTCTGCCAGGCTCAGTCTGCCTCACATCCAAGTTTGAGGAGACAGGAGTTATTATACTTTTACATTTATGCCAAAATGAATCAGTCAATTAGTCACATTTTATATAGAGTGAAATTCAAGTAAATCTTTCCCAAAGTCACTAGAATAGTTTTGTGTCGCAACTACTACTGTGCAATGTGCATGAGTCATGCTGCAAATGTTAAGAAATAAGCTCAAAATTATGAGATTTAAAAATAGTAAGTGTAGAGACTTATTTATTGGCATTTTATTAGCATTTATTTTCCCTGATACCCCTAAACCCTCTCTTTTTTTTTAAGTATACCTGTGAGAATTATAAACAGACTACTTTTTGTTTTGAAATGATAGACTGTTATATTCAAGTAATTGCAGTGTCCAGTCTTCTAAAAAGAACTCTAAATATTATGAGGGTTGGCAATTCTGCCACAAAACTTAATTCCTTTGGGTACCCTGACAGGCTGAAAGCAAAGCATAAAACCAATCTCTGTGAAATCTCCAGTAAATCATATTTCTTTCCTTATATCTTCTCCTTGAATGTCTATTCTTCTCTACCATATTGCCATAAGAGTAGAATATTGGCATGCAATTGTCTGACTACCCCAAAGCTGATCTCACATGAATAAAAGGAATAAAACCCACCCTTTTTTGTTAACCAGCCAGACTAGCAGCAGGAAAACATTTTAGAAATGTTTAGAAATGTCAGTTGCTTCATTTGATCCTCCTTTCTAGCAGAACTCCATATGAAAGTGTGAGCCTTTAGGGAACAGGGCCAGTTTTGTAGAGTGAGTGATTTAGTGGTGTGCTGGTAGCATTAGTGTTTCACATTTTATTTACGTACATAAAATTGCCATCTATTTCATTAAGAGTTAGTTGACTAAATACTTTTTTTTTGGATCTAATTCTATATTTAATCCCATCAGGCTTCGACCAGCATTGAAATAAATTGAAACTCTTTAAGATGGTGCTTGTTGAAAACGACATGGAGCTGTACTTCGCAATAGTCCTAACGATTTCAAAGCATTTAACCTCAGATGCCAGAAAAAGGTTAGAAACTCCACAAACCCTGGAAAATCATTCTTCTGTATGTTTTCAAGTCTATACAGACTCTGGTCACGTTATCCTGGTTCCTAGGGCCTTTATTGAGTATTGAAGAAGGAAAAAAGGTAAATAAAACAACGCTCCTACAGATTCACCACACAAACAAAATAGACAGGGAAGGTCCTTTGTCCCTTGGCAAATTGAATGTTGAAATGTGGTCACTGGGTCAAAGCAAACTCTTGAGAAAAATCAATACAATTTATTTCCCAGGGTTTTCTCTTCTATACTAGGCCCTAGTCTCCAAAGGCAGCCAAAATCCATGTCTGCTTTGACTCTACACTATGAGGAGCACCCAGATATATATAAAAAATGCTGACATTTCTTCTGTTTGACCTGACAAATCATCATTCAAACTGTGTAGTTGAACAATGAAAATCAGAGAACTAACAGGGAAAGCTTTAGACAGGGCATGATCTCACCAATACAATTAAAAGGGAAAACGGTCTCCTCTCTTTTTTTTCCATTATCTCTAAACCATACACCCTGCAAATATTCTATGAAATTAGCCTGTAGCTATTTCATTTAGACTTTGACTTTGTTAAGACCTAGACTGTCTTTTCAAGACTTGCCAATTAAAAACTGCTGGGAAAATCTTGAGAAGGGAAATTCAGGAAAACCCTGAATATAAAACCCAAGATATGAAAAAAGGAATTAAATATTCTCACTATAAAGTGTTTTAAGGAATCCATACATGCCTCAATTTCCCTGATAAAAATTTATATTTAAAGCACACAGAAATTCCAAAAGAGATTTTTCAATCACAAAGTTTGCAAGATTTCAACACAAGATTTTTGATCACAGATTTTCAAGATAATTATGAAGCTAACTGGTGCTAGACTTTGGGACTGTGATTACTTCTTTGTGAAGAAGAAAATAGGAATATCTCCATATCTTCTGCATAGGTTACTTGAACTTTGTGACTGGATACCTGCAATCAAGGCATAATAAATATGTGTTTATCCCTTTTCACTGCAGAGGAAAATGAAATTAAAAGGGAAGGAAAACAGCAAAACTAACAATCTAGAATAGATATATCATAGGCTGTGAAATGGTACATGACAACTGGCAATTTAAAGGTGGTTGAAAACTACTGGAGCAAGTAGTGATATGGCATCAGTCAGATTTTCTTTCCTTGAAAGTTCTGAGTCTGATTTGGGATCTGGTTTGCAGAAGTAGTTATATACCATCCTTGTGGTAGAATATGTTTTTGACTCAGTTAGGCTCCGTAATCTTTCTTTCCTAATGTCATACCATTATTACAATATAATGATAACATATTAGAATATCATTACCACTGAAGTTCTCTAGATTTATCTCATGATTTTAAAATGAACTAGAAACATTTAAATAACACACATGGAACTAAAAGAGGGGAGGAAAGGGGAGAAAAATGGAAAAGAGGGAACAGTTTTGTAGAGTGGGTGATTTAGTGGTGGAGCATTAGTGTTCCAGAGCATTGTTTAGGTGTGTAGTTGCCATCTATTTCATTAAGTAGAGACATGTCTGAATAGGAAAAGATCAGAGGAGATGACGAGAGTTCTCTCTATTTAAAAAAATTGTCCAGATTAAAGGATAAATTTCTGGTTTGGAAGTATTTAACTGAAACTCTAATGATTTCAGTATCAGCATATGACACATAAAAATCAATTACAACATTAACCAAAAAGAACTACCATAAAATAGTTTTGTCTAAGAGCAAAACCATATGTCAGGAGGTCAAGAATAGAGATAAGATTTGGTTAGCTGGCATGTAAAAGAACAGATTTATCTCTTGTGGGATATCTGCAATACCTATTGTTTTATTCGGTTTTGATGACATGAGCAGTTCTTGTTCCCACAGGCTCTGCTGTGAAGTCATCTTTTCAGCTGCTAAGATGAATATGTCATTTGCAGCTTGTGGAAGATTCTGCTTAGGCTGGTACAAAAGCAGTTTCAAGTGGATATCCTTATTAACAAAACGAATCCTCTGTAGACTTGCCTATTTTTTTTTCCATTCTTTAAACATGTTTATACTGTTTCATCATACTGCACAGGGCAGGATCTTTTTTTTTTTTTTTTTCATAAGTTTGCACTCGTTTGGGTAAGTGATTCATATGATTAACTGTGTCTCTAGAGTGGACATCTGGCAAAAGTATTCACCTTTAACTTTCTCCTATAGCCAGAGGATATTAAGCAGACAGTCGTAGGAGTCTTGGCCATAACTTCTTATATTTGGTTATGCCTAAAATGAAATCAAAAGACTATTTCTTTCCAAACTCAGGATGTCTAGCTGAGGATGAGGATGGATAGCTCAAATGTAGACATTTACTTATTGCCATCAAAGTCTAGTGAGAGAAATACTATGTTTTCTAGTAACAGCTGTAACTATTTATAATAGTTGTAACAACTTTATAATAATTTTGGCATTGTTTCTCATAACGGCCTTTGTATTCCTCGTATATTGCTGCTACATAATTAATTCGGTGTAAATGTTTTGCTCAGAAAGTTTTTTAGTTATTCATAGTAATTCCATCCACAACATCCGATACTGATTACTGTATTAAAGCATTTGGAGATAGACAGGGGAGATTCAGGCTGATGTTATGAAGAGTAGGAAGTAATGCTTTGATTTTGGTTCTACCTCAAGGCTACAACTGACTGGATTCTTAGAGAGACTTAGTAGAAGAATTGTTAATCTGTGACAGTACATGGGAAGAACTGTTTGCCAATCGTGCAAGGAAGGGCTGTATGAAAGGAAGTGGAAGAGCAACAATGAAAGCCAGAAAGGAAAAGAAAGAATCATGCACCAGAAAGCAGAGAACTCTGTAACAGCAACAGGTCACAGTGAATTGACCCATTGAACCTACATGAATAGATTTTTTTTTCTTTTTTTTTTTTTTGAGTACCATAAGTGATCTGTGAGCAAAGAATCAATTTCCACTCAATTCATGTGTAGTTTTGGATGCTTTGTTGCTTTTTTTGTCAGGTCACATAAGGTGTTATTGCTAACCAGATGGTTTCATATTTCCATGAAAGAAAGATGCCATTTGAAGAGTGTTTTGTAGAAGAGCAAAGATGTAGATATTTCACCAAAATAAGAAAGATGCTTTCTCATAAGGCCTTTGTGGAAAATTTTAACAAGTATTCACTAATGCTTGATAAAACACAAACATAAAAGAAAACAACATAAAAGAAAATGAAATTCACAGATATGTAGCCTTGTAGACTAGTAAATACAGTTAGCATTGCTTGTAATAGGTCACAGGACATGTCTGGACATTTATTTTAACTTGTAACAACAATCATGCAATGACCAAATAACTGCTGCTTAGTGCAGTGTAACACTTCTTTTATTGTATATATATGTATGTATGTATATATATGTGTGCATATATGTGTGTGTGTGTGCATGCACATATGCATATACACACACACATATATATTTTCTGTGTAAGATGAACTATCTTTGATCCTAGAAAAAAAGCACTGTAGAGCTGCACAGGTGTGCGACGATGGCAGAGACATTGAAGCATAGCCACGGATGTGTGCAGGAGGCCACAGGGTTGAAAATAGTTCACAATACAGAAATTGGGGAACCCCCTTTAGAGATATATGAGATGTGCAGGCTTAAACCATTAAACTGTACACATTTTTCATGCAGTTAAACTGTCATAAACATTTCCACCTGATATGAAAGTTTGCATCAGTTTTAAGAGAAATTGGACAAATTAATGGAGAATAAATTTATCAAGTACTTCTTCTGAAATACTATTTCTCACTCAAGAAGTACTTGAACTAATAGCAGAATTTGCTAGAGTATATTTACCCAGTAACAAAAGTCCCAGAGTGTCCCAAAGTGACAAAATAATTCTGTATTTTCTTTTATTTCATTGTCTGGCATTCCTCAGCGGATTGTGTTTTGTGTCTAAAGAGATTTTCAACAGTTTTGTTATGGTAATTACTGCATATAATTATTCATTAAAGTTATTATTGCAAAGAACCATGGGCCAAATATTCTTGGAAATGATCATTTTTAGCATTTACTTTTAGTAGACATGGCCCTGCAATCTTTATTATTTTGGGTTTTTATAGGTTTAAATAGCCTTAATCTGGTTCTAAAAAGAAAAAAAGGCTATTATGCATTAATCCTATTCTGTGTGTCCTCCAACTTTTGAACCTCTTCACTGATTTTAACAAAGTTTGACAGAGGGAGAGAGAGCTCAGAAATGTTATGTTCTCAGAAATTAGATTAGGATAAGTAACGCCATTAGTACCTCCACCTGAAGAAGAGGTTACATTGTGTGATTTTTTTTTTTTAACACTTTAGAATTCACAGAGTTAAAAGAGATTTCCAAATTCTGGAAAAACTTTAACGATCAGAGTTCCTGCTTTATTTACCAGAGAATCCAGTCAAGCGATATGAGCTCACAGGAAGTCATACTCTATCCAGAACTACTCTCTGCTGAATTTTCCTTGGTTCTGTAGTGTCATCCAAACCTAGATTGTCTCTTTTTTGACCAATCCTGTTCACCAGTCTTTCACCTCTCTGCCCTGCCAAATAACCATATAAAATCTCTTTTTCAATCACTGAACAAATAAGTAAAATAATAATTAATGAAATAAAGATTCTCTTCTGCTTTGCTGGAAAATGTATCAAAAGGAAACATTTCAGCAGCAAACTACATAGTCTTTTGGGGTAGTGCATTTATTATTGCTATCTATAATATTTTACAGGTTCACATGGGATTTTTAGTCATCATTTTACAAGGTTATTTTTATTGGTCTATTTTTAATTAACTAATGTTATCTGTGGAGGGGTAAGTGTAACTCTCCCTAACCTGGATGTTCATTTTCATTCAGACTAGCAAGATGTCTGGGTGCCAGCACCATACACTACCAGATATATATTTAAATCAGATATACATTTAAATTCTTGCCTATTGTAGTTTTGTTCATTTTTGAAAGAAGTTAGGCAGTAGAACATCCAATACTGCTGCCAGATCCTTTTGCTCACTCCTTTAGCAGCCAGTGCCTCTGAAGTGATGGGAAATTCCTAAAATTATCAACATGACTCCCAAGACTGAGAGTTTATCAATTCTAAGTATCTTCCTCTAGCAAGAGATGAAAATCTTTCAACTTAATTAGTTATCCTATGGATATTTCTCTATAACCTCTCCTCTGCTAAATCACTTCTGACATCTACAAACAAAACCTCACTGCCTTGGAATGAACCAAAACCGATTCCGTGTGACTGATCTCACCAATAAGCTTGTTGTTAACAAAGGCCTTTAGATCTAACAGCAGGTTTGTGCCATGGGTCCTGAGGGTAAGTGCTGTTCCCAGGTCAGGGCCTCTACAGTGTGCAGATGCTTCAGCCAGCACTGTCTATTTAATTAATTTCAGTCTGTTTCACCTATTTAAGCTTTTCACTTTCCTGCTGTTTTCTCTATCAATAAATATATGTAATAGATTATGAAGAAGAGGCATTCTGTGCATAGCAGGATGATCATTGATCCTAACAGTATTAAATCTTTCCTGTCATTGCACTTAAAGATTTATATGCAGTACATATAATAACTTATTTGTATACATAGCATTCCTCATATGGACATCATGTTCATATATATGCAATATATTTACATTTGTAAATATTAAATAAATTGGGATATATTGATCTATATACACACAGCTCTTACCTGTTTATATGTTACTATTTTCCTAATTTTATTTAAGCATGTTTTAAGATTCAGTATTCCTTGTTATAATTCATGTTAAGAATATTCTTAGATGTCCCGAGCAGACTTGGAGATCCATTTGGTTAGATGCTACACAAACACACAGGAATAACTAGTTTATTAAGTTGGAGCCATCCAGATCAGACAGCGTCAGCAAGGCATTCAAGTGCCAAAAACGAACTAAGTTTTTCTAGAACAGCTGAGCTATCTTTTTCAAATCCAGACAGTCCTTAAGACTCTCTATCATCTTCAGTGTAAATATCTTCTATAACGTAGTCCTATAAGCAAAGGCATGGTTTTGTAAGGTGGAGTGAACAGGCATATAACAACTTACCACCACTGGAAAAAAGGGAGGATAAGCTCATTTGGGAAAATGTTCTGCTTTTGCTGGACCTCTCAAAAAGCTGATTTAGTTCATTTACTGGAAGAAACAAGTTAGGTTTCTGCCTGGTTAGTTGAACAGTTTTACAGAAGGATGGCAAGAGCACTAGACCTGACACAAGAGAGGGCTGTGAGCAGAGGCTGAGGGACTGAAGATGAGTAAAGAAGGAACGAGAGAACAGGACTGTTTTTTCTCCGCATAGCACATTATTAGATCGATTCAACTGAATATAGAAGAGCACTTCAGGTATTTTGTGTGATCATAACCCAGTAAGCAGGCAGAGGAGATGCAGCAGAGGATTGGAAGTGTGACAGTATCCAGAATACATAGTGACAACGATTAGATGAAGGAATATTATCTGAATTTGAGTCAGAATTTGTTATGGTTTACTGTTGTTTGAAACACATAAGTAATGAGTCACGACGGTCATTACAAGTTTTTGAGAGGATAATGCTGATTCCTTCCTTATGGAACTATTAACCATCAAATGGAGCATGATCGAGCAGTGTAAACAAAAAATGACAATATGAAAAGTGATTCAGGTGTTAAATATCAAAGAGTGGGAAACTATAGGAAATCTACCTTTCATTATTTCATCACATTGTTGTAAGATGTGGGAAAATAATGCAGCTTTCCATGAATATCAATCAGCATTACAGGGAATACGCTGAGTGGAGTATTCCTTGGCTGTGCAGACAGACACTTTTCTTGATAAAAACACTCTACTAAAGACACAAAGTAAAGAGTACATGTATCTGCGATAAAAGGAGCCTGACAATCTTCTTTCTCCTCTCAAGTATTACTGTTTACAGCATTTTTTTTTTTAAAAAGGTCTTCTCAATTAAAATATGAGAAATTTCAGGCACCTCAGTAAGCAATCTCTACAATATTATGTTTTAAAAAGAAGCACTGAAACTGACAGCTCTAAAACCAATTTTTAATAGAATATAATATTGATTTTATTTAATAGAATTTTAGTGGTAAAAGATATTTTCATTAACTTTCATGTTTATGTTTACAGAATTTTAATTTACATAATTCATCTCATTATCATCACTTTTCACTGTCTAAACCCAAAGCTGCTGAGCTGCTTCTTCAGAAACAGACACCTATATCAAGCAAGTTGCTTTCTCGGATTTTGTTTTCAGCAGTTAGCTATGTAAGCACCATTTTACTCTGATTTTTCAGAGCAGTAAAAGAATTCCAACTATCGAAAGAAATATACGGTAAGCTACATTGTTATTTGCCTATTTTAAATAAATCATCAGAAGATTCTTTCAAAATAATAAACCATCCTAACATAACAGGTGTATTTATCTACACATGTAATGGGTAGTGGTGAGAGGATAGCCAGCTGTGAAATAGTTAATAGTGTTGACATTTAAAGTACTCTTCAAAGTGAAGTCCCTCAAGTGAAGGATGTGTAGAAATTTATTTGTGCTTTTCTTTCAGTCTTTTCATATTAATAAAGAAAAAGGTACATATAATTACATTTTTAAGAATATATTTTCCTCCAAATGAATTAAAATGAATAAGCATACATACATTTTGGAATACTAGATGATAGAAAGATTAAGAATATTTTCTGTTTGATTGTTTGTTTTTGCTGTTGTTTTTTTTTTTCCAGAAGCAGACTTCTGCAGTTGAGTAAGATGTTTTGCCACTAATAATTTCCAGCACTTCACAACTTATATGTGACTCTTTAAAAAAGACAGAAACATATATTTGAATAAATACCCGTAAAGTTTCAGTTTAAGAACAAGAAGGCCTACTATAATGAAGACCATTGTTTCAATCGATCACCCACATTTCTGTCATACAAGATATATGTGACTATCCTATATCTATATGTGACTAGTGCAGAATTTGGCAGCCTGATGTCTACATGGTGCATGTTTCTGGCAATGACCAGCATTCCTCATTGCCTGCCGACATCGTGCATTCAAAGGCCTGCGCAGTCCTGGGACTAACTGCTCCAAGAGGCTGCCATTCCCCTGGAGAGCTGGGAAGGCTCCTCTGCTGGTGTCCACCTTGCTCTAGAGGACAAGCACCCAGGTGCAGAGAATCTGCCTTCTGCGTGGGCCATTCAGCCTCCTCCTAAAGTATGTCTTACATAAGTATACTTCGTAAAGGACTCCATTCACCTGGTGTCTTAGGAGTGTCTCCATTCTACCTCACTTTGACTACCTAAGTGGGGCCTTCTCCACACCAGGCATTGAGACTGTCCAAACAGCCAGTGGAGTGTAAAAGCCACCTAACAAGGACAGACCAGGAACAGATAAACCTAGTGAATGGGCAACCCTTCCCATAGACAGAAAAGAGCCTGGATGTTTTCCTGACTGTTGCCTGACAGGTGGCTAGAGTTCATCGAGCCAAATCACACTCCAGGCTGGAGCACAGCCCCCTGCTACTGCCCCCAAAGTGACCAGGAGTGGCCACAGCCATGCATTTACCTGACTTCTTCCTGAGAGCTGCTAACGTACAGGGAGGGAGCAGTAGTGGGAGGGATCTTGGCTCCAGACAATCTTCCGAAAGGTTTACTGAGCACAGCTATCTTGGGAGGTAGAGTATGGTGGGAAGGGAAGATAGTGTAGGACCAGAGTAAATTTGCTATTTCCTTTTTTTAAAAAACAGTTAAGAATTTAGACTTTTTTTTTTTTGAAGAATTTAAACATTTTTTGTATGTATCTGCATCACCTTTCCTTTCTGGATGACTCAGGACTCAGCTTAAAATCACAAGCTATCCTTTACGCAGAACCTATATCTAAAAATAATTTTACACTTTCCTCTTTTGTTACCCTTCAGTTGTCATTGGTGAGGGATCTTTTTATCTTAATCCGTCTTTGTCTTCACTTTATTTAAAAGGGGCTCTGTAATGCTGTTGGTGTTTCTCCCTGCTGCTGAAACTGGAACACACTTTTTATCACATAGTCTGTATTCTTTGTTCTATTTCTTCTAGTAAGAGGAAAATATCTTCTCACAAAACCAAACTGTTGTTTTCTCCTCTAATTCTCTCCATTTTCCTTATTAAACTATGATTTTATTTATCCTTCATTTAATTATGTTCTCTGCAAGACTTTTCACTGTTTTACATGGCTCAGAAGATTAAAATTTTTATTTCATTTCTGTTTATTTATTTGTCTGTTTTCCATCTGCTACTCAATTTAGTTAGCATCCTCATTTTTTAAACAAAATATTGTATTTACTTCAACTCATATTAGATAGAGTATTTTTTAAGGTTCTGTTTTCAAAGCTTCTCTCAGTCCTCGTCAATGACTTAGAATTCTTTATCATCAGGAAAATAAATATTTCCTCCCTCCAAGGTAGTGGGATCTTTTTTCTTTGCTGACAATTATTAGTTCTAGCAGAAGACTTTGCTCTATCTTTCAGTTTGACATTATAACAACTTGTATTCTCACTAACATTTGTTTTTCTTTTTTTTTTTTACTTTGCAAGAGACAGGGAAAATGTAAATGTTTTATTCTCATCCTTTAAGCATGTAGTGCCAGGGTAAAGTGTTGTGATTATTTTATGGCTTTCTTTTACTCCATGTAAAACTGTCACAGACAGAATATATACAGTGGTTAAGATGCAGTGAGGTAATTCAGGTTCCCTGTCTCTCTCTACCTTGGCCTTTCTAAGTAGGCTTGCAAAAGGTGATTGCAACAACACACTCAGGTGAATGGTGAACTAGTGGAGACATGCTTGAAAGGTAGATTTAGAACCAAAAATATATCAAGATTTGTTCAAATGCAGTTACCCTTTGTAATTTTACTTCAATATAACATCATAAATATACCGTCCAAGACTTGGTAAAAGAAAGTGCTTTACAAAAATTTTTGTGACAATCTACTTGCTCTTTCTGTGACTTGTACATGTCCCCCAGATAGTGTATACAATCAATAGACAGACATTTTTGACAGTGACAGTTACTGTGCATAAAGTGAATTTTTTCTTACATTAATTCCTGGAGAATAGAAAAAAGATTTACCTTGCTATCTTCTGTTTTTATTCTGAAGTGATTGCTGCCAAGTAAAGCTAATTTCCTAAGTGCTTCATTTGAGGACACTTTCTGCTCTCAGGGGGAAAAAATCAAAATATTTTAATATAAAACCTGTATTATTCTATTTTCCTGCTTTTTCTCCTTGTTATCTTCATAGGCACTTAGAGTATCATCTCATCTAAACTCTACATTTTTTGGTCAGCCCTTGGATTCTTCCCAGCAGCATTATCGACTAAAGTACAGTTCAACCAGTTTAGGCTATGCCTTGTTCACAACCACCTCTTTGTGACTTATCACAGCATACAGTTCCTGAAAGTATTTTTCTCAGCTCTCAGAGTTTTTCTATAACTTATCAAATTTTACAGTTTTCTTTTAGCATGTGGACACTAGAAGTATCCTCAGAACCACAAAGGTATCACTAAGACCATGAAGGAGCAAGGGAAACCCTACAAAAGGATTTGTCAGGCAGAATTTGGATATCCACTCCACGGACATCTACAACAGAGATAGTCAGTCTCCCTTTATAGAGAAATAGGCACTCTCAGGTCGTGACTCATTTAGCCTATTTTAAGGCTGTGTCAGGACAACATGAATCATACCTCAATAATTAAAAGAGAGTGCAGAACTTTTTCACGTGTTGGATATTTCCTACTCATTACTGTCCTATTTATGCATTCCAACAGTAATATCTCTCCCCCCTCACTTAGTACTAATGAGTTTTCTTGTTGAGCTGCTTATCTAACGTGACTATGAGCATTCTTGCTGAGTTGTTTATCTAATAACTGATAAATTCTAACAGAATCACAAATTTTCAAGGAATGATCTCCTTTTGTACAGTTATGGTTGTTTTCCTGCTACCAAAATGCATTCAGTGATAATTAATTCCTCTTTGACTGATTTTCAGTTGTATTATATCAGAAGCTGGAAAGCCTAAGGCCATACTTGGCTAGGTCAAATTTTATCAGGAAAAGTTATAATCTTCATCCTGAATAGCTTACAATTTAAACATCTTAGGAAAGGAAGAAAAAAGAAGAAATAAATACTTTTTTAAAAAAGAAAATTGAGGCACAAAAAAAATATCATTTTATCCAAAAAAGTATCCAATATCTCACAGGCAATGTGATCTATTTTTAAAGTTCTTTTAAAAAAGAACTTAAAGTTCTTCTTCACAAAATAATAATTTCATAGAAAAGTTGTCTGTAGAAACTAACTTTGGAAACCTTAGTCTAAGAAATTACTAGAAATATTCCTGATTTTAGTTCTCATTTTTTTACATTTCAGCAATATTACACTTGTAACAGCCTGCTGTAACACAAGATAATCATATTTTTTCAAAGATTTTGGCACAAACATTCTAGTACAAGATGTCATCAATAGTTATTTAGTTTGTCCCTTTAAAGCCATCTGTTTGGCTTCAGTATACTTATAAAAAGGGTAAAATTGTAAAAAGAAAATTAATCACAATCCTAAGATATCTAACAAAAGGGAATTCTAGAGTATTTAACAGAGAGCTGTTAAAATCTATTGGAATTTCCGGATGCCATTCAACAAGATCACATACTAACAACTTTTAAATAACCATTATCTAACAGTCAAGGTCTTTCAATGGATAAAAACTCTGGGTAAAGGATAGAAAAGTGATTGATTATAGATTAGTCATTTTCCGTAGTAGAGAAAGCTCAACCCTAAAGAATGTCAGAGTTCTGTACTGGGGCCAGTGTTGTACCATGTATTCATAAATAATGTAAAAAAATGAGGTAACAAATTTAGTTAACAATCTTGATTCATACAAACAGTGTGAAGATGAGCACTGTCTGTGAAGTACTAGTGATAAACTGGGGAGCTGGGCATGACCAGTTGCAGATGGAATTCCCTGTAGATGAACATCAAATGGGCCACAGAAAAAAAAAAAAAAAAGTCCTTAACATTGCCCAAGGATGGGTTCTTGAAGCTGTGGTGGATACTTTTATAAAAATGTAAGATTGATCTTGAATGAAGATGAAGAAAGCAAGTAGAGTCTTATGGATTACTAACATAGGAATAGAGAACTAATAAGAAAAAGTCATTACACATCTGTACCTCCTTGGTGTCTCATCCTGTGTCCCATCACACATTCTGTGCCAAGTCTAGTTCTCCATCTTAGAAAGGATATAGCTAGACTGTGAAAGCCTCAAAGAAGTGTGACAAGTATGATCAACTTTACAGAACAACTTCCTGTTTGAGGAGAACAAAATAAACTGAGACTCTTCTCTGGAAAAGGGAAGACTGGTTACATCCTTTAGAAACTGTTAGTGACGTTCAGAGGTTTAGTAGGAGACAACTGCTCTCTATCTCTTCTAATAAAAGAGCTGGAGACTAAAGAGTTTTTTTAATGCTAAGAGAAATATGGTTCTTCTCAAAATATGTAAATAAGCTGTGAAAGTCCTTGGTGAGTGATTTTGTTGATGTTAAAAGCTTGCATACTTTAAAGAACAGACTGGACAAGTTTATGAAAGAAACATATGTTAAGGGCTTATGTCAATATGTCAGTGACTTTATCTTTTTTTATCAGGACATACTTGAGCCACAAATCAACAGAACAGGAAAGCAGTTGCAAAAAGTATTCATATAGGCTTTGTCTGTTCTTGTATTTTGTCTTAGACATCCACTTACATAACTGGGTGTTGTGATGGCTGGATATAGTTCTTGTTATATAAGGAAAACAATACATATAAACCTCAGAATTCTATTAAAAATAAAAATCATATGAATTATAATAACATGAATGTATTACTACTTTACATTTTAAAAGATGATTTAAAAATTCTAAAAAAATAGGAATTGTCATAAGGTTTTTTGAAAGCAAAACAAAAAACCTAATTATATTCCATATCAATGTGACTGGGGTGCCTTTTAGCATTTTTAGAACAAAGACTGTGTTGTAATGCACAGAAAGTCCTGATCTTTATTGTACTTTAGAAAAGTATGGTAATATCAATAAATTGCAGTGACTAAAATGATGCATAACTGAAAAAAAAAAAAGGTAGGAAAAATCAAACACATAGTAGGAAACTCTGTAGGATCATTTGACGTGGAACATGATTGCTGGAGATGTCAGCAGCCAGACTAGAAAAACAAGCAAAGTCAATCTCTATATAATGGCAATCAAGAATCAACTTTAATTTGATTATATATGCATATAAACCCAAACCTTCTGCCTTATAGAAACTGTTTAGATGGGGGAGTAATTCAAGTAATTTAAATAGTTAAGATATTGAAGATAACATACTGAAGGAAAAATGGTGTAATATTTGATACTGAGATCTTAGGCTGCTTCTGCATGCATAATATGATAGCAAAAACCTCTGTATTAGATGAAAAGGATGCATGGGTCAGCCTGCTGAGAGGCAGCAGCACAATAGGGTGTAAATACAGACTCAGAACAAAAATAGTCTGTGGAAAAACACAGCTAATTAGCATAGCATTCTTCTCCTGTGTGTGTCTCTGCTATGTCTCATGATTATTTTGCTATAATCTTGTAGTCAGGAGAACTCCCACAGCTAATTTGACACCTCTGCATTTTCAGGTTGCTACCCAAAGACTGTTTAGTGTATCATAATAAGTAAATGTCTGCTTTAGGTTCTAAATTTCACAAAAGGAAGCCATTACTTGGTCCTGTATCTACTGGAAATCCTACTGGAAATCATATCTGATATTTTGCTGCCAAGACTGTCAAATGGACATTTTCACACTTATTTGTGGCAACTCTAAATCTATGTATTACATCTAGCTACATACACACTAGATGTAATTAAATAATTCAAGTATGTCTTTGCTCAGAAAGCAAAACTTAATTTCTAAACCTTATTAAAATGTGCCTATATTACAATGCAATTCTTATTTATATTTATAAATATAGAGAGAGCTTAAAGGCGTGTATGTCATGTATGTTGAAATTAGGTAGTGTGACATTCAGTAAGAATTGGGTGCTTAACTGTAATTTGCGCCACCTCACCAGCCCTATAGTCAGCCTAGTCATGAGGAAAAACTTTCTAATGGTGAGGATAGTGAAGCATTGCAAAAGACTGCAGGACAGCTGGAGTAAATTGCTGGTCTTTATTTTTGGCAATTACACAAACATCTGTCTCCATGACCTAAGATGATCCTGTGTTGAGGCAGAAGGATAGATTAAATGAACATCCAGAGTCCCTTCCAACCCCGGAATTCTGTAATTGCGTATTTTAGAAGGCACTATTTTTTTGTGACTCAAATAAGTTTTTAAAGTGCAGGGGTTGGGGGTGAAGCTTATATTGAGTAAACTATATATCAGTTATCACAGATTTAAAAAAAATATCAAAAACTGATTGAGAACCTCAGAAGTATTTTAATTGAAGGTGAAGATGCCGGGATAGTAATGAACGCTGACTAGAATATGACAATTTTCTTTTACATTTACCCAATATGTTTCAACTACATCCATTTTGTGATTTGCAACAAAATATGATGCACCCTTCTTTTCTTGCTTCTTTTCGCATAATGTACTTGTCTTCTTAAATGTATTGCGTTCTGGAAACCAGGTTATGCATCAATTTAGGTTCCTCCTGAATTCTTCTCCCATGCTCCAATCTTAGCTAACTACTTCAGCTAATATTAACTATTTCAGTAGCTTTTATATTGTACTAATTATGCTTGTGTTCCCTGGAAACAAAGTTATTTATGGTTCTTTTGCTTTACAACTCATATATTACTTCAAGACAAAGGAAGCAAGACTGAGTGATATGTACAAGAGAAAATTCATACCAAAACTGAATAATCCAGTTTCTAATAAATAGAAAGACTTTAAAAAGATTTAATAATTTTAAGTTACTACTGATCTTCTCTGGAAATATTTGAACTTTTGAGTCATTGTCTTGTCCTCCAATATGTGGACAAAGACAGTTGTTTGATCACATAGATGAAAATATATTTCTGAAGAAATCAGATATTTTGAATTAGGGGATATTGTGTGGATTTGAGGAAATATGCAGTATTCTTGGCATTCTATCCTCTCTGTGCAAATTTTGCCCATTCCCTCTGTTCCCTCTTTGCCCATTTCCTCCTTTTCTTCCTTTTCCTGATCCTAAGGATGATCAGGGGCCTGGAACATCTGCCCTATGATGAAAGATTGAGGGACCTGGGCATGTTCAGCCTGGAGAAGGCTGAGAGGGGATCTAGTCAGTGTCTATAAGTACCTCAAGGGAGGCAGTGAGGAGGATGGTGCTGGCCTCTTTTCAGTGGCGGCCACTGATAGAACTATAGGAAACAACTGGAAACTGAAGCATCAAAAGTTCCAGAGCAACTATTGGTCCAATTAGGTAACTTTTGATCCTATTTTAAAAATTCACCAAGGCCTGGTAAGATCACAGAGTTTTTAGAGATATTGCATGACAGCGGACCAGAAAACCCGCACGACAGAGAATGTCTATGAATGTCCCAGTCACAGAAAAAGCTTCAGTCAGATATTGTACCTTGTTAGATATGAAACAACATGAAGACCAGGTACATATTCGTCTGATAACCTTTTCTATTTTATACTTTCTATATTTTACTACCTTCTTGTATTTTTATTTTTTGTTTACATTTCCTTCACCAAGGAAGACAGAAGTGAGGTATGAATCATGAACTGTTCACTCACAGTTCACATATAGTTCTCTTTGATGCTCAAACAATTATTTTATTTACGTAGAAAGAAGAATTCCTTCTAGCAGAACACTGTTTCATAATGTTCCATCAGAGACATATTATTCAGAGATGGAAAAAGAATAGGGAAAATATAGAACAAAAACAAACAAAGAAACAAAAAAGCCCAACCTCCTAGAACATGCCACCTCATTAATACTTCCAGATATTTGTATTCTTTAATGGACACTACAAATGTCAGAGAGAGCTTTATCTCAATTTTTCTTCACAGGTGAGGATTGATTGTTACCTTCATAGTTCTCTTCCCTTTCTAAAATAGATAAGAAAAGCAACTTATATACGAGTGCTAAACAAGTTTATCTGACATTTAACATTTCAATGGATCTGGACAAACAGGAGTCATAACACTAAAGGATTCACAGTCAAAGTCCTTTTTTAAAATTTCTGGAGAATGAATGGAGAACTTAGAAGAGAGATTTAACAAGACAGTTACGTAAAGAAGGAAAAGAATAGAATGAAAAATAAAAATAAACTTTCAATGAAAATAAAGAATCTATATGATTCATCTCACACAAAGCTTCATATAAAATACCTTTTCAGGTAAAATACCTTATAACAGTTTTTCAATAGCACTCACTTCAAAAACATTTTCAAGAAGAGTGGAGAATATTTAGGGAAGTTAAAATAACTTTTCTGTGGCTCCTCAGATACAGTTTCATACGGAAAATATGATTGTGAAAATAAGTAGACACAGATTATATCTATTTAGGAAAATAATGGAATCCACTAATAGTGAATTACCACCAAATATATTTTAAAAATAAAGAGCACACAATATGGCAATCAGGCAGTAAGGAAAGGAAAGACAGAGAGAAAAAAAAAAGGAAAAAAAATAAGAGAAAGAGAATAAAATAGAAAAAGTAAAATCTGAAGTATTTGTGAAGAACTGATCAGAATCCACCAGGCACTAGTTTCTGAAAAATAAAGTTGCTCCAGAGCATTTCTATCCAACAATCATACAGCTTCTTTAGACTACAATATCATAATTTAATTTGTGCACATGGGTTCTGACTTTTCTCCATTCCCTCACTACCGATTCTGAGATGAAAATAATTTACTGAGAAGTGGCCACCAGAATGTTATCAAACTATCTGAATTCTTGTTAACACTGAAGCCTAAGAAGAAAATTCCCTCTGGTGCAAAACTGGGATTGCTTTTAAACACTTTGTTAAAATAACTATCATCTTCTGCATTTAAAAGGATTATCTGGCCCAGCTATGCCACTAGTGATATACACCCCTCTAGCAAAGTCAGTTTTGCTAAGTAGCTTGACAAGGCATTAGAATTAGATCTATAGAATATTCAACAGAAAAAAAATATATATGTGTATATATATATATATATACACATGTGTATTAATGTATATACACTACACAAAATGGCTTAAAATGGGATCAGTCATTATAAAAAATTAATTAAAAATATCCAAGATAATGAAGTCCTAAATGATACAATGACCTAGTTGCTTCAGGTAATTTTACTTAAAGTACTTGCCAAGTTAAAAGTATTTCTCAGCATTATATAAGAAAACTTATAAACAAATAATATATATTTAAAAAGATCATTAATGAGCTGACTGAAAAAAAAAAGGACAATCTTTTTTTTTTTTTTTTTGTGAGAGAAAATAAATTTTTGTCTGAATTGTAATACCTTACAACTTTGGGTCACTTTTTAGAACCTGTTACTTGGATAGAATTTCCAGCAGTAGTGAAAGTTTTCAGCCTTTTTATTGCTTCAATATAAAAATTGTCTTTAGTTTCCATATTAACTTGTATCTAACAATACAAAGAAAAACAAATAGATATTAAGCACTGGCATTATATTACATATAAAGTTGTTCCATAGATAATTTCACTGTTCCCGTATTGACTATTCCTTAGAATGAAGCTTAACGTGAAATCCTGAAATGTCTATTCTCTGCAGAATTCTAGAGCTCTAGAACTTTATTTTCTCCATTCCTAGCAATCATCATAATCAAATTTTGTGTCTTTTGCCTCACAGATTATTCTGGTAGATTACATAATATAGATCCTGTATTTAGCCTCTTTTACTTTGCAAAAAATAAGCAGCTTTGTCAGAAACACTCCTGTTGATGACTCTTAGAGATCTTCAGTGAGCAAAGTGAGCATCAAAAAGATCTTCAGTGAGCATTCTCTTGGAGATGCTCAGTGGCAAAGCACACCTCTGGGAGTTAGGTGGTTTGCCTGGTGTCCTATCTACTGTAATTATACAGAAATCTTATAAAAGGTGCCTAGCCTCTTGACTTGTTTTCTTTTTCTATGAAATAAGAGTAATCTAAGCAAGATCTTGTCAAACACCTATCTAATAGCTGGAGGATAACAGTTTAGAGGTAATGTGAGTCCTCAGTAATCACTTGTCTGTCATAGACCTAATCAGAAGGCCACGATACTTTTCCACTTATTCTGACTGAGGTTGTTTGGTAGTGTTAACATTTGGTTCACAGGGAAATGCTTCAGAAGTACAAGCCATTCTTCTATTACTATTCTCAGCAACAGCAGAACTAGAGTCCTCAAGTCTGCAAGTTTATCAGCCTGTAACCATCTCCACAAGAGTCAAAACCGATATAAATCACCTCTGAAGCTTTTAGGAAAGCCAAGGACGAGATGCTCCGATGAATCTGTTACATCTTGGAACTGAGACACTCTTGGCTCAAGAAGTTGACTTTTCGCCAAGGTACTGTACAGTAGGTTTACTTTTTGGCATGTTACAATCACCTCAGAAAAAGTACAAGGTGATCATAGAAAAAAGGTTAAAGTAAGACAAGAGCATAAAAAAATAAACAGTTATGACCTATAAAAAATCTGTAGGGTTCTAACCAGTAGTGAACATTTTACTCCAAAATGTCAGGCCTTAACAGTATGTTAGAAAAACCTCTCTTCTATCAACATTACAAATTGTACTTTGTGACAGAGCTCAGTTTTATACTTCACAGCTGTCTGAGTAAATTTAATTAAATAAATATGATCCCCAGAATTTGAACTAAACTGATGATGATTTTTATTGCTATACTTCAGTAAATTTTAATTCCTTGACACCACAACAGAAAGGGACATTAAAAATGCTAACACGTGTGGTCTAATGACAGCTATTTAAGATACATCTGATTTCTGCTAAGGTAGAAGAGAAGCCCGAGCACACAGGTCAAATTGGAGTTGAGTTAGAGACATATGGCTTGCTTAAAGTAAGTAAATAGGAACAAACCTATATTCAGGATTCAATAGCTTCATTAGAAATACTAGGTGCATTTGAAATTTGATAGTAGTCTTATCATTCAGAGTAATAAAAGCCAGAATCTGTAAATTTGCAAAATTATGGCTAAAGAAACCTAAATGTCTTAATATATGATGCAACATCATTTTAATTCAAAAAGACTCTCTTATTTGACACTGGTTCCATGTGAACTGCTAATGTGATATAATCCTAGAAAATATTATTTGAACTCAATATAAAATAAATTATTTTTAAAAGTAAAACAAGATTATACTGTAAATGTCTGCTATTATTTTACTTCTTTGTTTTTATGACATATCTGAGGTATTCTGTATTAAAAATGCAACACTATGAGTATAACTGTCAGTTGTATTGCTCTCATATATTTATTTTGGGAATATGCATAAAGTATGTATGTGTTTTGTGAATATGAATATTTTTGGTTTTGTTTTATGCAAGTGGGAAAGCCATGCTCCAAATTCTAGTACACAGTTTATTCTCTGGACATATTTCAAAGAATTGTTCTGTGAAAGTGATTTCAGAAATAAACATATTCTTTTAACTTTGGACTATAAGTGTTGTCTGTGAAATCTTGAGTCTTCCATTAAAGTTACAGGTAAGAAATTGACTAACTCACAAAAGATAAAAAAAGTAAATATGACAGAGAGTAAGATGTGATTATCCTTTTATTTTTGTTCATTGTTCAGTAGCTTCCCATTTGACATTCACAAGTAGCATCAACGAATAATAGCATAGTACAAACATTACCGACGATATTATAATTTTATATAAAACTGCCTTTAATTACCACACTACTGGCTGAAACCTCGACCTTACTATGTCTTGTTAAACAATTGACATACATCATTTCAAACTTGTTTTAACAAATAACCCCACAGATGTTTTTTCCTCAGCTTTCACAGTATCCATCGTGTGTACATAATGCAGAGAGTAGGCTAAAATTTAGGAAAGAGGAGACTCTTTTCCATTAGTGTGGATAGAGAAAGCTATATTCTAAGATGTAGAAGAAATAGTACTACCTTCCGTGCTCATCAGCTTTATAATGTAGTCAAACATATATAGAAAGGATGTGATTATGAAATTCATAATCACCTTTCAATCTCTCTCAGGCAACAGAAGAATTGGTAGGTAGCTGAGCTTTGGAGATCAATTGCCTCCCTTTAATATTTCAGAAGTAATGTAGAAAACTTGAGTTATTCACTGGTTTCCATGAGATGTTTGGGTGAATTGCTTTTGCCAATGTCTGCCTAAGGGTAGTGGGTAACTCCAGTATGAGAGCTCATAGGAACAGAGATGACACACTGGGCCTTGAAGGTTAGCAGAAATGAACAAAACTGAGATCTAGCTCTGAGCCCCATGTGCAGATGCTGAGATGTGCGAAGTTCCAAAGAAAGAACTAAGAACACTCTCAGGCATGCTTCAAGTGTATAGAACAATGAACAAACATACAAGATATTAACATTAGATCATGGTATCTAACCATCTTTATCTATCTTTCCCTTTTTTTGTCTATATACTATAGTCCTTGTGATGTATTAGGAACTACCGAATTTCATTGTGGAAGATGCATGTAAGAAATATAGATCTCATCCAAAGGTAAAATGTTAGGATTAAATTACTATGTACCAGACTATTCCTTCTGTTAAATAGAATGGGAAGAGATTTATCTCTATTTTCTGAAATATTCTCTCTGGTATAGCCAAAATATAGACTCAAATCTTTTTTTCAGCATGCACTCAACAGATCTTTGTTGCTATTTATCTTTTCCATTATGGACAAATTTCTTACAAATATCAAAGCAAAGACTTAAAAAACTACCATGCAGTTGTGGAGTGAAAACTTAGTTCCACATTTGTAAATATATGTCATTTTTTATAAGCAGAAGTTAAAAAAAGACAAAATTTACTGTTTTAATCAGTCATTTGACAATATAGAGCTTAGAAAAGCAATTAACAACATAGAAGCATAGAAAAAGCACAAACAATTAGGAAGATAAACAATAGAATAAAGACTATCTATCTCCTCTGGAGAAAAGTAAGCTGCAATTTCCCTGCCACCTGAATTTGGCTCATTACTAAAGAGAGTGTTAAAGATCTCCCTGATGACAGAAACTCATCAGACCATTAAGGAAAATATAGCATACTGCATCTGCTCCATTAAGAATGGCAGCTATAATTCTTTTAAGATAAATCTTTAGTTCAAATCAAATAACTAACTTTCAGTCTATTTAAAAAACATAATCCTGCTACTTTAAATATCTGCATTAATTTTAACATGTGAAACTCTTCTTAGTTGAATCATCCTTTAGAATGACCAAAGCTAAATTAGAGAGGAAATTTGAAAGCATACAATGAAAGCAAATTCTTATTCTGCACTTGTATAGCTTATTCCATGACATATTAGAGTCGTATCCAAATTGTTTTGTAGACTATTTCCACTGAGTTCAAGAAACTTTGGATCAGATCCTTCTGATGTACAGCAGCAGCAATATATTTAGATGTACACCTCACATACAACACTTTTCCTCCTATTATACTAATTCTACATGTTCTTCCGGAGCCTTTTTTTGTTTTGTTTTCCTTACAGTAGCATGAATTCTGTCCTTCTGCCAACAGAGTCTCTTTAAGATGGATAGATTCTGTGAGAGATGCTGCAAAGGTTGCTCATTGTCTGTGAAGTCTCTTATAGGCAGCTACTACAGGTGTCCCAATAAAACAATTCAGACATTGACTGATTTCACATTGCAAATTAAATAGTTTGACCTAAAGTATCACACTCCTACTCACATTCTCTGGTGCCTACACCATGAATTGTCTTACTAAAGTCAATAAGACTGCATGTGTAGTAAAGAAATCATAACACAGTCTTTAATAGTAATGGACTGATCTGCAGTAGTTTTCAAATATGCAAATTCCACCTGAATTAGGAATGAATATTTCATTGTGTTAAGTTCCTGGGCAGGTCAGGTTCATACCAGGGTTGGAAATGTTTCATATAAAAAAAAATTACAATGGATTTTTCCCATTTTTTTTTCCCATGAATTCCATATATTTTATTTATATAGATACATTGTAACAATAACATGACCTACTTTTTTATCATCTTAAAAATATTTCCTTCATTACTCAACTGCTTAAAGACTTTATGATTTTGGAAGGGAGTTGTTAAATTTTATTGCTTTTTTTCCTTTCCCCCCACTCCTTCCCACTCCCTCACTAAAGAATAGATCTATCTTTAAAGTTTATCTCAAACATTGGATTTTATTCTTTTTAATTAGAGGACATAAACAATTGTCTTTGTAGTCTAGTAGCTCTTTGAACTGCCTTTGAATCAAGATCAGAGACTATAATAAAAGAACTTCCTACTGCATAGTTTCATACCATTCTATCCAAGATGCTTAACACATTGAAAACTTTCATTATTCAATATTTTCAACACTAGAGAGAGACAAATGTGTTTTTTTGGCTGTCATTTCTTCTCATGTACTTTGCTGGCAGAAAAATATATTTTTCATCAACAAACTTCATCTCCTAAAGTAGTATTTTGCAGAAGGGAGAGCACATTTATTTTAAATTTTCTTGCCACTGTTCAATGCAAACAATACATATGTTGCAAATAATAAAAACTTAAATGGACAATATATCTGTGAAGAAAATCCTAGCCAGAACGTCAGAAAATAATCAGAAAAAAAAGAGTAAAACCAAAGACAAACCTAATGATTTTGAACCAGTCATTAACTCTACCCTGCTTAGGCCCCCTTTCCTTTTGCAGAAGCTCATTTTCTCTCCCAGCAGTCTAAATATTTTGAGACATCAAGATTATTCATGCCCTGTATATTTTTTTCTTGTGGTTCCAGTTTTCGGCGCTGGGCTGCTAATGCACTGGGGAGGGCGCCCACGTTGGCCCGCGCACGCGCGGGATGAAAGCGCGGCTGTGGCTCCCATGGCGCGCTTGCCGTGACCTACTTCCAGGGCGGCCAGACACAACACGGGAGCCACGTGGCTCTGTTCTGCCGTCACAACAAACCATTAAAGGCAGTAGCTTAGACTGATTTAGGACCCTCTGGTCTTTAAATGGTGTCTGAGTTTTTTGATCTGCTAACTGATAGCAGGTGGATGAAAGGGGATCTCTCAGACAATTAACTGTGAATTTGGCGGGTTCGCTGTTACAAAGCGAACAGCTAGAGTCATACCGAGGAGGGCATTAAAGGAAAGAAGTATTAAATGATTTCCATGGTAAAGGCATGAATGAAGGGGAAGAAGGAGGAAGATGTACTATACTGAATATCTATAAAATATATATATATATGTATGCGTTGTGTCACATATTCCTGATTATATTCTCTATTTCATCCTCACAAATGCTGCGTTTCAGTAGCACCAAATATTCTATGACAAATACAGGCATGGCTGAAAATGGCAGGGAAAAGAGCGGTGGATGGATAGACAAATTGAAAGCACAACTAGTGGATAGAACAGTGGATTCCAGCAATATCTGGAAAAGTCAGCACTTTCAGTAAGCAACAAACTAGTTACATTGTGCTCAATAAACCTAGTATTTTTAGAAAAGGGATTCCAAACTAAGTTAACACTTAGTATTTCTTTAGAAGGAAGAGCTAGGGAGGAGTTAAAACCCTCCCTCCAACTGATCTTAGTATTATGCTTAGCAAAGGCATGGTCCTACTGACACTCAGGCAGGACACCCATGGCAATACTTTCAGAGGTGGATAGATGACATTTCTCACAATGGAATTACAAAATAATCATTATTTATTACCCAGGAATAATAATTATTATTATTTTGACAAATATTATTATGTTGAATAGCATCAGATTAAGTAATTTCAGCCCAATGCTACTGAAATGAACAAATCTGCTTATTCCAGATAAACAAAAGGGATGAAAATAACATGTAATTCTTCTTCTCTGTTTTTTTCCCCCACTGTATTTTATTTTCCTTTGCTGAAGCAAAAAGTTGGTTCATGAAATGATCGAACAATAAAAATCTCTCTACTCAATGCCTAAACTCTAACCCATATATCTCCTTCATTAGAGTCAATCAATAAGCAATAGATTCAATCAGTAGATTTGGGTGGTCACTGTCTGATGAATGCAACATATTTTGTAACATTATTTTGTGTTGTGATGATTGTTTGTACTTTCAACTTGTCTTTTAAAAAGCATGTTGGCATTAAATAAAAACATATATTGAATTTGCTTTTCTAAATTCTTTGTTTCTACGATGTTTGTATGAGATAGAAGACTTTGAAGTGACAATTTAATAATGGAGGATATTCCATACAGAGAAAGCCTTAGATTTTCCTTCATTCTGTATTTATTTTGGAAAATGAATATTTATTTATTTATTTGTTAAAGTTATTTATCCAGTTCTTCTGTTAACACAAAAATGTTTACAAGAATGACCCCTTGGTGATGTGTGGACAATAGCATAGAGAAAAAAAATCATAATAAGAGTATAGTTTAAGTGAAAATAATGAAAATGTCACCATTGTTTTTTCCTGCTAACCTCCTTAAGTTCTTTTCTTGTAAGTGCCTCTTGGCCTACTCTGTCTTTTGACTTCTGGAACTCTTTTCAAGTCCAAGTATAGTTCCAAGGAAAATAACTAATGCAGTCTGTTCAGTTTCCATCATACTTGGCAAGTGTAAATTCTACAGAACTACAGGCCTGAAGCAGAACAGCTCACTCACTCTATTTTTTTCCTTAGAATACAAGTTATGTTTCAAAGACATGAGCAGACAAGTCGAGAAATAAAATTCACTATCTTTTGGCTTATTTCTTTTGTTTATAGTTAAAAAAATTATATTTCCACAGGATTTCACATATGATTTTATTTTTTCTTGAGGAAAATAGCACAGTAGGATCATAGACATTCCAAACATGATATTCATTAAAGTTTCTTGAGGTCTCAAAACAAGTGGCAGTTCACAACTGCTGCATCTCCCAGGAGTACTCATATTGTTTTCATTTCTTCCTCTCCAAATTTATACAATTATGACTAGCTCTCAATGTTAACAATGAAGGTATATGTTTTTAGTAAGAAATATTAACAATCTTAAGAAGATTTCTAAGTGAGAAACAGATTTATTTTGCTACTGGTCAGTGTCAGGACTGATTTTCAAAATATTTATCTTCCTTGCATTGTGACTAACCAGACATGAGAAATACAATGATTTAACAACCTAAATCTGTTTTAAATGAACTCAGTAATTTACTGCAATTGCCATTAAGTGTGTGTTAATAAGTTTAGACTGTGTCTCACTTTGTGTGAGGCTGTATTACAGCACGGTGGAACCAAAAGAAAAAACCTCCAGAAACCCATAAATATATGCATGATGTGTAAGCCCTCAAATATGTAAGCTTTTATCTTTTACTATCATATTTTATAGTAAAGTCACAGATACTCTTATGCCTTGACTATGCCAGTCACCCTGTCCTTCATCTGATTTTCCTCATGTTATTATGATGGAATGTCAACCCAGACTTCCTCATTTTACTGTTTTTAAGTACCAGTCTCAGACACTAATATCTGCCCCTGTTGTTATAGCCTTTAATTTAGTCTACTGTCCAGGAAGTGGCCTATTTAATGCCTTCCCCCTTTTAGTTAACTAAACCTAGTTTGAAATTTCTAAGAGGAAACAGCTGCGCTTTGGTAAAACACTAAAATCACTAGATACACTTTCCTTTCCTTCCTGGGACTGAGGGGGAGGATGGATTGCTAAAACAGAAACAGATTTTGTGTGTAAGCAGGTGGCTTTGCAACCTTCCTTCTACACAATATGCAGCACATTCCAGTTAAGCTTTTGCCTAAGGTTTAGTCCTACTCATGAAAGACAAAATATCAGCACAAGTAGACCTCACAAGTAGAAATCCTTTCAGTTTCTGAAAATTAGGACTTCAAAACTGAGCTGATATACTACAAAATCTAGTCCAGATTTCACTTATCCCAGCTTGTCCAGAACACACAATCTGTTTTCCCATCTTCCATCATCAGATTTGTTCCCATCTTCCTTGAGCTGACTAATAGAAACATTTTGACAGTGTAAGAGCAAATTAACATGCCCAGTAACTCTATCACTTACTGAAAACGCAGAGCATCTGGCAATGACTGCTGACCTCTTTCATATTTTTTCTTAATATAACCTTAACCTTTATATATTGGGTAATCTGAATTGCAGTCAGGCCAGATATCTTTCAGACATTATCTTGCTAGGTTTGTTCAATATCATCATAATTCTCCAGCATAATTATTAGAATAGGAGCAGTTCTTGCTGGCTGGGTTTCAGTAGAGGGTTAAAAGTTTTCTTTTTGCTCCAGTAACACCACCTAATACTTCTGGCCACATAGGTTTTGGGGAGTAAATGCCCTCCTGTGCTGCTCCCTCAATTAGCTTTGCAGCTGCATCTGATGGCACTTTTGTCCAGGATAGTCCTTCTTTGAGATGAGCTATGTATTCATGATGATTTCTTTTAGAGAAAAGAGATTTCTTTTCAAATTTCATACAAGTAAGGATCCAGGGAATCAAGCTCTCTTCAGCCGTTACTTTAATTCTCAGAGTTAAAAGAGGGGGAAGGCATTCAACAGAAGAAAATTCAGGAAGAGGGATA
The DNA here is from genome assembly GCF_000705375.1 of Tinamus guttatus. The sequence continues at coordinate 500,337 of NW_010580591.1, read as the reverse complement.
AGAAGAAATGAATACAGTATGAATTCAGTTCTTCTTAAGAGTGGACACAGTTATGTCATGATCGATCATTTCCGATTGTACTGTTTGGATTGATTGCATGATAAGTCCCTCTACTCTGTGTGGCACACTGAAAATGAGATATGCAGGGAAGTGGACCAGGAGAAGATCGCATCACCTACTACTGCATGTTTTTTGCTAGTGCTTCTGCAGCTGGCCCGCAGAGCTGAAGAGATGTCATGTTGTACACGAAAGGTATGAATTCTCTTGCACTCCTGTAAGTATGCATGAAATGACATATTAGTGAATTAAATTTCCGTGAAAGGCTGCAAAATATCTGAGACTGTGAATTGCCAACTAATTGCCAACTGCTATTGCTTTTTCCCTATTGCTGGTACAGTTTATGCAAAGACTTTTACTTTGCATTCTTGCATTTGCAGACTTGCATTCTATTGTGCTCCTGCAGAAATTAAAACTGGAATACATAGAAGAAAGCTGAAATTTTGTGCTGAGTTATCATTAACAGTAGTGGTGACAATTTACTACAGGAATTTTGGACCTTTTTGTGATGAATTATTAATACAAATGAAATATCTATCCACTATACACAGCACATCTATCTTGTTTGGATGTTTTGGACAGTTTAGAAATGTGGATAACTGGTAGCAATTTCTCACCAAATGCAGAGCAAAGCATTTAATCATTAAATATTAAAAAGAGAATAACAGAAAGATCAGAAAGATATGGGGAGCATTCATACCGCTCAGCTTCAGATGCCTTATCGAACTAGAAGAACCAACTAGACAGATGCATCTAGGCAAGAAAACAGGGCCAAGGCAAAGATTCAGGTACCGACCCCATAATAATCCCTGTTAGTAATTGTTAGTTCTTTCTTGCTATGGTTTAGGCCCACTTTTCTAAGCGACAATTTAGGGTGAGTAGAAACCATTCCTATAGGCATTCTTGTACCCTCAGTATCAGGCTACAAAACCTCAGTCCTGGTTAGCCCTCTACATAGCATTCTCATTACTGCAGATATGCAAAAGTTGGAAAAAGAGTCACAAAACAATAAGTGTCCTTAGGCCATTGAGGGACAATGTGCTACCCAGTGGTGACCCAGGGCCAAGCACTGCCTAGTGTGGATGCAAGCAGCCTCTACAGCTTAGTGTTTGGACTACCTCTCAGTTTCTCACCTTGTTTGGT
>NW_010580591.1:466308-499096 GCF_000705375.1 Tinamus guttatus | reverse complement strand
TTCAGCAGTTTAGCTGTATTTATTATTCCCCTTTGTTTCTTTTAATGTCAATATAGATACGTAGGTTACTCCAAAGAATGATTCAGGTAATTTAAAAGAGATGCTTGCTCTCAATTAGCCTACTATTTCTGTTGGCTAAAAAACTATCCAAGGAAGATATTGCAAAAAATGAGCCCACTTAGATTGGGAGGTCTCTCTGCTCACCTTGGTTGCAGATTCTTGTTGGCAAGGTTAAGTGAGGTTTTCAAAATTATAAATTCAGATGTCTTGGCTTGATGGCATATTTTTTTGGACTATTTGTTTTCCTGCTTACATCAAAAGAATGGAATTCAATATTGGAGGAGCTCAACATTTTTATTTTTCTAGTATTTCCTAGCTCCAGACTATCTTGTGCCTATAACTTCATTGTGACTATAGAATGGAGAGGTGATATGAATGAATGTAAAAATTATTTTTCTATAGTTTCTTTTCCTTTTTTACAAGTTCATCAGACAAATTTTGTACTATGCAAAGCATGGCAAACAGGCAATTTCAAGGAGTTTAAAACATTTTAGTCTGTCCTAGAGCCTATATCTAATAATGATTTCGGAGATTAGTTGTAGTACCTGCTTCTTATCTTGTGCATGTGTAGAACAAAAACAAAACAAAAAAATAGTGAAATTATGCATAAACATAACTATAAACACCTTAAAGCCAAGGATCTCTGTTAATTGCTTGTTATTAAATTTAGCAGAACTATGAAAGCTTAAATGTCTTCTCACTCAAACATGGAGGGATTCTTGGGCTTCTTAAGTACAAAGTTTGCAGGAAAGGTGCCTGAAAGAAAGGTATGCAAATGTTGTGCCATGATCCTACTACAGAGCTAAAGGAAAGTTACATCCTGAGATGTTAATCAAGTAGCTATTAGAGAACCTTGTTCACAGCTCTTTCAAAGCACTGAAAATATTTTCATTTTTTTCCAGGAGTTTTGGAACATGCTTGCACTAGTTTTAACACAGAAAACTTGTGTTTCATGGTAGTTTTTTTCTGCATTATTAACCTAATATCCTGAGTCCATAACAGATCTGGTGCTAGGTGTTTTCACCCACAATGCAACTGTGAGAAAATACATTTCTTCATCTAAATGACTCCTCCTTGGTTGTGTTTCGGTAAGAACTAATTATTTACTGGTTTAGGCTACCTACATTTCACATAAATGCAGATAAATAATACATTTGAATTGTACTATGTGAAAGAAATAAACACTGGCAGGTAATTAGTCCTGGCAGGTCTTTGAGTTAAATTTATTTTTTGCTCAAATTGTGTTAATAAAATATTTACACATTTATATTTGAATTTCAACTTTTGTGTTTCCAGACATTCTTCTTTCCTTTCCTTCCTTTTTGAAAACCCATGTATCCAAGCATTAGATACTAAATAATGATTTTGTACATATAGGTGTCCTTGCTATAACACGCAAGTGATAGATGCATAGGGAATCTAACTTTTGTATTACCTACTACTCAGACAAGTTCTAACTTCTCAACAAAAGAGCAGCTATTTTTTGTCCTTTGGGATTAACTTCTCAGCAAATCTTGTGTTTAACTGGTAAAGCAGAGTTTAAGTAGTTCCCCCATTTTATGATAAGTTACGAATATGTTATCCAAATGTAATGTAAGCATTAGAACTCAGGAAAAAAGGCTTGGCATTTGGACTCATTGAGATGATTTGTAAAATGTCCATCAGTTCAGTCAGGTGGCCATTTCAATATTGTTTCTGTTCATCTGTATTTGACTATGCAAGTTGCATTTATTGCATTTATCAAAGTAGTATAAATAGTGTATTAATGCTCTGAGTGATTGTTTAGAAGGCAGTCTTCAAAAGAAGCAAAGGTCATATTGCACCGCACTTTTTATGCTACCACTTAATGCTGTTAGAGAAAATATACTTTCTCCACTTGTGAATAACCAACAATGCACACGGTGGTCCTCAAGGTTGGGCGAGGAGTACCTCACCCCTAACACGATAGCTGAAATGCAGTCATCCTTCCATCTTTGGCGTGGCAGAGAGCAGCATGCACTTTAGAGGAAGTAACAAGTTATTTTTTTATGACCTGCTTGAAACAATCTGTTTCGACATTTCAGGAATTACCACAGCTTCTGGGAAAAGTCAAGCATGCAGTCTGAGGCCAACAAGACAATCCTCTGAGTTGGAGTTTAATTAAGCTACCTACTGAGAGAGCTACCATAGGGGAAGCTCTTCTCTGAGTATAGGGTTTTGAGAGCAGTAGAGAGCATCCAGGAAAGGCAACAGTTTTAACATCCAGTATATTTGCCCTAGTTCCTAAAAATTAAATGCTCTATTTCTTGTGAATTATGCACATTGAAAGTCCAGATAGGAATAACGATTGCAAATTTGTTGGTTACAATGCTGCAAAAGTCAGTGTGTCAATAAAATAGTATGTGCTTTACCTGCCTTGTTTGCTTAGTTTGGAAACTGAGTGGTAAATTTAGTCTTTAATTAATTTATATATTTTCATGGATACCAATCTGATTACTTTCTTTGACCATCCTTGTTTAGCTTTAGTCCAGCAATATCAGAGCAAGCTTGGTGACACAGCACAATATGTCATTTTTGTCCTTAAATTGCAAGACAGAAGAATGAAAACAAGCATCACATCAGAGAACAAAGATCAATACATGGGATTAATGTGTTAGGGATTAATGTAATAGGTGTCAGTTTATGTTGAATTAGAAAATGAGATAGTCTTGACCAGTATGATCTTGATCTAAGTTATATTTTCAGACAAAGTATTGCTCTTTTAATTTTTGATATAGTACATCACATGTATAAAATATATATACATTTTTAATATAATACATTAAGGTGCAGATATATATAGTCACATTGATGTCCATGGGACAACTCCTGCCAGTTAGTGTTCCTAAGATTGGGACCAGGTATTAAAGGTTTATGTAAGATTTTTTTTAAGTTTAAACTCAGCTTGATACTCACAGAGTTTTGCTAAGGTTAGTTTTCAGATAATGCAACAAGTGAAACTGGACTACACTCCTTTATCTATTGCCTCTTAATCTTTGTTCCCGCTTTCTTTTGTTTTCAAGATTGGTCCCATATTCTACCTGAAACATGTGAACTGTTACTTTTTATTTGAATGGCAGACCATTAGTTCCTTTATTATTTTTGAAACACTGCATGAAAAAGGTCTTCCCCAACACATTTCTGTTTCATTGTCTCTCTGTCTACTGTGCTTTATGCAGTGATTTAACAGATACATTGGGTACCTATTCAAGCATACAGATAAACAAATCAGTTGCTATTTATTTTTCATATAATTTTTCTTGTTCCTCATTTTTCTTGTCAAAATTTATAACTGAAATATGCCTTATGCTGCAGACAGTGTCTTATCTTAGGTAAAAAAGAAGTAAGTTTTTTATTCAGGAAAGCAGATACTTGGATTAGTGTCAAACCAGCATTTTAGTTTTGCTTTTACCAATCAAAGAGGTGAAAAAAGAAGGGATTTCTCTACTGATCTCAGATTTAATCTTATCCCAACAAGAACCTGGGGCTTAGAAAACTGGATTTTCCATACAGGTCAAATGAATATGTTGTCTTTCAGTAAGATATTTGGTTCAGTCTTATAATTTGGTATAGGACAAATACACTTTCCATAAATGGTTTCTGCTACATTCTAGTCAAAAGTAGTGATAACTTTGGTTCTGAAAATTAGGTAATGCATGTAGCATACATGAAGATGGGTCATGGTTCAGTTTACTAGAAACACACTGGTAAGATTTTTTTAAGTATGAAGAAATCCAATGCCCTGTGAGCTGTTTTCTATGACTGCTTGAATCCTTTGGAGATTGTAATGGTACTTGTCTGTTTTTCATTTAAAAAAATAGATCCAATCTCCATTAAAATCACAGGATAAGTTTTATATTGGCTTCTTTGAAATCTAGAATGAACTTTTGCTCTTCTTCCATTGAATCATTACGGTTTTGCCTAACTCTTCTAAATCATAACTTCAGAGAAACTTTTAAGCCACTAAAAAAGAAAAAAAATCCATCAAACAATAGAAGAATGAAAAAAACTAGCAAATTGCTTTAGATTTGTAAGTTTGATGTCAAAAATACTTTTTCTTTGTAGTCAAATTGTGAAAGACTTTGCTATGGAAAGTCAGGGAAATATAAAGAAAACTTTACTGTAAATGCATAAATGATGTGTACATACAAAAGGCAGATTTTAAAATGACTATTTTATAATTAATTTGATGTACTTTGGAGAACTCAGTAAGACTGTATTTTAGTGAGATAATTTACAAGTATAAATGACAAATATATCATTAAAGGCTTTTTTTGGATTTAGAATGCCATGTGATTCATAAAAACATATATATAATCACCTATATATGTTTAAATAGATAAAAATATAACTGAAAGTAATACGATTAAGAACCCAAAGAGTGGAGTATACAGGCAAAAGCCTCTGAGATTAGTTGGTCAGACACACAGAAGATCTTAAAAGAAGCTGCCCATAATCTTATCAGCCTGAGCATCTGACAGGCTGAACAGTAAAAACAACATAAGACATGGGATTGCTGGACCCTAAGTCACATTTAAACACCCAATAAATGGATCTTTACAAAGCTGAACCTTTAGGATCTAGGTTGATCTAGGTTTTATCAGATGTGCCAGACTAGGCAGGCTGCAGAGATCAGGGCAGGGTGAAGGGAACAACTACGGCACACTCAAAAGGCCATATGTTCCTGGTGGTTGAGCAGCATGCTGTGGTTTGTAGCCATGGAAAACTAAAGCAATAAACTGGGACAGGAAAGACAATGTGATCTCTACTGTAGAACTGGTAGTCCTGGTTGCAAGACGCCTTAGTTGCCTGAAAGAATCACCCCGGGGGCAGTGAGAGGGTAGGCCTGACCAAGGAAAACACCGATGGAGTCAGCATCCACATCTGGCCTATGCTATTTCTCCTGCTGTGACCTAAACAGAAATAGTAAACGACGGAATCCATAGACAAATAGTTGGATCATCTACATAAGACAGCAGTGAATCAGTGACCCAGTTTTAGTTGTTGTTTTGATTCAGCACACAGATTCTCCTTTACAGGGTTGCTATAACAAGATGAACTCCAGTCATATGACTATGATCATCTGTATGAGAACATTGATTGGATTAATGACTTAAACGTTTCTTACACATGACCCCGGTACACTCTAAGAAGTGCTCGTTATCCAATTATACATTTTACTACAAACAGTATCAACAGCTAGGAATACTGCCTTCAAATAAACTGAAATTAATGTGAAGGTAATAAATATGTTATTTATGATTCTATTATAAAATTGAAAGCCTAGTAGTTACTGATTTATTTTTCACTGGATTAGAGGAAAAGGTTTGTTTTTGTCCCTTTTTTTTGTCACATGTAAGACCAGGACAGACTGTTAAGTAACTTGGATTACTGTCCTTGCATAGTCTGCAAATAGGATATCTATAAATAACCTTAAATCTTGATTTTTTTTTTCCTACGTTCCAGGATTAGGATAATAGGACCGGAGTGGGAGTATGAGGTGAGCATGAGGTAAACCTATGTTTGTGGCTAGAAGAATCACTTGAGGTTGCTTTTTATGTAGCTGATTTCAGTTTCAGGCTACTTTTAATTCCACAATTTTGATCAGATATAGGAACATAGACAATTGTTATCTTCATTCAACTTGACCAGTAACTTATTCCTGGAGCACTGTATGTCTGAATTTAGAAACAGAAAATACAGATTGGTTCACATACCAAAGACAAGATGGTATAATAACAGCTGACAGGTATATCAGGTTATTCCTTTATCCCAACTGCAAAAAATCTTGAACTGAACGTACAGAAATGTGGGAAGGTTAAGGACTGCACCCTGTTGGGACAGTTTTAAGAGAAAAGCATGAAGGTTTGTTTGTTTTTCAGTGAGTCATGGTCTTCAAAATGTTACAGGATTAAAGAAATGCAAATGTCAAGACCGAGCCTGTATTCAGAAGTCTATCAACCCCAAGAACTTTTATTGTAGATGTATTGTAGATGATGTGAGTTCTACTGGAGAGAAGGGGAGATAAACCATCACCAGAGGATTTGAATTTCATGCTTTTAATGAAAATACTGTCTTTAAAAGAATCAGATTTTAATGCTTCTTGAAAGATATTTGTTTCACACAGGAGGTATTTCCTTGAAAGTTTGAACAACGATTCTTCATTTCCAGACCCTTTGTCATTATATCATATCAAAAAAAGGATATCCTAAAAGGCAGGTGCTTGTCAAAGCTGTGCTGTGGGGAGGAGGTACTGGGAAGAGCGAGTCACAAAGCTTCTCTCTGGGATATGCAGCACCTCAGCTGGGGCTCCTGAAAGCTGCTGATGGTACATATCTGAGTAGCAAACTTTCAACAACCCTACATACACTTCATGTTTTTTAATATTTACTGGTTGATTTATACTATTTACTCAGGTCTTTTTTGACCTTTACTAGGTCAAAGTTATGATTTTAAATGAAAACAATTATTTTTCATACAAAATGTAAAGAAAACTAGTTTTTCCAATTAGAAACAATGAAATAATAAATAAATAAACTTAATAAGAAGTAAAATTGAGGCATCTTTCAGATTTCCACCAGTTAATTTTTAGAGGTATTGATTGAAAATCTCATAGAAGAAAAACCCAAAAGAAGAAAATACTTTAGATTAAAAGGTAGATCCATTGTTAAAAACAGTAGGGTAAGAGAAAGTAAAGAGGAGGATGAACAAAGTCCGAAAGTTATATGGAAAGTTAGACAGAGCTGTCTTCATCATATTAGAACTGACTTTGAAAAGCTCTAATCTCAGCTCTTCAAACTGATTTATTGTTTAGACCTGAGCAAGTCACTTAATCTTTCTGAGCTGTATCTCCATTTCCAGAACCAAAATGTTGCTCAGAGATCACAGATAGTGGATGGCAATTGGATGCTCTGGATAAAACTCTGTAGCTGTGATGTGTGCAGAAGTGTGAGATTAGGCAGTGGGTGAGTTTTGCAGGACAATCAACGGGTGAATTCATCACCCCCTAGTAAAGATGGTAAGACTTTCCATGTTTTATTTCTGTAGCAACCTATATGAGTGGCAAAAAATAGGGGTGAAAGTGAAAACTCAAGTCCTTATCTCATATGGAATTATCCTGATCACTATTTCCAAGGCATTAGTCTCAGTAACTAAATTTCTAGAGGTTTAACAACATCAGGAGAAATATTCTATTAAATTGAGGATACTGCGATGCAAATAAAGACTTGATCATAGTTCATGTTAAAAGGAAAATATAGAGGGGGAAACTAACTGCAATTATATAAGGCGAGAACTGAGGAAAAGATTTAGTCGAAAATGCTTTAACTGTATGCTAAAGTGTTTTTTGCCTCTGCTGTCCTTTAATTTTGGAAAAATGCGATTATGGCAGATGAGTTGATTTTCAAATTATAGTGTACGATTCCAAGAACTGGAGATCACAAGAAGATAATAAAACTGCCCCAGTGAAGTATGTTAGTCTTTTATTTATGCCCTCTTCTTAGTCTACTAAAGTTTTGCTTCTCATCGTGCTTTGGGTGTTTAAGTTTGGTGACAGTGGAATGTTGTTATTGTTGTTTTATTAAGTCAAGGTCATTTTAAGTCTCGTGTTGCAAAATTTTCAGAAAGCTACGAGGCCTGAATAAATAGGTCACAAATTCAGGGTCAGTATGTATTCATTTGTACATTCCTGAGTCCAACTGTCACTAAATGATGAGCTCATAGTCAGTAGCTTAAAAAGAAAAAAAAAAAAAAGAATTTCTGTTAACTGTCTGTGGCTTAGTGAGTTAGCAAACAGGATTGAGTAAAAATAGGACAGTTAATCATCTGCAGTACAGAAAGCAAAGCTGTTTGTGGCTGTGATCAGGTCACTCGGTGTTCTATCATTTCTCAGTTACTATTTGTTGTGTTCATGTTAGAGCAGCAATGAAGTGATGCCCCACTGGCAAGCTGAGGCAAGCACCTCCCTCTGGGCTTGACAGTTTTTCCACGTGGAACCTGCCTGGCCCTCCAATCCCTGAAAAATCCAAAGCCATCTGGTCCTTTCTCCTCAGAGTCATGCTATGAATGAGGAATTGATATGTGTATATCTGAAACTGAACGTAACATGGAGAATTAGTGTTGTCACTTAGAAGAAAAAAGCACAAAATATTTTTGGATTCAGCCATTTTTTTGGTCACCTTCCACTGACTCAGAACAGAGGAAGAGAGATTGAAATAGAGAGAAGCAACAAAGAAATAATAATTTTAACAAAATACTACTACTACTACTACTACTATTACTAAAGTAGAATCATACTTTTTAATGTAGAAAATATGCTCATCATTTTAGATGCTGTGGGTCATTGTCTTAAATTGGTTTGGTTTCAGTAGTTTATGTAGGACCTGATTCTGCCTCACTTGCCTTCAACTGAACAGCATTTTGGAAGAATATGCTGCGTGCAGGATGCTGGGAGATTTTCTTCCCTGAGAATTTTGTTTTGAGCTGACTCATGCACTGTGAGCGCAGCCTTGAACTGAAGGCTAGGAGAAGCTATTACGTCTTTGGGACACCAAATGCCTCTCTCTCCCCAGAAAGCAAGACATTACCATTACGTAGTGGTTAGTTTCCTGTCAAGCAGGCTTTTCTATGTATGCTCATAGGAAAGCTGCCGGCAGGCGTTAACTGTGCCTGCTTGAGCGTGCTGCAGATGCATTACTGCTTAACTGTACCTGGGTGATGGGAAGACCACCACCATCACGCGGTTGTGTCTGGGGGGGCCTTTAAAGTAAGGTCAATGTTTGTGCCCCGGGTCTGATCTGGTGATTCCAGTGATCAGAAATCTCCACAAGTTCCAGTGTTCAGTATTTTCTTCCTTTCTCCTTATCACTACTCAGTTGATCACATTGCAGATTTCATTTTACTGCCACTTCCAGATTAGTGTCCACCTTGAGGAGGCTTAGCTTGCTAAGTCTTAGCTCACTCCACCAACTGACTGTGTGTTCAGCAGTCAAGCACAGGTCACTCAGGAAAATAAAAAAAAAAATGTTGCTCAAGTCCAACCATAAATGTTAAATATTAACAAAAAAAACCCTTCTAATTTCAAAACATCTCTTTTGACTTCTGATGACATTTATTAGGGGATATTATTATTGTTATTATTATTATTATTATTATTATTATTAGTTAAGTGTAGCCTTTGTAACTCAACAGGATTATAACCAGTAAGATACCAAAACTGACTGCAAATATTGCAGATTTCAGTGCTTGGTACATCTCCAGAGTTTATTCATCCACCATTTAGGAATCCCGAACAATAACCTTGACTCCCTAAAAGAAACATTAAATAGTGCAATAAGCAGTACTATAACAAAAATTAAAGAAATTTCCATTAAAGAAGTTGACTGAGAGACCTCAGATGTTTACTATAGTCACTGACACATTGCTTCTTTCTTGTGAGATAGTCTGTTTGATGTTGTGAAGCAGGTATTTAACATCCATTTCTGGGCCTCTGATTCAGTGGAGTTGCTATTGTTCCTTACTGTTACAATAAAAACTACAATGGAAAAATGCTGAAGTTCTTAATTATATCAATTCCTTTCTCGATTTTTGTCATTTTCTTTATTGTCACATTCCTTATTTTACAATATTAGGTATTTTATCTTCCAGTAAATTTGCAAATGAATATTTTGGATAATAAACAAGAAATAATGAAATATAAGACAAAAATGGGTGACCTGAATTAAATGAATGCTTTGGAAATTTGATTTGGTTCAAAAAAAGTGCAGAAAAGAGGATTTTATTTTATTTTATTTTATTTTATTTTATTTTATTTTATTTTATTTTTGACAAAATGGATAGTAACCCCGGAAACTGTAGGAAAATGTGTCCACTTACGCATTAATTCTAGCTATAGTTGAAGGCCAAGGAAATATTGCAGTATGATTTTTAGAAATTCTTTGCTTCAGGATCCACATCTTTGAGCATAAATCCAACAGAAATAAAGGTCTGCAATGTTTGCATCATATTTATGGCAATATGCTAGCTATAACAATACCATAACATTTCTAAAAGCATTTCTCTCAAATTAGTAAGGATGATATGACATAAGACTTATTGAGCAAGACCAAATTTATCAAAATCTGAATTTTTAAACGTTCTATATGTTTTAAAGTTCATTGTCTTGATTTGGGGATTTGATCTTGTGGTTGAAGTGTAAGATCACAGATACAGCTCAGATCCTTATAAAGCTTAAATAGTCAGTTACTTTTCAAATAGCAGATGATACTGAGTTTTGCCACAATCTTTTGAAATGCCTGGTATTCTGATTCTCAAGAGGTCCATAAACTGAGGCTGAATACATAGTCAGATTAGAAATATTATTTATTGAGCAAGTGCAGTAGAATAACAAGTGCAGTAGAATAATTATCTAAAAAATATTAGTTTTAATTCATGCATACAAGTGACTTGATGGCTCATAAAGGATGAACTATGATTGGACTAATTTTCTTTCAGGTAGGTTACAAATGAGGCTTAATAAAAATATCTAGCTAATAAATCCTTGCTAAAATTATTAACCTGATTAATTTCTCAAATGAGGTAGATAATTCCAATCGTGAGTCTGCAAATATGTTACAGGAAAAAAATGTATTACAACTTATTGAAACAGCATTCATTTATTGACATAGTTATTTATTAGCACTTGTGACGTTGTAAAACCATAATGATTATATTATTTTGTCTTTAAGATACGATCTGTTCCAGAGTAGTAAGAATTCATGCAGGGAATGGAAGGGCACAGCTCTTCCAGGAGGGGTTACATTTGTCTGGTTCAGGGAAAAATGAACAATGACACAGTGGATCTTCCTAACCAAATTATGGGACTGATGATACTTCTTGTTGCTAAAGCAAAAACATATTTTCTTCTTATTATGCTTATATAAATACATATATACACATACATACACACATATGTATGTATAAAATTTTTCTTTAACTCCTTAAGTTACATTTGTGCTTGTTGTGACTAGTGGAATTTGATGTGCCTAGACCATCAACTTCTATTATTGGGGAAGGCTAAAAAAGCTAGTTTTCTGTGTTGTGCTCAGTTCCTAGCTCTGGCTTAGGACAAGGTCGACACTGCAGGCTGCATTTCCTTTCTATTATTAATTGAATGGCTGGGAACTTTAAAAACACTAACTTGACTGCATTTACAACACTCTCGAAGAATATCATATTATTACTATATTTGTAGATAAGGTTGTAGTAGACTGATTAAATTTACACGGGAAATTGCCAGAAAAGAAAAGAGCTGCTAAGAAAAATTATGTCTTTTCAAGGCAGTCAAATACCTGAATGCCTGACTATCCCGCATCTCTGTGTTTTGCAAAGTCCTTCCATTGAAATTACTGGAATATATGTTGAAAAATCAGTGAGAGAAAAATCAGGTTGTAGACTACATTTCCACAGCATAAGCTGATATACTGTGTCCTTTTATTCCTTTACCATCTTGATACTTTTTCTACTTGTAATTTTTCTGTACTAATAATTTTCAGTCATGGAGGAGTTTATAGGGTATTTATTATTATTATTATTATGCTTGCTTGTTTGAATGAAATGCAGTGTTCAAGGATATTATGAAAGATGGCTGAATATCAGAAAAGATGGATTCCTTCTGCTTGCTGTATGATGCAGCCCTTTAACAAGGCTTTCACTACAATTCTCTTATTCAGGCTAACTCATACCACTTTCCTTAGAAAAGTTAATACTTTTATTTTGATGACTTCATGCAAAAGATACTATTACATATGATGATATCACTATCCAGCCTATGCATGTCATCCATTCTCAGTCTTAATCTGCATAGAAATTCTCTATTAATCAACATGTAAATTTAACTTAAAAGAGTTGAAAACTGCAAAACCAAGGATAAGAAGACTGTGTTTGATGGCACTGATTCCCCAACTTTACCAGCTTTACACCAGTACATGGTGTAAGTCCTTGCTTGCATACAAGGGATTTGTTGTTTGAGTATAAATGAGTTGTTCTTGGTGTTGGAAAGGTAATCACTCTTTTTCTCACATATTCCTTTAAATACCTTTATACAGATGAATTACAATTAATTCAATGCCAGAACCATATGAGAAACAAAAAAAATCCAACATACAGCTACCTAAGCAGGGATGGCAGTCATTTATGTGAATTATTCAAGCCACTGACGGTGTGCTGCAGTGCCTGTTGCTACTGAAGTAGAAACAAAATCAATTGTGTACAATATGTACAGTAATCTGTACAGTGTGAAGGGAAAGCAGATGGCAGGCATGAATAAAACTTTAATGTCCTCCAATCTGTTTACTTATTTTAATCAGCTATCATAATCATCACCCACTCTGCGCTTTGTTTACATGGGGAAGTGCTGGTGTGATCAAGCAGAAGAAAATCCCAATAAATGTGTCAGTTCCAAAAACCTAGTTAATTAGAATTAGAAAACTCTCTGATAGTTCAAAGGGTTAGGACAGACTAGGATAGATCACAAAGAGTTATGTTCCACTTATGACTGCAATCACACACAACTCTTTGAAGTGAAATGGGAAGCTGCACTTTTAACAGGTGAAATGTAAGGGGACAAGCTATTTTTTGCACTGGCCAGTATGGCTCACATTTTCATATCCCCTGAAGTGATAATGACGGCTACTTTCCAGAGAGGATACATGTTTGCCTGAGTTCTTATCTCCTTCATAAAGTATTTGGAGATTTGTATCTGAAAAATGCAATTTAAAATGTAGTCCTGAACATTATTTCTAAGATAAGAACATGACTTAAGTCACTTGGAGTTTGACATTCACCGGATTGAATGAAAAACTCATGTTTCACTTTCACTGGAAGTTTGTGTTTTTCAGTGTTAGAAGAAAAAGAACTATCTTGAGCATTCAGCCTTTCTGAGGTTTAAAACATTCATCTTTGCAGAAACCTTTAAAGCCTTAGCATGGGCTTCAGCACTGTGTTTGACAAATGTATTACCCTGCAGATATACTTGTGATGACTAAGGTATAGGAAGCCTGCAAATAGATTATAGTGCATAACAAGTGGGTAAGAATTTGTGAATGGCATGTTTGTTTTACACTTTCATGCTCTGGTCTGATTGTCGAGTGTTTGTGAGATCCTTTAGTGTTGTAAAGGATCTCTCATATCTCAGACTTGCCATTGAAGACTTTGCCCAGAGGAACAAAATACACTGGAGGTGGGAAAGAGAATTATAACTCACAGAATAATAAGGCTGTCACAGCAGGTGCCACTTTTTATCCTACCTTAAAAAAGAAAGGAGGAGACAATAGTTTAGTTGTTAATACTTTTAAAATGCTGTACAGAAATTGTGTCCATATATCATGCCCTTTACAAATAATACCTAATTATAGAAATATATGAGAAAGGAATCTTTCCCCAAAAGGAAATAGTGTAAGAGAAAGAATTGGATGTATGTGTAGATCATGCTGGAATCACAGAATCATTATGGTCAGAAAAGACCTTCAAGATCACTCAGTCCAACTGTAAATCCTTCAACACCATGCCTGCTAAACCATGTCCCTAAGTGCCTCATCTATACGTTTCTTGAACACTGCCAGGGACGATGACTCCACCACTTCCCTGGAAATTCTCTTCCAATGCTTCACCACTCTTTCTATGTAGGAAATCTTCCTAATTTCTAACCTGAACACAACGTGGCAAAACTCGAGGCCATTTCCTCTTGTCCTACTTACGGTAGTTATTCTGGAGAAGCGATTGATCCCCGCCTCACTACAGCCTCCCTTCAGGTAGATGTAGAGAGCAATAAGGTCTCCCCAAGTCTTCTCTTCTCCAGACTAAATAACCCAAGCTCCCTCAGATGCTCTTCATAAGGTCTATGCTCTAGCCCCTTCCCCAGCTTTGCTGCCCTTTGGACGCGCTCCAGCACCTCCATGTTTTTCTTGTAGTGAGGGGCCCAAAACTGAACACAGTGTCCAAGGTGCGGCCTCAGCAGCACGCTGAGTATTCCCTGGTCCTGCTGGCTACACTGTTTCTGATACAAGCCAGGAGCTTCTTGGCCAACTAAGCACACTGCATGTTCAGTCAGCTATCAATCAATACCGCCAGATCCTTTTCTGCCACGCAGCTTTCTAGCCACTCTGCACCAAACCTGCAGCAATGCATGGGATTGCTGTGACCAAAGTGAAGGATCCAGCACTTGGCTTTGTCAAACCTCCTGCAATTGGTCTCAACCCATCAATCCGGTATGTCCAGATCCCTCTGTAGAGACTTCCTACCCTCAAGCAGATCTAGTCTTCCTCCCAGCTGGGTGTCATCTGAAAATTTGTTTAGGGTGCACTCAATCTCCTCATCCAGATCTGACCTCTGGGAAACACTGTTTGAGGCCAGTCGCCTGCAGGATTTAACTCCACTTTCTGGGCCTGGCCATCCAGCCAGTTCTTCACTCAGCAAAGAGTACACCTGTCTAAGCCATGAGCTGCCGACTTCTCCAGGAGAATGCATTGGGAGACTGTGTCAAAGGCCTTTCTAACGTCCAAGTAAATCACATCCACAGCCTTTCCCTCATACAGGCAGGTCACTTGGTCATAGAAGTAGATCACACTTGTCAAGCAGGACCTGCCTTTCATGAACCCATGTCATCTTGGCCTGATCCCATGGTTGTCACACACATGCTGTGTGAACGCCCTCAAGATGATATGCTCCATAACTTTCCCTGAGACTATGTTGATCATGGCCCCACAAATTCACTTCCTAGATAAAAGACAGTGGAAACTCCTTCCTCCCTTTTAGTAAGTAGAAGGAAATACAGCTGTTAGGAACTCTGGCCTAGATGTTGACATTCAGAGGTAATTAATGTAAAGTAAATAAAAAGGAAAGAGGGAAATAAACTTATTAAAGGAGAGTTTACCTATGGTGATGCAGCTGCTGCCCTGCAATCCACTATTCTGTGGGCTAGAAAAAATACCTGCTGGAAAGGAGGATATGCATCTGGGAGATAATCTGATGACAAAGCTAATTTTTGGGAATCATTCTGGGAGGGATAGTCTAATTTTACTCCTACACAGATTCTTTCAGGAATACTAGCTATGCCATTATTTCCTCATCTGTAAAATCAGGAAAATAGCAATTAATTTGATAACTAATTCCTTTGAGTAATAATGTCTACAATGCCTGCAAGTTGCCTGCCTACAATAGGTCCTTTTTATTATTATTTTCAATAAATTATTATTTATTCATTAAACTTGCTTGAAAAAAAGACTAAAAGACTTTGGGCAACAACCACATTGATGACTTGACTGCAATCCTGTTCTGATCTGATGTGAGATTCAGGTCTCCCCTCACAAAAACTCCGGGAGGAGTGCAGGGAACAGAGGACCTTGAATTCAATTCTTCTATCTCCCTGGGCTCACTGATCTGAGAAGGTGCCCTCACCTATGCTACCTCAGTTTGTTCCTCTTCTCTAAAACAAGCAGAGAAAGTGAATGGCTCATATAGGCTGTTCCTGGGGTGGAACAGCTCTGTGTCTCACTTCTTTACTAAACTTTTTGTTTGATAAATTACAGTATTTTTATAGCATGGAGGATTTCATGGAGAAAGAAGTTAGGGCCTATAGCATATAAAAACATTCTCCTTTTCCTAAGCTAACAAATATGAAAGAGCCAGGTGGAAAATGACGACTCAAAAGCCAAATAGACTTACAAACAACAGATTTACAACAATTCGAGTTATACTACCATTCAGATACAGCTCCTCTGCATAAGGCATTTCATCTCCATGTAATTGTCAGGTATCTACATGTTCTTTTATGTTTCAGTTATTGCCCTCCACAGTAATACTGGCACCTATGCTTACAACAAACTATTTGAAGAGCTTCTTATATATCACTGAGCTTTGAAGCTCATTCTCATTCCAGCAGATTTTACCTATGTGGCAGGACAGTTGAGGTAATTTTCTTTCTGCTGTATTGGAAAACATAAGAGAGGAATCGAATCAGAGGACTTGAAAGGCAAATCCAGCATTTTAGTACATGGGCAGTTAGTTTATCTCATATATGTGATGTGGGTGTATGCAAACAGGTGGGAAAAAGCTCAGCATGTGTGATAGAATAGGATAAATACAAAGCCTAAACTGTCCAGTGTCAGTTGAATAATGGCTTACTAATGTTGGTATGACCCTCTACAAAGCAGAGGGAAGGAAGGCTTACACCCCCACCATTCAAACTGAAAGAAAATAAATCTTAATGTTTGGGCTACACCAATTGACCTCTTCTGACCTTCAACAAAACAAGTCTTAGGAAGAGAATGAATCATAGAATCACAGAATGCTTAAGGTTGGAAGGGACCTCTAGAGGTCATCTAGTCCAATGCCCCTGCACACGCAGGGTCACCTAGAGCACGTGGCACAGGACTGCATCCAAGCCGGTTTTGAAGATCTCCAGAGAATGAAGACCGTCTATTTGTTTAAATGAGGTTTCCTTGATTATCATAAGTTTATTCTAGCCCTGCTTGACTTCTTACCTAAGTATCAGGCTGCATCTCTTCACTCCTATCCGGTTTATATGTTTAGAAATTTTTGAAAGGTTAATTCGCAAAATGTCTTGATCACACACACTCAAATAAAAACCTAATTCTGACCTGCCATGACATCCAGCCACAGTTTAAAATCAACTCACAGAAAGACAAGGTTATGTTTAGTTTGAGGAAATTTTACATCTACTCTAGATAAACTTAAAAAGCTGTTAAGAGTGGATGGAACTGACATGAGAGCAAAGTAAGAGGTCATGTCACGCAAAGCTGTTTCTCTTTTTTTTTTTCTTTAATTAAAATAAACACATTTAACCATTTAAATACAAGTCTGTTGAAGCGGATATGATTTTATTTATCTCAGTTGAATAGAGGGTTCAAATTAAGACAAAAGAAATATTTTATCTTTGATTTTCCCCCCTAAGTTTGAATGAGTGTCTCAGTAATGCTTACTAATACTTAGTGCCTCAGTATTACAGAAACACAGCTGAAAGTAAAATATTTACAATGCTGCAATACTGTACACAATAAAACACTAAATAAATACAGAGATTCCCATGTTAGAATTGTGACCTTATACCCCGCATACAATGCAACATTGCTAAATTTCAAAGAAGCAAAATATGAAATATAAAATAATGGCAAGAAAAGGCTTATAATACATTCAAGATCTTGGTTTATAATGATAATATATGCCATGTGTCAGAGGGTTTAAAATAAAATCTGTTGAAACTGAGGTAAGTAGGCTTATTATTTCAGATATTTTATAGGAGGTCTGATCAGCACTGTTACTTACAGTTGAAGAACTTTATGCATAATTTAAGATGGCAAAAATGTGCATAAAGAAATATGCCATTTTTCTGTGTTTAGCAGGAACATGATGGATTTCTGTGAATGTGTAGCAGAAATCCTTTGCTTCATTCCCCCTATGATGTCAATTTTATGGTACATATGGAAGATAGATCACAAATACACTTATCCTCAAATCCTGGCCTTTCTATTTTCCACTGAAGTGGACTTCAATTGGTAAAATGTACAGAATGAGAAAAGAAGAAGTGAGGTCAGCCTTTGTTGAAAAACAAATTGGCAGGAAAGAGAGGAACTGAAATCTCATCAGATGGGTATTTCTCTGTATTAAACAACCTATTCATCTATCAACTGTTGTTTACACATAGTATACAAACACACAGGAACTCATGTGCAGCACGCAAAAAGCTCTAACTTATATTACCACATTAAAGAAGCAAATCATGTATATGAATGCTAGAAAATACTGGAAATGGGTTATCTGGGTGCTATTAATTCAGCTGTCTTTTTTGAAAGCTTCTGATTTATATGGATTACAGTGCAACTTTAATTAAATGATCACATTTTTTTTTCCCCTAGGGTACCTCCTCTTCACTCACAATGCGGTGGATGATGTTTGCTTAATGAGCAGCTGCTCAATACTTTGTTTTTACCTCATTGTTCGGCATGTGTGGTCCCATTTGTTACTCACTAGACACTAACAACCCAGATTCCTGTTCAGAACTATTCATTTCCTCATAGACTTTTCTTTTCTGATTTCACTGTCATGTACAAATGCATCACATACAGAATGCTTTCTCAGTGCCCTGCAATACCAGGGATGATGTCATTCCCATCAGAGAAGGAGATTTGAAATGTAAAAGGATTCAAGTTCAGCATTTATTTTGAGTAGCCAGCCTCAGACATCTGGGACTTCCTTATTTATGGATTAAATTTAGCATGGTATATTAGCTCTATCTATTCAAATATACCTCCCATTAACTTAAGCTGTAGCTGAACTAGTCAGCAAATTAGACTCCAGAGAAACTACCTAGTTAGGAAATGACAAAATGAAGGACATCAGAGTGATCTACATTTGGTCTAAGTATCTTGAAAAGCATTTCAGAGCAACTTTTAAACTATGATAGAACATACATTCCTCTGGGGCAACATTCAGATTTCACAAACATGATATGGCTTTTCTTACCCATACAATCCCTTATGTCATTCCTTGCACTCTGTCTTGCGCTTCTGCAGGGCTTTCACAGTAAACAGCTTTTGTTGCCTCTATTATTTATCCTTAGAGCAGATCCAAACAGTGTGGTGATTCAAATACTTGTGCAATGTGAAAATTAATAGAGGCATATAACAAACAGCATAATGTATACTCACGGTAGGGTAGTGTAAATTTAGGTTACATCAGCAATCTAAATCTTGATGTGTTAACTTCTGAGAGCTCAGTCCTTACCATACTTTCTGTGCGGAAGTCCATAACTATTTAATAATAATAATAATAATAATAATAATAATAATAGAGAAGAACACTCAGCAAGTTTGCAACTCTATATTGCAATTGTCATATGCAAACTCTATATTGCAGAATGACATAATCATTTTACCATTAACTTTCAAAATCAAGTTGTCATCTTTTCTGTGGCCTCTCTTTCAATTCCCACTTCAAGTCTCCTTGCCTAGTTGCCAAGAGTGAGATAAAGTAAATAACCTAGGGTGGGTCTAGATACTAAGAGTTTCTTTAAGAATCGATAATATTACTGCTTTCACTTGATCATCTGGCACATTGGCTACAGCATTATGGTCACTTCTTTCTCATGTCTCTTTTTATTAATTGTAGCATTTGAGATGTGCCACATTTTGTTAATTCGAATGCTACGGATATTTAAAACCAGCTGTACCAGTGGCAGTTAGCAAGTAACAGGCTGCTGCTTTAGACTTAAGAAATTCAATTTTGGATATCCACCCCACTCACGCTGCTCACACACACACACACTTTTACTCAATCATCGGTTGCCTGTTAGCATGCACAGTTTAAGCTATATATTGCCTGTGACACTAATCAATTCCAGTATCTGTTCCTTTTATCAAGCTTCCCATTTCAATCTACATTTTGTTTTGTTTCATATCTTTTGTTCAAACAAGAGAACTTCCTGGTCTTTTTACATTTTTATTTATTTTTTCCCCAAAGTCAGAGGGAGATTCCTGTAAAGGACACCTCAGTCTAGAAAATCTAGGATCAGTCATTAATGGGAAATTCTGGCCTAAAATTAACATTCTGTGTACACAGTACATTTGAAAACTCAATAGTTCAGTGTGGAAGCTGAAAGAGACTTAACTACATTCACTGGGAACAAATGCCCAAGACCTAAAATTTCTGCCTTGTATGTGTGTTTTTCACATGATTTTAACTTTACCTTATGAGGACTAATTTCTGCAAGGGACATCAAGTCACATTCCCAACACAGAGGGCATCCCTTGCCAAAACTGGAAATCTGGGAGACATATTCTACCTTCTTTTACAGAAAATACCACTTTTTTTGTTTGTTTGTTTGTTCATTGTGTAAGCTACACATTTCCTTTTAGCTTCGTTTGTTCAAATCTCTAAATTAATTTGTATTAGGAGCATAACTGGGATGCCCATTGGTGTATGTCTTCAGTTGCAGTTCAAAATTCCAAGATATCAGTCACATGCTCTCACATTATGAAAAAAATTGAATTATTGTCTATTTATGCCATCAGCAGCAGGCTAGCAGATGTTCTCATTACTATTTTAAAACATTGGGTATAGACTGTGCTGTGATAGGGATTGAAGATTTTACCTAAAGAAGCTGAACAGAGCCACAGAATGGTCATGATTTTCTAGGGGAATAGAGGCTTAGTTAGCCAAGTCATTGTTTCAGTGTTTGTCATTCAAGCATGGAACTAGATAATTCTCTTTTATTTCTAAATTACATGATGGCACGATTTTTTGGAATGAGTGCAATTTAGCATGCACATTATTGAGTTTGAGGTTAATTATCAGAATACATTTTGTACAACATTCTCCAGTTATTAAAAATAGTGAATGTCCATACATTATCTAGCTCCTAAATACAATACTACAATTAAATGAAGTTATGCCTTTATGGAGGGGGAAGGGGAGTTTGTATCACAAATCCATTCTGATACAATCTCAACAATTTTTATAGAAATCATGGAAGTCTTCATTTAATGAATGTACAAACATAGTAAATGCATAACTTTATGTATCAGCAACATTATTGCTGTGAATGGTGCAACAGTGTAAGAACAAAACTTGATCTGATTATAAGGAAGTGAAAGAATGTGATATTAATCACTAGTATGGCAATACTGAATTCTATGGGTACTAGCTTGTTCTCATTAAGAGCTTTAAAAATTGCTAAGATGGACAGTCCATATTTGAGACTAAAGAAACAAGTTCAGTCACTGAAGTCCAATTTCACAGTTATGTGCATATGCCCATAATTCATTCACATGCAGCATAGGCTTTACCCCATTCTTACCTGCAATTTCTAGGGAAAGAATTTGAAATATGAACATCCACCATAAAAATTACTAATGTTCTACTAATGACAGGCATAGTGCTTGACCAGCGCTATGTCCAGGAGTTGCTGCAAACCAGAATAGCTTCAATACTTTGCTAAGTGCGCATAGGTAGGCTCTGCTTAGGCCACTGTGATGAAGAAAATGCGAAGACAGAAAAAAAAAAAACCTGCTTTACATGTGAGTCCACATATTCTAATAGTATTTTTCAACCATTTTTTATTAGTTGACTCAGTAGTAGACTCCAGCCATCAGAACAAATTAAATTAACTTAGGTAGCATAATTCTATGATGATTTCATGAAATAAATAGGCCTTGAAAACTGGAAACTTTATCGTCATTTTTTAGCAGATTATTTTCAGTGCTAAATAAGAGTCACATGAGGAAAGTACCAGTGAAAGCTAGGTCTACTGTGCTAGTATTGACTACTGAAATGTAACTAATGTAGTTCAGCTGAGGTAACAGGCAGAAGTATTGACCTAAAGAATCTCTTAAATATTTCAATGTTCAACAAAACCAGAAAAGAAGGGAAAATAAAGAACAAACTTAATATTGTTAGATTTTATTTAGGTGGAAGATTGTGTTTAAAATATATCACATCTTTATAGATGTAGTAAATGTCTTATTTTAAAATATTTTTAAAACACAAACCCTAAATGCTGCTGAAATCAAACACTGCCAGTCATAAGCATGAACCCAGCCTATGCACTTTTACAGCTTGAGTTGTGATAATATTGCATGTAACTATATATATGTATGATTCAGATTAATGGTAGTCAATTAAAAATTAACTAAAACACATTAAATATGAGTCTGTCATCTTCTTACTTCTGACACTTTTTATACCTCTTGTTTTTTGAAAAGAGTAGAAGATAAAAAAGTATAAAAGAACTTAAAACACACAAAAGTACTATTTTTATACTTTCCTTGTTAAGAAGGCAAATGTAAAATGAACCTAAAAAGCATGAAAATATGAAAGAAAGCCCCATCGATATATTGCTGTTGAATAGTAAATTCTGTTTTGTTACAATTCATTGAAACTAATTTATTCCTATGGAAAAGCTGGAAATGCAAGAGAGAAGATAAAGACTACATTTATGATTCAGTGTGTTGGAAAATATTTTAAAAACCAAAAACTAAAACAGCAGCTTTACTTTGACCATTAACAAAAGAAGGACTCGCTGTTATTCTTTCCTCCGATTTCCTAGACCACCTTGTTTTCCTTATTTCCTTCTGTGTTTCAACTAAGATTTGGACAGTTGGACAGGATCAGGATGTCACAAGTCATTACAAGTGTAATGATTACACCAAGAGTATTTTTGGTAAAGAAATAATCATATTTCTAAACCAAGATCTATGTTTTTATTTTTCTTTTCTCTTTTTGTTATTATTTTTTTTAATCTGTAGCTTTCTCTTATTTTTTCGCAGTGCTAAATCTGTTCTGAAGAGGTATTTCTTTTTCCTTGCATGAAATTTCCCTTATCATTTTCTTTTAGTGCTTGATCCTTCTTTGACCACCAGAAAGAGTTTTGTGCTCTTTTAGCTTTAGGCTTTATGAGCTGAATATGAAGAAACATCACATACCTCTCTCTTAAGAAAAGATGCTCAGACATACAATTATGTTGATCCAAATATGATTGATGGTGTAGGCAGGAGAAGGAGAGGTATATTCAGCCCTGTGTATTATCAGAGGTAAAAGGGTATTTTGTATGAGTTGCTCTTATATTCCTGTCTATAAAATATAACTACAAGTTACTAATTTATAGAAAAAGTAGGTACAAATATGCAGTGTATTCACAATGAGTGCATTTTCACACAACTTCATGCATTGAAAAGCTTCTTTTTAGTACAGTTTCACCTAGCATCTGAAATTGGAGCCTTGCAATACACTCTAAGCCTACCATGGTTCCCTGAGTCTTTAATTATTTTATTTGTGTTAGTCTAATTTCATATGGGGTATGTAAAATATTTTCCATAACTATTTTAATGGTGCATTATGGTACATTTATGGTCTGTCGGATTTGAATTTTTCAGGCTGAGTGCTCTGAACCTTTGGCTCTACCAGTGTGAATTAATGTTCTAATTAGTATAGCACTATGTAGAACACAGTTATGCAGTAATCTTAGACTAAACTGCAATAAAATTAGGCAAAAAAGCTTAGATCTTGCCATAAATTCTTGTTATTACTGTGTTTCCCAGGTCAGAAACAGGGCAGTTTCTCACTTTTTTCATGGTGCATCTCAGTTTCACAGCCAGTCATTTAACAGTATTCAAGTTAAATCCAGACTGACAGTTCTGGCAGTTGTCAAAGTTAGAGACAAAGATAGAGCCAGTAGCAACAACCTTAGTGTTTTTGCTTATTACTTTTGGTTATTTTTTAACTCATTATGCAGATTTATCAAAGTAGAGTGGACAGCATTCAGTTCATAGAAAATAAATAGAGTATTGGTGGTATTCTAGCACACTGTTTGCATTCTAATGCTTTCCTCATACACTGAAATGAGATGTGCTTGAAATGAGGGTATGATTCTCTCACTCTTGACAAACAAAAAGAGAATCTCTTCTGATATACTGTGGGTGTTGTCTCAAGCCCTTGAGCCTTTCATTGGCTTCAAATTCTGTTACAAAGAAAATAAACTTACTAGGAAATTGGAGTATTGGTAAATTGTTAATCTATTTTAAGCCTCAAGCTATTTGAAAAATCACAGATTTGCCACGTGTCTACATAGTTAAGAATGAAATTACAACAGTGCTGAAAATCCTATTTTCCTCACTGACAGCAAAAAGGCCAGAAAACAGTCCATACATTTGCTATAAATCATAACAATACACTATATTCTTACCCTTGGCTCATTAATTTTCATAAATGGAACAGACTTATTTTGTCATCAGAAAATTGTTCATCTTTTTGTAAATAATGCAGGAAAAATAAAACCCAAGTCATTATAGTTCATAAATATGAACTAAACAGACACAAATAGGCATATAAATATATGCACATGTATAAACAAGTAAATATTTAGATAATGTACCACTGAAGTAAGCATTGCAATACATAAAATCTCAGTTAAAGGAAAGAAAGATCAATATGCAGGTGGTCAAATGCATAACAGATTACCCACGGAGGCTGTGGGGTCTCCATCTCTGGGGCTATTTACATCTAGACTAGAAAAGGTCCTGATCAAGCTGATCTAGCTAATTTCAGGCAAAAAGGTCATGAAATTTGTTAGGTCAAGAAATTCCAACCTAAATATCTTATATCTACATGATGATATCTACATATCATTAAAATTATTGCTCACACGGATAATATTTTCCAAAATAAATTAGCATATATATTTTCCTAAATGTAATTGTTATAGAAGTGTGTATGTGTCATATTTTCAGCCAAATGTCATATTATGACATTGTGAGATCAAGGAATAGGTTGAATCTTTTACACTCTCCTTCTTCTCATGGTCTATTTTCTAACTTTCTTTATGGCATTTTCATTTTTTGGAGGGTAAGGCCATTTCAGTCACATGGCTGCAGTGCATCTGGAGGAATGAACCTCTCTGGTAAGGCTGTCTGAGTGGAAAGACAACAGCAAAAGACATTCAATAACATTCCCAGGAAGGCACTCTTAACTAGTAATGCAGAAGAAATTAAATATTGCTTTATTTATTTATCTTTCTTTGTGAAGAAAATGTTGATTTTCAGTTGAAAGCAATCTTTTTTTATTTATACAGAGTCCAGACTACTAAGGTAATGAAAATCACTGTTTATAATCCTCATACAGCTAAAACTTACTTTTCTCTTTTATGAGAATTTTTAGTGAGTCTTATATTAGTGTCATTGAGTATTATTTAAATACTTAAATATATTACTTCAAGAGAGAGAATTTAGTGAAGCATACATTTTTTTTTTCATGAAATGATAATGCTGCTAATCTACTGCCCCACGGCTCTGTAAATAACCTTTTCTCCTCTCTTTCTCTGATTTCTTCATGTCAAGGAGATATTTTTCCTTTGGCTAATAATTAATATCTTTTTGTGTCTTTCTTCTAAGTTTTTCTTAGTGAGCAATAAGGTGCAACCCCAAAGGATTGTCTTGCAAAATAAAACTATTTAGCCTCTCAATTAATAAAGTTTCCCCAAATTGTGACATTTGCACAATGATTTGAACATATTTCCAATATCATCCTATGTCATGACAGAAAATTGATTACTGTTTTTAACACAGCCCTGAATGTGGTAAACTTGAAATGGCCACATCAGAATAATTCCGCATCTACTCTTGTCAGATTATACACTATGTCTAATCATGATATGGAATGGCAGTGGCACACTAGGCAAAAATAACAACTTTGCTAGCTTTACTTTTTTTCTCCTTTGAGCTATTCTAGCACTAAGTCCTGCCACCATCAGAAGATGCTTCTGGGTACACAGCACTGGAATTGATTTGGGGCATAAATAGACTCCATCTCACTATCGCTCACTTGTGCAGGCTCTGCTGTGACAACAGCAATAAACCCTTGCTAAAGTCACTTGGAAGTCTTTGTACTGATTTCAATGATGCGTTGAAGTAAGGAGATAAAATTCGACTCATAAGAATGCAGAATACAAGAAATGAGCACTACACTGGACAGAGTTAAATCACTTCAGCCTTCACAAAGCAGACACTCTTGGAACAGTGTCAAGTTTGATTTGTGTTAATCTGTTTCTTCACTGACATCAGAAATATCAGACACTTACTAAAATAAGTGTCTATACCAGCAGTTTACAGTGGTTTAAATAAAAATGTTAAACACATTATTGCTAAATCTGTCTTCCAACTTTATTTTGGTAAAACTCAGAAAATCCCTGTTATAACATACTTAACTGTATTTCTATCACTAAGCCAATTTATTAATTCATATTTCTTTTCCCCATGGAAGACAAGTATTTCATTTAACATTATAAAATTACAGAAGGAAAAAACTACAAATCAATATCTTATTTGTCATATTCTTAGTTTCTGAAAAGATCTTTGTTAGTGCCTGGAAAGCAATTACATCTGAGAAACAATAGGCATCTTTGAATTCTGTTGTTGCATTCTATACAATCATTGTATTTTTGTAGGCTAGAGAAACTTCAAAAGTTCGGGAGATTTAGGTCATTCAAATACTTAAATAAGAATGTTTTTTCCCTGATCTTCATCAAAATGTTTTGATCTGTAAAACTGGGTGAAGCAGTCACAAGATCTGCTTATGGGGAAATTTATGACACCTCTGTTTCTATTTAGCTGGGAAAATTGCAATAATAAGCTGCAGAGAACAAGTACACTATTTCTAGGTTGACAGAGGAGGGGGAAGAGGGAAGTAGCTTTTAATTTCCTGTTCTACTTTTTTTCCCTTTCTTTTTCTGTGTGTTTCTCCCCGTAAATTTCCTTTTCCCTAAATTCCCATCATAAAATCTTCAACCTAGCATTTTTAAGGATAATGCTTATCACAGAAATCAGAGAAATCTTTATTGATCACCTACAGTTGTAAAAAGGCCTGATGCCTAGATGTACCATATTGATGGTACATTCTGGACTCAGAAATGATCTCTAATTGTCATGACACTAAAACACTGACATTTAGCACAGTTCTGGAAGAGAAAGTCCTGCAGGAATAGAATAATTAGAAACTATCTAGACTGTCATCCTTAACTGCCCTTAGTATAATGATAACCTTTTCTCCACTCTTGTGAGCAATGTTAAGTACCCAGAAGATTACAAGATGCCTAATGTAAGACATTATTTTCTCTGTTGTTCTTCTGGGGTGCAAAAACCTTTCCCTTAAGAATCAATTCAAATGAGTTTATTTAGCATAGCTCTGGCTATCAAGGGAAAAATACATCAGCTATCAGAGGAGGAAAAGCTTTGTTTCTTTGGAAAATGTATGTCAGTTTTGTGCATAAGAAGGTCACTGAACTGACTGAAAAACCATAAGTGAAAATTGCAATGATTATCCAGAAATAATGATGATAATATTATCTCTATTACATAGCAATGGACACTCCAACAGATTCCAGAGAATTTTACAACTAGGTATACAAAATACTGCTGAAATGCAGTTACCAATCAAGTGGAAAGCTCAACCACCCAGTAGCACAACCAACCATGTAGCACAACGATGAAAAATCAGAACACCTCAGCCAAAGAATATATTAAATTATATGCATTTTTTTATAGAAAAGTTAGTATCAAAGCAGAAAAAACTTGATTTTGTTTCTAGAAACTGTTCTTAAAGATCACCTTACATAATAAATGTATTCTGTTCAGCCCCTCCATTTAAGATAGATGTGATCTGGGTGGACAGATAAGTCATGAATTTAAATCTTCTAATGCGGAACTCTTGATATTTTGAAACCTAAACAGCATTATTATAATATCACTAATGGTTTTCTGGAGTAGATTATTATAAGCAGTGCTAAGCCAATGAGACATCTTTTCATGTTTATTGTACAAGCTCATGTACTTCTGAAGATAAGAGTAGCCATTAGCATGCAGCATCCCATTCTGGGGTTATTTTTCTCCTACTACACACAAAGATTATTTCTGTGAACAAAGTTGAAGCAGGAGTTATCAAACAATCAAACAAAGCTACCACGTTGTGTGATATCTGAGGAAACCATGCAGCAAACCATGCAGCAGACCCAGAGCACTTCAGCAGCCAGCTTTTCTTTACTGATGAGCAGACAAACCTTTCCATCAATACCAGATAGTGAAGTTTATTACGAGAAAGACAGCTCAAGTTTGGTAAAGGCATAAGTTTCCATTAAACAGCTCCAGTCAAATAAAGCTAAGTGGACCAGGTGATCCAGAAGCAATGTAGCTGTAACTGTATTGTATGCAGCCCTGGTTAATAACCAGTGTGCAATGACAGTTGGCTCCACAAATGATGGATGTCCTTTTCTTCACGCTTCCAGAAACACAAGCGATAACATGGATACTTGTGTAATGAAGACAAAATTCAAAGATTTTTTCGTCCTTGAGCTCTGTTTTGTAGAGACCTTCTGAATGGCCAAGTGACCTCAGGGAGTCAGTGCTGCAGCGAGGGTGACTGTCCTCCATGCTGGAATCTGCTGTAGCAATATTTCTGATATTCCCAGTCTCAGAGGCTCAATTGCTATTTCCCCAGACAACAGAGAGTTGATTATAGTCTAGTCAACACAAGTTATAATATTTTTATACAAAACCTTTATATGAAAGGCAACTAGAAAGTGAATCTTAATGTAATATTCACTCACACCTGCCATCAGTTCAGTTGCACTAGGGCTAAAACAATGAAATGTTTCAGTAACAAACCACACACTTAGAAGTGAATGAACATTTTTGCATTGCAGCAACTCATATTCTGTGATCCTAAATTAACACTTTAAAATGCTTGATTTTACCCTATTGACATTAATTAAGCTCACCATGTGCTCATATATGACAAATTAAGGGAATTATTTTTTTTTAAAGAGCTCATCTAGCTTTAATTACTACATACTGTACATTACACAGAAAATACTGCTCCAAACTACTGCTTTCAGTTCACATCTGATATATTCAAATTAATTAATGGCTATAATTTAAAATGATTAACAAAGAAACAAAGAAAAGATTGCTAAGCAGGATAGTTTAAATTACTGTATGTCCAGCTACTTGAGAATGAGATAATTATTGTCTCACAACACTCATGGGAGACAGAAAAAGTCATTGACTAAATTAATGTGGCATAAGCTAATTTTATATTTCTGCACTGTCTGAATAATTCTTTTTCAAAGCTGACAAAGTCTGGTGTGGCATATCCGGTACTAATTTAGCAAATCATCCTAATTCATGTAGAGCATGTAATCATTTACTTAGCAGAGTGAGAAATCAGATTCCCTTTTTTTTTTCTTTTTTTTTTTCCTTTTTTTTTCCTACTTGTATACCTTGTTCTCCTTAATTTCTTCCAAGAAATAATTTAAACATGAACTTTAATCCCATTTATTTCAGAGATTAAATTTAGAGAAATGGTTAAATAAGTATATTTTCCTGGATTAGGACCTGTTTCATTCTATATTTTTTATTTGGAGCCAGTAGGGACTTTATTTCTAGGTTCATTTTCCAGTGCAAAGACTAGTTATGCTTTTTATTTGTTTATTTATTTATTTGGACACCTGTTCATACAGTTAATAAATCGTAGTCACTGTGGCCAGTTTGAGATGTCTGTCCAGTCCTGTATTTGCCTTTCCTATGTAAGGAAGAAGTTCTGTGTATCATTTATTCACTAATTCAGTAATTAATAACTACAGCCTCACTTTATTCTCTCAATATATACCAAAACCCAAAGCATGCTAAAACATTTTAGGAAGTATTGACAATTTTACAATGACTTGAGAAAAGTAACAATTATTCTTGGAGAGTATTACGATTTTGTGCATAAGTGTCTAATAGTGAACCGTAAATCAGGAGAATGACCAAAATAACCAAGGATATGTTGAGGTATTTGTTTGATTTGGATGGTACAGGATTTCCCTGCAGAGACCAAAAACCTACAATCTAGGGTTTGGGGAATTAATGTAGTTACATCAAGGAAGCAACCTGGATTATGGCCAAAGTCAATATACAGAGAAATTGCTACATAAAGTCAATTAATTCAATTTCTTATTTAATGAGGAAGAATGGAGAAGAACCTGGATAAACATCAGACCAGAAAGGGAGACCAAAACATAAAAAGAGATGTATAATAATATTGTGAAGAAAAAAATCTTTATCAAACACTGTATCATGAATTAGCTACATTAGGGAGAGACAGGACATGCTGGTGGGAGTTGAAACCTCAAAATGCAATATGCATGCAAAGCAATTATTTTGTAAAAAACAGATAGCACTAATGAGAAAATAGTGACTTTTAAGCTACAGAAAGTTAAGAAGATGGTAATATCCCACCAATTAAAAGCAAAACTTTGCAGACAAATAAGAGTCTCAGTTAGCAAAAAAAGTCTGATATATCAAGGCCTGAAGTTATTTCAAAAAACAGAATGATGGGCTGTTCACAGACAATTTGCTTTATAAACAGATAACAACAGGAAAAAAAAATCTAAGGGCCAATAGCAAGCCTGAAACAACTGTAGGACCTGAGGACATCTCCTGTGCATTTCACAAGGTGTTTAAAGAGTTCCTTTGGGGGTACGTTTAAAGTCATTCTGTTACAGGAGAATTTCAGCAAAGTGTGAAAACGACTACTCTTGTGTTCTGTAAAGACCTGACCTTTTGAAGATTTTACAGGCCCAATCACCTGTGAATCATAATAAAAAAAAATGGAAAAATGCCCAATTAAAATCCACATTCTCTTTTCACATAAACACAGTTCAAAGTAAATTCATGAAGGACAAGACACTTGGCAAGTAATATTCACAGTGCAGCTATAATAGTTCATGATGTTAGATCCAAAAGAAATCTATTTCTTTTGCTTTCACTGGTGGTAAATAAGCCTGTAATAGAATAGAACAGAACTTCCTATTTAAAGTCCCATCCCACAGGGACACTGCAATTCCTCTTCCCCCACTAGATACTTGAATGGATTGTTTCTTTTTATTTAAGTCTAAAAGCATCTGCCTAAATCAATGGAGTTAAATCTTTCCTGTTTAAATTCCACAGAGCAACCAGACATGTCCATTGTCTCTTTTGCTTTTGCCACCAACTGCAAAAGAATTTGCAAAGAGGATAGGACAGAATGACTCCATCATGGGGATACAACTTCAATGAACACAGCAAAAAAGCAATGGTGATGATACCATACTATTTTTATCCAATCTGAACATCTTCTTAAGATAAAAGGTTAAAGCAATGAATATTTTCAGGAAAGTGTCTGGGTATAAATTAGATGATGCCTGATCTAAAATACTAGCTAAAGCTACCTTACTCAAACAAATCATTTCACTAGGAAATGTTTCGATCCTATAAGATATTAAAAAATTAAATTTTCTTGAAATCTAGAAGATTTAAATACAACATAAATACCAAGGCACTGATTTATTAAGCAAACAAACAAGATCTGAAAGACCAAGACTATGAGAAACCTACATTTTAAAAAAAAAAATAACCTAGACATCATTATTAAAAATTGTTCAGTCAACAGAGATGACCCAAGATATTTTCTCTTCATCTCAGGATTTGTCCCATTTTCAGGAACAAAGCATACGCATAAATTATAAAGCCAGGATCATTAGAGACCTTTGCAGTCCTTACTCTTCTCTCTAACTAACATGTAACTATTTCGAGTAATTTATTTTTGAACTAGAGTGCATACTGAACATGTAAATACATAACTTTTTCTCATATAGTCCTTAAAAAAATTAGTGAAAGTCCATCGTAACTCTGGGTAAGTTATTCACATGGCTAATTGCTTTGTTAAATATGTACATCTTAGTCTGAACTTGTTTATCTTCCTCCTTCAACCACTCAAACTTTTGTCTGGTGGATTGAATTACTCACTGCCTGTGACTTGTTTCCCATGTAGGTACTTTCAGGCTGTGATTAAGGTTATGCATTCTTGTCTTTCTCTGTGGTAAGGTAAATAGAATAAACTTTGAGCTGCTCAAGAGGCATGACTTTCTCTGTGGAACTCTTCTTGAACCCTCACCAATCTACTGTTCCTTTATAGACACCCAGAGAGGAACATAAAACTTCAGTAGCTTCTCACAATGCAGAGGAAATGCAGGTTCACTGCGTATGTCCAAAGTTCACATCTTTGACCCCAGTCATTACTGCTCTTGCTGCTTACAGATTCTGCTAGCCATTCTCACTGTTTTAGCACAATTGTAGGATATTTTCTCTTATAAAGAGACATTAAATAGACGGTTGTTCAGCAGTTCTCTGCTTTTCTGCTTTTTCTAGACAGCAATACTAACCAAGAAGTGTGCTACAGGTAACATCACATTTTATTCAGTATGGGTGCTTAATATATTTTGCCATGTCCTGTGGCAGTTAACAATATCAGAAGATATTTTCAAACATTTTTCCTGTAGCTCAGGATCGGAGGCCTGTTTTCTAATGCTTACTACCCATCTTAATTCAGTAGAATTCAAACACTACTCTTAACAGTTATTGCATCCAGAGCAATATACAGGAGGGCAGAGTTAGCGCTTTACCATGTTCAATGTACGAATCTATTCTGCTGAACAGCCTTTTACTTCACAGTTTGCTTTTCATATTTTAAAATACTGTGGAACACATTATTAAGAAACTGAAGAATGCTTTCACAGACCAATCAGCAGTTGCTCCTCAGAGCAACTCTCCAGAGAAGAAATATTGTTCATTTTTTTATTTCATGATATTCCTTTTTTTTTTTTTTTGTGAGTGATGTCATGTCATACCAAGCTGCTCATAGTAAGTAAATCAAGATATTTAAGGAATTAAAATCAATTTCAAAACTATTTAATAAAGTTTTTCAATATAGACAATGAAATTTATAAAGAGAAAAGAAATCATAAAAAATGTATAAGTAGGTAATTCTCTGTTTCTGACTATTTTATGTTCTCTTTCACCCCCTTCAATAGCTAAAAGAATTATCAAAAAAAGGAAAAAAGAAAAAAAAAGAAAAAAAGATACTTCAAAATCCCTCCCTTTCTCCCTAAGCATCTTCTTTTTATTTCCCATTTCTGGAGACAATGAGGGGATTCTCACAAGTCTCCTTCAAACATCTCTGTACTTCTGATGTGTAAGAAATTCATATCATTAGATCTCCTTTTTTTTTTTCTGAAAATAAAGACATGTAAAACAAAACAAAACAAAAAACTCTGCCAGCAGTAATTTAATAGGCTTTTCACCATGAGCTTTCCCTA
>NW_010580591.1:408798-466293 GCF_000705375.1 Tinamus guttatus | reverse complement strand
TAAAGAACAAGGTTTATGTTTCCAGCAAATATTTAGTAGATCACTGTTTTACTCTTTCATCATAGCCTTTTATTTTGATTTTAAAAAAATGATTTAATAGATGCAACATTTTGGCATAAATATAAATAATACAAATTGTTCTGACTGAGTCTGCATCTGACTTAGAAAAGTGTGAAGTATGTGTACGCTGGCTGTTCTCTTTGTCATATTTAAATTGATAATATTCATTATCAGTTTTTACAACTTGGTTTCTATCCAGAATGAATCATCGTTGGTTTTATCATAGAAGTTCTACAATACAACCTCAGAATTTCTTCAGTAAGTTCAAACAAGTGTTCTGGTTAGTAAAACTAAATATAATCAGGCATACATGACCTTTTAGCTTTGGATTTGCAATGTGTATATCTCTCTCACTATTTCCTTGAACATGAAGTTCTACTATTCTGCTAGTCTTCAATTACTTTAAAGGTACCCCAAGGCAAGAAAGGCATTAAGGTATTATTAGAATAATTTCAAAAAATGAATATATTTCTTATTCTACCTACAAAGCTGCACATACATTTCAGTTTCTATATATGTGTCATTAATTCTTGTAATTTTTGAAAGGTATTTTGTGTTCTACACCTAGTTTAGTGACGGTCTTTTCTAGGCCTTTTCTTCTAATATTTTTTGTCTTTCTTTAGTATCACTGTACAGTAGTACAGTGTACTCTACTAAGGTAGAGTAGTCCAGTGTATCACAGAAGACATATAGTCACCTTCTCTTTTATGGGCACATTTTATACAGAATTAGTAAGATCATAAAATAAACACTAAAAGTGTTATAGTATAATTTGATATGGTTCCATGCTTTTTTAAACCTTTTTTTAAAAAAAATTCTGGGATACAATTGTATAAAATTACACCTTTATTGCCCATAGTTTCATAGCAAGGGGTTCATTATTATTCATACCTTGATTTCTAATTGGCACAGCTTGTTTCTTTCCATTTCTGCAAATTTTATTTTTCCATAAAGTAATTTTTACATCTTCACATTTTTTTTAATCCACTTGTTAAATTCATTCACTTACTCTTTCCATCTTAAAATTTTGATCCACATCTCATTCTTTTGCCAATTAAGTTAATTTGGTGAATTGTTAATGACTTAAAGCTATCAAAACTTCTCCGTTTGGTTTTAAGGATAACCTAGACTTTGAGACATACATACATACATACATACAAACAAACATGCATACATACATATGAAGCAGGACGATAACTGAAACAAACAAAAAAATCCTACCACCTTCTCAGTTAACTCCATGCCATTCATTGATTCCTCTTTCTGATTTTACCAAATGCACTTTCTGAAAAGACTGAAAAAAATAAAATTTACATTTTACATTTTTTCCCTATCTACAGAGTGAGCTTAAGTAAAACTCAAAACTTTTCACCTTCCTGCTTTTAACAAACTTCAGCCAATTTGACACTGGAAAAACTAAAAGCCATATTAGAAATCACAGGTAATCTGGAATGTCATGGACTACTGAAACCAAGTGAAACAGACCTCTTAATGTTCATTTATTCACCTGTCAAATTTAAATAGGTCGTTCACCCTTTCAGATTGCAAAGCTTTAAACAATCTATTAATTCCAATCAACCATTTCAGATTTAAGGTATATATAAAGAAAGAAAATCGTCCCGCTTCTCCACTATTTTTTCTTCCATTATGGGAATAAAATTATATATTGTAGCGTAAGTCATGTAAGTTGTCCCCTCATAATATTTCCATCCTCCAGAAATCAAACATTATCCTTAATATCATTAGTTAATGTAACAATATTTTTTCCAACTACCTTTCAATAAAGATTTGCATGAGCTTATAATGTAATAGGATTTGACTATAGCACTTGAACAGACAAGCCATGCTGT
The DNA here is from genome assembly GCF_000705375.1 of Tinamus guttatus. The sequence goes on along the minus strand of NW_010580591.1, from coordinate 464,383 downwards.
CCACACATTGATGGCAGATGCTTGAAAGGATATTAATACCTTAAAAGCAGTCTTTGCCTGAGTAAGACTTAGCACAGATTTACTGAAAGACAGCAGTCTGACATAGTTAAATGCTGTATCTTTAGTTTAATGTTTTGATTTACGGTGTTTCTCAATATAAATGAATTGCTAGATTAAAAACACAAAAAAGTAGCAAAAAAAGATACTGTCTTTGTACAATCAAACATATGGAAAAGTCAAAACCATGGTGTATGTGTATTATATATATATACATAAAATAAGTAAATTGCTATCATTATGGAAAATTTTAAGAGTATGGATGTGAACATGTGCACAGCATTGCTAGAAAGAAACCACAATCCATTCCCTTAATCCATACTCTACATTTTTATGAATTTTGAAGGTATAGCCAAAAAAGCAATGAAACCAGTATGTTTATAAGAAAGCACACACAGCAGTTTTGACTTTTAGTGCCAAACGAAATAAATTGTTTTTGTTGTGGCATTACTGTGTTGTGCCACTAACAGTATTTTTTTATGGAATACAATTAAGTGAAGTGCTTATGTCCTGATTTTAAAATAACACATTTTTTACTTTAAAATGAACCCTCTTCTCTTTTTTTTTCACATGTATAAAACAGAGTAACACTTTGTTTAGTAACAAAATTAACCGGCTCAGCACTAACAGGATTTAGTTTCTAAACACAGAATATAGTGTAGAAATCTGTGACCTGCTGCCCCAGTAAAACTGTCCAGGTTAGTTTAACAGCTAAAATTATTAAATCAAATTATGTGTCCATGAAATTCAGGAAGACTTTCAAATAGTGAGTTTGTCCATAGGCAGAACAAGACAAACAGATTTTCACAATTCCTGTCATACTTATGGATAGATTTCCAAAGACTTTTTCTCCCTCTTTCTCATTCCTGGTTATTTTCAAATTGCAGATGGAAATATGAATGATGTCCTCTATTTCCACTGGATAATGGAGAGAGTCTGCTACTTCTTCAGAGACACTGGTAACCTCGCAGGAGAGAACCAGTCAGTGGAAAATAGTGATGGTGCATCCCTTGGATGAAATGGGCGTCCTCATAGTCACTGCCACTTACAAGGTTTTCAGGGAATCTGCAGCACTACGATACTGTGAAGAATGAAGACTTCTAAATATAGAAGCAAAAGGTATCAAGCAGTTAAGCTAAAAGATATGAGGAAGGCCTTTTTTGGAAAAAAAAAAGTGATATGTTTACACAGATTTAAATTTCTGTTTAAATAGCTTCAGGAAATACTTCCAGTATTCAGTGCTGAGCATGATACAATGCTGTATCATGCATCTAGATTAAGGAGGATTAATAAAAAGAGAACAACATCATCTAGTCTAATCTCTTGTAAAACTATATGTTAAAGAGTATAATGCAGTTAGCCCTACACAGAGTCTAATGACTTGCACTTATTAAAATGTATATTTCATCTTGAAATATTCATATTTCAAATATTTCATCATTTGAATATTGGGTAGTTTTTAATTTTGCATGGTCCTGACTGATATCTGGTGGAAATTTTCAGATTAAATGTCAGAAGAGGTTAGTTATATGGTCCAAAGGACAAATTGTCCCTTAATCCTGGATTTTCACAGCTTCAAAAGCTTAAATATGCTACTGTATGTATTCATTCAGTTTTAATTAGCAAGTTTATAATGGATGTGTGTGTTTCCAAGTAAACACACATAGATCACTTATGGTAGTCACCCAAATTCCAAATTTCTTGTCTTTTAATTTTTTTTTTCAGTATATACTTTTTATGCTTATCAGCAAATAGCTTACTAGTTGTGAACTCAGTTCACAAATCGTTTTATACTTTGTTGAATTTTTCCAATTGTTCAGTGAATTTAGAATTGAAGAAGAAAATATAGATTATCGAGGCTGTGTGCAGGTCTAATGTTAATGAAAAAGGCATCTGATGATCTTGCTTATAAACCTCTTAAAAGGTCATGCTCCCATGCTGTGACATCCTTTTGCCACAACAGTAAAAGTGTGTCTGGAAATATCAGGATAGCAACAGCTGAGTTATGGCTCTTCATATATTAGTTTAAACACAAGGAGAAAAGATATAGTATTTCAAGTTACCAATGTTAATATTGCCTAACACCTTCTTTAGACCCCTAGTATCCTGATATTGCTTTGAAGAAATTCTTTGGTAGTGTTTTTTTGTTTTATTTTGTTTTGTTTTGATTAAAATTTTGCTATAGAATACATTGTCCAGATAGACCAAAGAACACTTAATGTTGATCATATCAGTAAAATTCTTTTCAGATGGTTCAGCTTTTTCAAAAAAGTAGTGGAGTTTCAGAAGTTTTAGGCAGCCTTAAAACTTAAGAAATGTTTTAGTTTTCAAAAAAAGATCTTACAGACCATTAGTTCATAATGTGAATTGCTGGCCTTTGGGTATTTTGTGAAACTCTGTTATTTTATTAGAAATTATGAAAGAGTTCTACTCTTCATGGTCTATAACTTCCTATCATCAAAAAGTCATAAGAGATTTCAATACAAAGAGTTAATAAGTGTGTGTGCGCAACAGCTATGTGGGCTTGAAATGCCTAATGGGTTCAACAGACATTGAGCTATAGACTAAAGAAAAAAAAATCATGCAGAAGATACTGTCATAATAGACCTTTATAACTTTCATTGTCTCAGACACCTACATGAACTAGTAAGGAGTGCCCATGTAGACTTTCGTGCTGAGACATTGATAAAGGGATTTATCATTATTATTCAGGTCAGCAATTCAATTTTGCAATGTGTCTAGGTAGACTGAATATTTGAACAGTAAAAGAACCACTTTGATCCAGTCAGTCAATTTTTGTCCACTTGTGAGGACTGAGGTAGAATGTATAAATTCATTTAATCTGTATCTACCTACACGATTTACAATTAAAAAAGAAAAAAAAGTAATTGGTTTGCCAGATTACTTTTGCTTGTGGACAAAATGAATTGGATAGAAAATGCTCCTGAAGAGCTTAAAGTAGAAGTTTTGGAAAAAAATGAATATGTCAAAGTAAGAAAATAAGAAGGAATGTCAAGAAAAAAAAAAAAAAAAAAAAGTTGTATGAGCTCTTTAGGGTAAGCTCGCTTGTGTTTTTTGTCTACTGTCACATATATCTATGACATACACATCTCTAGAATAAATTTGCTAAGGAATCACAAAAGGCTAATCCTGGGCTAGGACATTTGATCAATATACTTGTGTACCAAATGGATTCCATACTTAACCTTGCTCTCTTACTTTGTGGCGTGATGAACCTTTGCATAGTGAACTAGGAATAGTACACTCAATTGAAAAAAATGACAAAATATTGATTTTATGCAATCCTGGAGAAGTAAAAAAGTTTTCCCATTAAAAGCTGTAAACCAGCTTATATATAGAAGCGTAAAAAAGTGAAAATTCACTGAATTTTCAATGAATTGAATATTTTCCCTTATAATATTTTATATTTTTTTCAAAATGATAGATATTTTTTTAAATCTGAGATTTAAGAGTTCATCTCTATTTTGTCTTTACCTTCAGACTGCAGAAATAATATATATGCTACCCCACTATGTCAGTTTTATTTCTAGAAAACCTGAGAAATTCTAATATATAAAAAAATTAAACATCAGCATTTGCTAAAGGTATTGTGCAGTTGCCACAACTATTCTTATTCTAAGCAAGAGAAAACTGTAGTACCTTAAAGATAGCTGATTACACTCTACAAGTCATTGATTTTAAAAGTGTTTGCATCAGAATGTATAACGTTATTGCATAAAAATTGTATTAAATGGTACCCTTTAATTGATTAATTGATTAATTTATTAATTGAATAAGTATAGTAAAGGACAGCTTCCAGGTGGGGAGGAGATCCAGTCTAATTAACACTGCCAGTGAATGTGCCTTGATAGTGGTTAATTCTTTTCATCTACTACTCCATACTTACCAGCTAGATATTGAGAACCAGTGAATGATTGCTGTTAAAAGGACTTCAAAACACAGTTTCTAAGCACTAAGTACTTAGAGAGTGTTTCTCTCTTCATTCTGGATCAAAAATGTAGGGGCTCTATCACTATAATAGAAGATCTTTGACTGTATTTATTTTTAATAAAGTCTATAGTTTAACATATTTCAGTAGGAGAAATTCAGTCCTAAATTGTGAGAAATTTAGGACTGAAACAATAGTTATTAACTTAATACATATTTTGTATCTCTAAAATTTAAAAAAAAAAAAAAGCCTACAAAGGAAGATACCTGTTACCAGTCTAAGGTTTCTGGCTGAATCAGAGTTCTTGCTAAATTTTTGATTTACACAGACTTACAAGTGTCAAAATAAAAACAATTTATGTAAGCCTCTTTTGCCAATCCTAATAGAAGCAGAAGTGACCTGTTTTCAAGAGTTGTTCATTACATACTTCTGCCAAGATTTTGGGTGTGTTAGAATTGGTGATTGTTGCTAGATTTTAGAGTACTATCATCTAACAGAAAGTCAAGCAAATACTAAACAATGAAAGGCTGGAAATGGGAAAAGTTTGAGTTCACGACTGATTTAATGGGGATACGGCGCAAAGTGAGGAAGTCTGAGAGAAGGGGGCTGTAGTTAGATCAATATTTCCCCACTATCCTTCTTTAGCTTCACAAGTTGTTATTAGAAGAAGACCTTTAATGCTTGTTTTAGACTTCACCTTTCACATCATGCCGTGAGAACCCCATTCACCAGTTTGAGATATTTTCTGTCTGAAGAGCAGTTATGTGAAAGGGAGCTGATTGATAGAGCAAAATTCTTCTCACTGAGAAACCATTTTAGTGTTTTATTAGTAAACCTAAGGTATTCCAACAACCTACATCTACTTTTAGCCAGTCTTTATCACCTCATATTGGTGTAAACTAAAACCAGAGGCAACAAATAATATTAGTCAAAGTAACACTATGAATATATAGCCAAACAAATCCACCTTTGAGAAAAGAACTATTAAGCACTCAACTTTAAGAAATACTAAAAATCAAGAAAACAGAACATGTGAAGAAATTAAGCTACTAGACAGAACAATTCTAGCAATATCCCTACCACATTACAATCCTGGTTTATTTTCCTGGAAGCTACAAACTCCAAATGATATATTTTATGATTTCTAAATAAAGGGTTTGGGCACTTAGCATTGATTCCTCCCTTTTCTAGCAGTAAACTAACTCACTTCCTGAAGTTCATGCAAAGAATGAATTCATTCCTCTACCATCAGCTCTTAAAAGCAATATTAATTATGCAGACTAAGAAAAAATCATTAGCTGTCATTTTCATATGTTACATAAAATTCTGAAAGAGATTAACTTATAGGGTTTAGCATGTCAATAGCTGGAAAATCAAAGGCCTATCCTTGTCAAGAGCTTTGACTTGGTGGGACTCCAACACTCTGTGCAAATTTGCATTCTGTGGGTCTCCCATACTGTCAAGAAATACTTCAAACTTACTTCAATTTACATGCCTACAACAATTAAGGTAGGGCCTCAATAGAAATAAGATTTTCTTTCATATAGCATGTATGTACCGGAGGTAGATGTGCTTCCACAAACCCATCACTGTAAGTAGGTGATTTACAATATACCTCCTTTTACATTGCACCAGAGATAAGTACTCATAAGGTAAACTTGGATGAGAGGCATTTTAAGAAGCTATTATATCTCTCTTATGAGATACCATTTTCTGGCTGGGAAACTAGTAACTGCTCATATGAGACTCCATTTCTGCTTGATAGGAATGATCAGGTCAACAAGGGCAGGAGAGGAATTCTTCACCACAATATGGTTATTGTCTAGCTTTTAACAGTCAGTAGCAAAACTGTCAAAGATTAGCAACAAATAGAATAGTTTTTACAACACATAATTATCATACTAGTTGACTAAGATCTGTTTGTACAAAGCCAAAGAAAGAAACTTCAGGGGAGGCACTTTTTTTTTTTTTTTTCCCCCTTAGAGTTGCAGGAACTGCAAAAAGCATCTGAATCTCATCTCCTAATTGTAAATCAAAGGCTAGCAGGACATACCAGACATTGCAGACTGGTAAGTGAATGCCTGTGAGTCAAGCAAGACAATGCGAGGTTGCTTAAGGTGTTGCCCTGTCATGTTAACATGACAAACTAGTTGCAGCACTTTTCTGCTTGAACTACAAAAGGGTATGCTACCACATTCTTCACAGAGCAGTCAGTATACAGTAATACAGGGTCATCACATTGTGCCCACATGCTTGAATAAATCTTAACTTTCACATCCTTTTATTGTAAGCACATTTGTTTGAGAGTTCACATGGAGATACCAGGAGTGAAAAATACCTGTCAGAACATTATGCATAACAGAGTTTTATAGTGTTGGATTTCACAGCAGATAGATGGAATCAACTTTAAGTTGATTTTATACTGACAAAGCATAGTAATTCGTTAATCATTCCCTGATTGCCTTATAAAGCAGATATAGCTTAACAGGTTTCTTTAAAAAAAATGAAGCAAGATTCTAGATTTCATAAAGATAGCATTAGAATATTGCTTGGGGATCAGTTCTTCAGTTTTGTTACAAACACTGATTTCACTCGAAATTGAAGTGGCACATTAAATACTCTGCCTATATTTTTCAGTCTCTTACATACAATATATCTATCTGTTTTATTTTAATATTCAGAATTTGTAAAGATATTTATAACTTTGAAGAGTATTATAAGTTGATATCATGTCAGCTACTCGTAGAAACTGAAGGATTTTCTTCCTTCAGTGAAATATTGAAATATTTGAAATAAATATAATTAAATGGATGCAATCGACTAGCGAACCAAAAATTATATATATGCTTATAACTTTTATCAAGGTAAGTCTTTTCATATCTGGACTGAGCCCAGCAGCTTGATAGACTTTGAGATGCATTAAGTTCTACATAAAAGTCACTGTACAATGAAACTATGATTCTGCATACATAAAATTAACATAAGTAATCAGCTGAAAATTATCTATCTCCTTTGCAAACAAGAACGATCTTGTTAAATGAATCATTTCCGGTAGAAGGAGATGGCATGTCTGTACTTAACAAAAATGTGTCAGGAAAGTCATATCAACTGCTATGTAGCTTGCTAGTAATCACAGTTTAAGACTAACAAGAATTTTTTATCAAGTGTACTGTTATACTTTTCTGTGTAATATCAAGACAAAGCGCAATTTCTCACTTTTTAGAGTATGAGAATTTTTCCCTTTTCTGCAGGATTAGCAGAAGTTTTATAGAAGCAAAAGTTGCATTTAAGTATTTCATATATTTACATTTTCTGTATGGGAGCAGGAAATCTTGGAAGCTTGAAGTCATAAATTTCTCTCATTCTCACCAGACTTTGAACTGCCATTCCCTACAAATCTCTTGTCAGGCAGTGCTACCTCAAGTTCTAATAAGAGCCATTCTCATGGTTTCCTGAGTCCTGCTAAGAGGAGTTCTATATTTTCAAAGAAAACCTATGTAAATTAGCATTTGCATTTTAAGTTATGTCAAGAGATGTTCCCTATGTAGGAAAAAAAAAAAAAAAAAGAAGGATATATTTTTCAGTAGAATTGACTTTGTTTGATATCAGTAGGCCAGATCCTATTCTCATGAAAGGCTTGACAAAGCTCTTTGGACTGTTTTTTTATGCTATGTTTTAACTAGAGAAAAACTGCATTAATAAACAACTTGGATGATCTTGTCATGGTGAATGTATTTATTTCTATAAAAAATGAAAGTACTGTTGTTAAAAAAAAATAAGGTATTATCAGCCATCAAACAGATGTTGGACCACAAACGTGGAAGATAAATTATAGATAACTACAGTTTTCTGCTGTATTTATGGTAAAATATTCCAAGTTGGCCCAAGAATATGAAAACAGAATAGCTTTGGCACAAACACAGTTGCTAAGTAGACACCAACACTGGTGATTTCCTTGGAAAAGCCCAGTATTGGAAATTACAGAAAGGTTACTCTAGCTTATAGTCAATTTAGGTTTGCTCTGTCTTTGGTCTAATCCTAATCACAGTGATACATTAAAGCTGCTGCTCTGAAGCTATCGCACAAAGTATATTTGAAATGGCCGTGGAAAAAGGGACATTCAAATTAAGATCACTTTCATACAAGTGAAGAGTTAGCTTTTAAGTGAGTATTGAGAATCAGAATATTCTCAATGAAAGATCTTTTCTTCTAAGAAGAAGCATCCTAATTCTTCATCTTCAAAATATAGATTGTTGTCATTGAAATAAACACTGTCTGTCTTTTGGTTAGAAGGGAAAGTGTCTTCCCCACTTTCTTTTTACTCTACAAGAAAGTAACAAGCCTGACATAGGCTTAAGGCATTATGGTCTCAAAAAAAAAAAAAATTAAAAACTGAAGGAAACTCCTTTGGGTAGGCAATTTGAAGGTCCTCACATGTTACGGGTTCTTTTAAGAAAATAGTGCAGCCTAGAAAGTATAACCTGGTAAAGGGAAACAGAAAATATGTGTCAGTTTGGTTTTACTATTGACAGATTAATTTTACCTTCCATTAGATCTCTATTTGTCTTCCACGTGGGAATAGTGATTCTGTGTTCAGTGTATGATATTCTGACGCTTTAGTGAGAACACAGGTATGCTAAAATTAGGAATTGCTACTCTGTTTTAAAGATATCTCGTTTGTGTATTTTTTTTATCCACCACATTTTCAGCTAATTATTCCAGACAGTGAAAAATGTTCCTGATTTGTTTTCCAGATTACATAATTTCTCTTCACATTTGCTAGATCTGCAACCTAAAACTTCTTTTAGCTCTTAATTTTCTGATGTGTTTTAGTTATGAAGATATTTAACTTAGCCCATATGGGATTTTCCATAGGTTTATGTTTTTTTACAGCTGGTGTTATTTTGTGATTACGTGCCATAACACACTTCAGAGGTTGTAGGCAGACTGACAAGACCTAAGAAAGTTTTAAATAGAAAGTGGAACTTTCCACTTTTCACTTCCCATCGCAAGCGTGTCAAAGCAAAGAACTTAGTGATGCCATGATAATGTCTATTTCTGGAATCAGTCATATTTCCCAGGCAGTAATAAAAAGAAGGCTTGGATGTTATTTTTATTAATTGTTATTATTAAAGTTACAGTTCTTAATTGAAAGAGTAGATAATAGCCTTTAAAAATTGAGGGAATAAGTCTTAGCCTCAAATCAAAATCCATACTGTTTGCAATCTCAGTAATAGGTCTGGCAGTTTGTCTTTAAAAAACAGATTTCCAGGAAGACTCATAGCCATTGAGAGAGACATCATCAAACAAATATAAACTGAGACAGTTTTTGGAAAGGAAATTTCTTTCTAAGGAAAATTAATAGAAATGTTATAAAAAGAAAAAAGGGAATCTTAAAGTTCCTTCTGCTGCTTCTCCAAGTGAGAAAGAGTCAGACACAGTCTGGGCATAGAACAGTTCAAATGACTGAGTTAATGAATCATAATAGTTTAAGCCACACTGTTTACAATGTAAAACTGAGCAGACTCAGATCAGAAATAAACTGAATGAAGCAATGAAGACAGAAAGGCATATTCTCCCTTTTTAAATTATTGAAACAGATTACATAGAAATTAGGAGTCCACTGATGTTGAAGTGATACATTCAGTGAAAGAAAAAAAAAAGAAAGAAGAAAGAAAGAAAAGAAAACCTGCTCAGATAGTAATAACAACATCAGCAACAACGATAATAATCTTGACACAGGTCATTATCATTGGATAATTCCTTTCACGTGGCTTGATCTGATCATGTCAACCGAAGAAATAAGCAGAGTGAAAATTTGGGGGCCTAGGCTGCAAACAAGATGCCTTGAACAGCTGTAATTGAGCTCCCTTGCCCATCTTCCCACAAGGAGTTCCCGCTTCTGCTGTGACTGACTCCTGGTGCAAGGCAGGAGCTGCAATCTGGAACCCAGCTTTGTAACGTATACTGTCATTTATTTTTATTTTCTTTAATATGTCAGGTTAAATATCTGCGAGGTGAGCAAGGAGGGTTTTCTCTGCAACAAAGGCAGAGTTGGCACTAGGTGGCAGGAACTTCTATGGCAGTCCCGAAGATAACTATATCTGTTAGTTAAAACCATCAGGGTTGGCTTTAATCTCAGTGATGCAAAATGATAAGAACAGTTTGGTAGTTCTTCCAGCCTGGTCCTCTGATTTAAAGGCAGTGAGATAGTTTTTTTTATCTAGTAAATTAATGAAGGCAGATGATCCTACTCTGTATATCAGAATGAAAATATTCAGACATGAAGACTATCCAAGACTTTGTTGTGTTAGAGCAGAAATGATCCACTAAAACTTTTGATAAAGTTTAGCTGCTTAGCCAAATTTCTCTTCCCTTTGATGTTAACCAAACTCTTATTTCATCTTGATAGGGTTCACCAATCCTCACAGTGATTTCTGTCTTGCTGATATCTGAGAAAGTCTTCTTACTCACTAATTGCCAAATAAAGGATAACCCAAAGGAGAAATAAACTCATTGGCTGCTTTTTCAATATGTATAAAAAAAAATAAGTATATTATCAAACTACTCTGTAACAGGGCTTTCTATCTACCTAACTATCTTCTATCTTTCTGGTATACCAAATAATACCCTGTGTACAAATACGCAAGCATACATAAACATAGACTTTCTGTCTTGTGTCGATACAAAATGAAATAATTCACCCCTAAATGTGTTTCACATTAACATAGTCCTTTTCTTGATTTTGCCGAAAATTGTTCCATGTCTTTTCTCATTTGTGGGATAATTCATTATGCAGACTGTTAAAACACCATTGTAAGGGAAAAAAAATCAGAAGTACATAAAGAATGTGGTAAAACTGCAATGCAAATTGAAGAGACATTCCTGTTCTGTAACATATTTCCAAGCTGGCAGTTTATCAGAAACTCTTTCTATAAAAAAAGAACCTCTCAGCCTGGAATAAACTCTTATTTAAAACCGAAAGGTCTGACCCAGCTGTTGGCATTATTCATATGAAATATTTCACTGGCATAATCAAAAAAGACTTTAGTGTCTTGTTTCAAGTACTGTCGAATGCAAATACTGCAGGCCAAGCTCTTTCTTTCAAAATAAACGAGCAGTTGCAGAACAATAAAAAGAGTTGAGGCATTTATGCTAAGACATGAAAAGCGGGATGCCAAGGCGGGTTTCTAAACCACATTCCAAGCATTTTAAATGCTTTTTGATTGTTACCACAAATCCACCGATTGTTGTGAAAAGGGTATGTGTCATTGAGCCACAGGCGAGGCCGTGAATGCATCTGGCTCAGAGTTCATTGTATTGATGTTAAAACACTGCACAGACACAGTTGTGCAGCAACTATTCCCAGTCCCACATCACCACCCTTCTGTAGGAGCGTGTCTGCCTTTCTGCTAATGGCATAAATTAATCTAGAAGATCAGAATGAAATCATAGACTATATATATATTTTATTCTTCCCTACATAAAACACATGCAGGCATTTAGATTTATATAGCTAAGTGAAACTGCATTCTTTCATCAGCGACTATTTCCTATGTTCTCAGGCTCCAATTCCTCTAGATTTTGGCATTTGGATTTGACTCCAAAAAAAAAAAAAAAAAAAAAAAAGGAAGCTTGTTTTCTCTGTATAAAGACGCCATTGCACGTCTCTATAAGTACTGAAGGAACACTGTAAGTAGTTTAATCCAAAACAATTCTTATATCGGCTGCTGTCACTTTCCATATCAGTAATGGTGAAGATTGCAGAATGACTGAGGATGATTTGGTAGATATTAATTCATTTCCCCAAAAATGTTTTTTGCTTTTCCCACCTCAAAAATTTGCTTGTATGGAAACTGTAAAATCTATCTAGGATTTCTAGAAAGGCAGCAGTCAGTCCAGAAGAAAATGATAGAAGGAAAAGTACTGCACACACACACATTGGCACTGCAAGTCTTGTGCATTTGATCTGTAGAGTATGAAGGCAGGGGTCCCAATACATCCTCTATGAAACAGGTTCCTTTCATTTGGGCTGGAGAGTCTATCTGTGTAATGTCTTTAGAAATATATATGCATTGGTTATGCATCATGGCCTGCTTCTCATCAAGATTCAAGTATCCCTAACTCTGTTGAGAATTTCCTTGATCAAAATATATAAGTCAAATAAATAATCAAATAATCATTGTAGAATTGATCTAGGAGAAAAGCAATAGAATTACATGGCTTTTTTTCTGCTTTGGAAATGACATTATATTGTAAATTTTAAAAGATCATAATAACATACTTTTTTATTTTAAAAATTTTAAAAGTAACCGGAAAACTTTTAGTAATGGATCGACTTTGAATAATTCAATGAACATTTTGCCTTGATATTTATCTATTCTTCTTTGATATTGGGAAGAAATTCCTGCTTCTGCTGTTATTGAAAATATTAAGACACTAAACCCTCAAGTTTGTTCCATTCATTTTAATTTCTGCCGTGACTTGTAACAAGGAAGAACAGAGTGTGAAAGGCAGGGGAAAACCCTGCAAAATTTACAAGAATCTTACTCGGCTTCCTGGAAGTTCAAAATTTGGATCAGTCAGCATTAGCAAGGTCTTGAGTCATATCTTCCTTCTTTCTGACCTGTCATTTTCATCGTAAACAATGAAAGGGCAAAGGAAAAGCATGAGAAACTAGAAACAAAGCAGAATGCCAAACATGAACTTTGAAGTCTAACATAGACTTCTTCTCTCAAGGCTTACCTGACAAGATGCAACAAGTGTGTGTTATCCCATATCTAGAGGAACGGAGTAGGGGAGAATAAGAAGAGGGGAGACATTATTTACATATCAGTTTAACAATATGACCATATTCTTAGGGCATTTTTTTAAGACATCCCTTCTGATTAGTGAAAAAACAGTTCTACAGAATGTGACAGTGAGGAGTCTGAAAGGCCACAGAGCTTACACTGCCCCTAGAACAACTGTTTTCCTTTTAAACTCCAGCATATTTCGGTGAAGCCAGAAGTATAATGTGGAGACCACATGCTTGTGATCAAACATCTTTTTTTGTGCTTTCAAAAATTCTCTACTTAAACTACTGTTATTTCTATTGCTATTTATTGAGACATAACTTACTATGGTTAATGGGTTCCACGTGATATATATCCATTAGGGTGAGGACCAGATCTAGAAAGATATGGTCACTACTTGTGTTTCTGTTCTTAAATGTCTTGTGGGAATATTGTAGACTGAAGCAGACAAAAGTTGTTTTTAAATACTCAGATGCATACAAATAGTTAATAACCTGAGACACGCAGCAAAAAATGGAAGCTGATTCCTCATCCAGGCAAAGTAAATACTACCTGTATGAAAGTAATAGGTTGAATAGAGGCATGTTAATTCTAGAGAAAATAAAAGAAATTTAGGAAGTGTATGAAGCTTTAAAACATTAAAATCAAGGTGAATAAAGGAAGCAATGAACATGACCAGGACTACACAAAGGGAAACAGAAAACATGACAAATATTGTTTTTCTGAAAATTAACATAATAGCAGCATAATTGGAATTTTGGAACTCTTACTGTTTTTTTCCTGATTGAGGGGCCGACATTAAATGAGGTTATGTAGCTAGAAAGAATAAGACAACTAAAGGAAGGAAGGAAAACTAGATCTCACAACAGGATATGCTGAAAAGAACGGGACAGAAGGGTTAAAACAAAGATGTGTGGGTCAAAGAATGAAATCCAAGATTCCTTCATCTTTCTGATTCCAGGAAATATTCTCTCAGACAATGACCACTTACCATTATTATCAGAGATTAGTTCATAAGACTGGGTGTTAGGATGGCAGATGTGGCTAGCTATATTTTGTCACCAAGTATTTTTTTTTTTATTGCATACAAATTCCTTTTTATGAGTGGAGGGGAAGCTTTCTTTTTTCTTTTGTTTTTTAACCCTACAATATTAGACAGCCATTAAAAAAAAAAAAAGAAGAAGAAGTGAAGCATAATAATACTATTTTAAAAGATTATAGATACTTTATTTTTAAATAAACAGTTAAGGAGCTCCAGAATTGTTTATGTGAGCAATCTGAGTTCATCTCTTTGTGTATGCACATCTTGAGAGTCTTTAATCATATGGCAGTCATTATTTTTCAGCTTCGCTCAGTGTTCAGGACAGCACAGCTATAGAGACGAATCAGGGCTGAAGTGCAAGCAGTGGAAAGACCTGCTGCTTTGTTCATTGAAGAAACTGCTTTGTTCATTGTTTCCTAAATAAGATAAACATGACTGGAAGAACTAGGGCTGTCTTCAGTGTAATTAGGGGAATCCTAGGGAATCCAAGCTTCAAACAGATACGATGTTGTGCAAGCCTCTAACACTAAGATCTCCACAGCTGGTCACTAATTCAGTACTTTCCATTTTCCAGGTACCCAATGTGATGCCCTAATGACCGATTTAAAGATGTACTGTGTGGTAATAGCTGCAGTCTACCTTATGTTGTGGGTTGTATACTGACATTTTAAGTGTATACGAGAGCTAATTTATCTGTGAAGATCAAGCCTAGACTGTCTAATAAAGCAGCCTAAAATAGTGAAAAGGTTTGACCTTCATTTAACCTTGTGGGACACAGACCAGAGAATTTGTACAACAGAAATAATATCATCCCCCTTTCCTTTGTTGATACATTTCCAAGATTAATTCCTCAATTTGTGAAATATTCATATGTGATAATGATAAATGAGACGATTGAAAACTCATGAGGAAATTAATATTCTGTTTTCAGAGCAATGTTTGAATAATGTTCATGAAATGGGATATTGGTCCACCCACTGAACAATAAAACAAAATATGAAATAGCTTCTCATTTAGGAAAAAAAAAACAATCTATCCTTTGCACTGACTGAGGCAAAGTCCCCATGGGGGAAAAAATTATATGATCATGTAATTGAAAGCTGTTAAAAACAGTTCTTTAATATACCAGGAAATGCATTACGATTTGAGTCTTAATCTTTGCTTTTCTCAACACTTGAATGCTTGTCTCTTAGTAACATTTTTCCCTTTAGTTATTTTTGTGTTTAGTTTTTGTACTGTGGTCAAATAAATTTGCCCAGCACAGCTTTTAAACGCAAATTCTCTCCTTGTTAAACATTTGTCTTCTATTCCCTATGCTACAAGTTTTACTGACATACATAGTTGTGTCAAGATGACCTGTCAATATTCTTTCCTCTTATTCACTTTCGGATTATTATAATCTTTTGTTTGTGACATCCAAATTACTCACATTGCATAAGGCTGCAAAGTCTTTAGAGGATTATGGCTTTTTAGCGTGCACGAGTTGTGGATGAGAAAGAAGGAAGAATGAGATGGCCTATTCGAAGAATGATAGGAGCATTGATTTGCCATTGAAGTTTGTTTGCACAGAGGAAAAGGTTGGATGCCCTGCTGCTATCTTGATACAACAAGGACATGTGAGACACTAATGAAAAGTAGTTGCCTCAGGATGCTAGGTAAGAGTCTGTAGGGGCATATTTTCTTCAGCCCTTCCCTGCCCCATGAAGGAAAATCAACTTCTTGAAACATATGAAGCAACAGTGCAAAAGTGAATATGGTTCAGAATTGTTGGATTGCTTCCAGAACTTTCTCAGGAGCAATGAAGTGCTTGATAACCCTCTCTGGAAGTTTCCTCTTGAGCAAGCATAAGTAAAGCAGCCATGAAAGTCCATTGCATGAGCCACCTTCCAACCAACAACACAACATGGATTCAATGTGCGTAAATGTAAAAGGTAAGGGAAAAACAGAAATAAGCACTTGGCATAATTAGTAAGCTGAAACAGCTGGAATGTGAGGGACATGTAAATTTTCCTGCAAAAGGCCAGGGTCAGACTGAGAAGTGGGCCATGAAATATGTAGCTAATCCAGCTATCGCTTAGCCAGATCATTCACTCTTTCTAAGCCTTTTAAGAGATATTTACATGCTTAGTATGAGGAAATACCAACTGACAGGATTCCTACTTGTGAGGCAAATTCTACAAGCCAAATGTTCTGTTTATTTTGAACAGTAATGAATTTTCCTAGAAAGACAGCTGTTTATGAACTGCAGGCCTGACAATGTAAGCCTTTCCTCATTTATGTCAGTCAGATTTCATACTGGTGTAGGATATCAGCAAAATGGAATAATAGCAGGTAGCCTTTTCTCAGATGCACAGGAGGGTCAGGAGCTAATCTATGCACTTTTAATTTTAATGACTACTAAAGATCAGAGTGTTATGCATATTGCGTTGCATTTACCTTTGCAATTTACAGCAAGCTAATCGGATAACAATTTTGAAGTTCAAACAGAGAAGGAAATGTTGCCAGCAGATAACACTTTTTATAGATACTCCCATAACAAAACAACACAAACTCTGGAATGCTTCCAGTTCAGAGGAATGTGAATGACTTCTGGAGGTATCTGCAGCAATTATGATGACTATCATAAAAGCATTAAAGGGATTGTGATAAGTTATATGTTGAGAAAAGTGACTACAACAGCAATTAAAGTCCACCCATGACAAAACAAAGATTGAACAGTGTCATGTTCTCAAACTGGGAAAAGGTTTGACAAGTAGATTCCTATGTCAATTTGAACCTGTTTGCTTCTGTCTAATGGTGGTTGCATTGTATAAGACAGACCAGGAAGAAACAGGACACTGCAATTAGCAGTTTAAATTCAACATTGACAGACTCTTTGGACAACCTGCTCTGAATTCAATTTGAGGATTGCACCAGATGTCCCTTCCTAATGTTATCCATTTATTTCTCTGACATTAAAGCTATATTCCAAATTAGGCTTTAAGTACTGTCAGAACAAGAAAGTACTTGGCAATATGTTTGTGGAGTGCTTACTCTTCAGATTGTAGGTGTTACTACAGTTTCAAAAGTAATCAAAGTAATATTTTACCCATTTTTTCCAAAGCCTGCTTTCCATTCAAAGTTTCATGTTCAAAGAAAAAAAAAATCAAGAACTCATTGGATTTATGTTACATAAACAGATTAATACAAGGTATGTTCATGAAAGATGGTGGTGCTAGGGAATAGTAAAGGTAGTTTATTACATAACTGAAAGAGAAAATCTATACTGCTTTGTTTTAGTAGCTTTCAAAAGACACACGTATAATTCAGCATTATCTCAAGGCTATTTGAAAAATATCAATGTCATTCAGTGGTATCTCAACATCATTAAACTACTCTCTGATAGTAAAGAGGTTGCTGGAGGGCACTGGAGGCCATTAAGGGAAGCAACTTTTGCTTTCACATTCCAGATGATTCTGCAGAACCATTCAAAACCTACTGAGGCTACTTTGACAATCCCACTCAAGCACTTAATAGTTCTCCGAATTCAAACTGTGCACTAGCTTAGGAGTTTTCAGCATATGGCAACAAAGCAATTATACACACCAAAGTATTGTGGTTATTAGTCACCATCAGTTATATGACGCGTGCACTTATAAGTGTATTTAAAAGCGAAAGTAATATTACAAATCCTCACACTGGGAATGTTCCAGAAGGGAAAGATTGAATGATTTTTCTTTCCTGTGAATTCATATTGCCTCATGTTGTGTAAACCTTGTACATAAGCCTACCTTATGCTGTTCTCAGAATACTCCAGGTCATATCATGCCCTCTCTACTGCTCACATGCAGGAAACCCTCCCGAGTTGCTGTGGGACATAGTCCTGCGAGGACTCCCTGTGCATGGTTCGAACTGCTTCCACCAAAATCACACAACTACGCAGGTATGAGGCTCTGCAGAGACAGGTGTCTTTTGCAGGAAGAGGGTCATTTCCCATTTATTTGCTAGGAGCAAACTAATAAACGTTTCCAGCAAGGAACTCTTAGTACAAGTATGTTTGCCAAGAGACATTTCCTCTCTCCCTGTTTGCAGTTATGAAGAAGTATTTTGTTTAAGTAAGAAAATAAATGAGCAGGTTTCTATGTTCCAAGGAAGGTTATCAGATGCTTGAAGTAAAAGGAGGAGGTATGTGGAAGGCCTTTGATAAAGTATTTCCTGTACGTCTTTTAGGCAGGCAGGTGTGGGGAACATCAGGGCAAACTCTTCAGTGCAAAAATCCCTGACTTACAGGAAACTACATCCACTCAGAGCACTTCCAAAATCCATGAAAAGAGCAGGATTTGTCCAAGTGACTTATGGATATTTTAGATCAGCCTTTAATCTTTGCAAATTTCAGCCCATGTTTTACAGATTTTTTTTCTTGGTAACAGGCCGTTCCCATTCTTCTGCTTATGGTTGCCATCACACACTGTTAATTAGCTGTGCTGGCTCTGCTTGTGGGTTTTGCTTTTCAAAGGGAATGTTGCAGCATACCTTTCCTTTGCCTGGGATTCAGTGCAACATCTCTCCTCTCTTTCTTTCCAAAGAACTGAGTTGAAACAGCTGAAGGATGGACCAGCTTAGGTGGACAGTAAGAAACAAGTAGCTGCCAACAGAAGATGGAGAGGAACAAGAAGAAAGTTTAGGAGTGTCTTAAGAAGACATTGTTCCCCAATAAGTAGCCTCATCCTAATTATAATATGATTGAGGACAACAAAAGTTCATTAAGAGTGCAAATAAAATTTCTACCCCAATTTGAAAGATAATATCTGCATCTGTAACTGAGGAAAGAATGTTGACTGCAGAAGGAATTGAGTTGGTAGGCATTTGTATTTGAAAGTTAATTTTAACATAGTTTTTGATAAAATTTAGCCTGAGATTAGAGGTGACTCGTGGAGATTCTAGTGCTTGGATATTCATAACAGCAAATGCTGCGCCCTGTACTTTATTGTAAACGTTTACATTTTCTTGTGCTTGCTAATGCTGCTTGTTCAGGTTGGTTATGCAGCTGGGTAAGTAGGATGGCAGAAGATGACATAAGTGAATAATCAATATGTAAATGGTAAAAATCGCATACCACCTATTCACTAGTCATTGGCAGCCCAAGTACTTTCTGAAAACACCTAAAAATAATTCCAAATGTCTAAATTTGAAAACTTCAACATCTTATCATAGATCACCCATAGATATACTTTTCAGTGAGTAAAAAAATTAGTGAACTGTGTTGTTCATAGCTTTAACTGGAAAATGGTTGTTTAGCTATCTGCTTACAGTATTTCAAAATATAAATTATCTTATACCTGTGTCATGAATTATGCCTGGCCTATCACATTACCATATGAGAATAAGTCACTTTTGGGTTAATTTTATATAATGTGCCCAGCAAATATTTTGAATTTTAGGTTATATCACTAACATGATATCGGGTGACATCAGTACACAGTTATATTTACATAACAAACTATTAAACTACATTGGCCAGTGACCATAATCTGTTTTTATCCTTATCCAGTTAAGTCTTGGCTAATGAGTCTTAAATTAATGAGCAAATACAGCCCTCAACAACATAGTTCTGAGTAATCCCATTGGGAGAAAAATTTGCATGCAGACAAGCACTGAGGTGAAACACTGTAGAAAATAAGGCTGAACATTCATTCAGCAGAAGTCATTTGCATACATCCGTATTAGGAAAGCTTTGGGATTTTTTTTATTTTGATGGTAGAACAGGTTCCTTGTATGAAGAAATAGGAACTATTTACAAAAGGAATCACTCATGGTATTCTGGAAGACTTAAAGTCTTGTCCAGCCTGACACAAACAAATTGAAACAGGGAGGGAACTGAGTTAAAACTATTGCCAGGGAGGGAACTAAGTTAAAACCATTGCATATTGAAGTAACTTTTTAAAGAGGAGGAAATAACAGGAATTGCACCATGTAGTTTACTATCCTATGCTCAACTTCCATGTATTATTTTGGTGAATTAATTTACATTTTCACTATCATAAGTTCATAGTCTGTACTTTTTCTAAATAATCAAATAAGCTTTCTCATCTGTAAGCATCTGTATCTCTCTAGTTTCTCCAGTTTCCGATCAGACAAATTAAAAGAAGTGATTTTTCTCACACAGTGAGTTTTTTTCTTTTCAGTCTTATTTCTTTAGGATAAAAATTTACCCAGGGAAAAGATACCATTAAGTGATTAGGCACATAAAAAAGAGAGAAATTCACAGGAGTTCTGCATGCAGCTGATTGCTGTGGAAAGCCTTAGCAGTGAGGAAGGAAAAGTAGGATGATGTTGTGTTCCGAACTTCAATGTTGCGTTCAGAATTTACAGTGTCCTCAGAACACTACTATTTGTTCGTGCACTGATATAAATCACCCCAATGAAGTAAGATTATACTGTGTACCATAGAAGAGTTAGGGCCGTTTGGCGTTAGTAAATCTTGGACTGCTTTCTTTTATTTTGTAGTGAGTTGGGACAGATTAATGCAGTTTAACGATTACTGCTGGATACTAACACAGAAATAGTTATATCTGTTAAAACAAATAATATGTTAAAATTTATATACAGATAACACTGCTAATGGAACCAATAGCTTATGTATTTTGGCACCTGAAATTTCTTATAATTATGTCCTGGAAAATGCCAGACTACTGTTTTGTTTGTTTGGTGTATATAAATGTGTGTATGTGTGTGGTGCATGTGTGTGCAGACCTAACATTCCTATTAATTTTGAACTGGTCAATCTCTTCTAAGCACCAGCCCTTCCTCACTTTAAGCTCAAGTACTTCTGTAAAATCTCTGCAAAGGAGGTACTGAAGGGATTTTTATTGCATTGATTTATTGCATTACCTTTTATTCTTTACCTCCCTCTTGTTGCACCTAACACCCCCTGGGGAATCCCTTTGTTTGGGCATGTGGCAGACCACGCCTGTGAAATTTATAGCAAAATAAAACTTTGTGTTTTATTTTGTTTTAATATTGAACAATAAAAATACTCAATTCAGCTCTTTCACGTCAAGTAAACGGTCTAGAGTAAATCAAAGAGAATTGATTTAGCTAGAGGAGAATGTCTTTCTTAGCACAAAAAAGTGAAGGGCTTCTATCTTCAATGCAGCCTCCTAAAAGACTGACAGACTTCATGTGGCATGGATAAGACTGTAATGCAAAAAGCTGCTGAGGCTTCAGGCATAGCTGTGCTCCAAAAAGATCCCAAGAAAGCTTTCGTATAAATTATGCCAAAGATGTTGTATCAGAGTAAGTCAGGGCAGAGCATTAAGCCCTGTTAAAAACATCCTCTCCCTCTAAGGCTGCTCTGCCTCTAATTTTTTTTTTCTACTCTAGGATTTTTTTCTAGCATACCTATGTAAATGAGGAGCATAGAGTAAATCATACACTTTACTAACACAGCCATAAGATAACATAAACCTCAGTTAAACACAATTAACTGGCAGCAAAATGCTGTAATGAGACAGATTGTGCTGCTTGGGGAAGATGCCCTCTGGGTTTTATTCCTCCTCCTAACTTTGGGAGACTACATCTGAACCAGTCTTGGTGGAGAGAAATATACACTATTAAGAAACAATTCATCTGATCTTCTTTATAAAATGAAATAAGTAACACTCTAGAAAAGGCTTTTTTTTTTTTTTTTTTTTTCTTTTCATTACACGGAAAAGCCGTAGGGGACCCTAGGATTCAAACACCCAGTATTAGATGTCTGTAATAATTGTGAGCCAGGGTTTGCTTCCTTAACTTAAATGCAGTCTCTAAAACTACACTGAGATACCAAAGAGTATGCCACATATTCACGTACTGCTGACAAACATGACACAGAACCTACAGGAGACTCACGGTTTCCTGTCTACAACAGCTGTAGAATAGACAGGGTGCACTGAACTACAAAAAGAAAGAATAACTTTTTTGAGCTTACGACAGCTCCAGTTCTCCAAAAAAACAAACCTCATTGCTATCAATTATATACATAATTACCATGGCTTTTTACTGAAAGAAATTTTAATATACCTGCTCGAATTCTGGGAACTGTAGAATTAAGTGTTATAATTGTAGCATAACATTGTAGTTCAATGTTATTAAAATCATTCAGTAGTATACACACATAAGCTAAAAAAAATCATTATCTTACTGATACAGTGTTGTATATATAGATATACAGGGCTCTGAAAGTTGCACTGAGCAATATGAAAGCAAATTTAGAAAGTGTTTTCTAAGATTTCCAAGATTATTTTGGAAATACTCACACATTAGATTCCATGTCTGTGGGTTTGAATTAATGAAACTACTAAACAATCTGATAAAAATCCTATTAAAAATAATGGAAAGGTTTTGATAGATTTAAATGGCTCTTATCAAGTCCCATTCATCTGTGTGTTTTCAGTGTCAGAGCTTACTTTCTCATGCCGTCTTTTGGAACAGTCCCAACCTGTGTGTGAGCAAAAGGATGCTTCTCTGTACAGATGTGATTATGAATCATTTCACTGAGCAAAACTTCCTGTGCTTGCTTAGATGTCAGACTTCATTACTCATTAGCAAAAATGTTCCTATATGGTTGCTTTCTCAACTTCCACATACCACGAATTGGTACTGGTAAACAGATTGAAAGTTAGCTTAAACATAAAGCATATCACTGAATTCACAAGTTATATATCCTATTTAACAGGATAGAATGATAAATGGTTTAAAGCAGAAGTGTTGATTCATCAGACATAAATAGCTGTTTAGAGATTTCCTTTGGTCGGAGACCATTAATTTCAAATTCTGGTAGCTTATTAGTAAATCTACCCAAAGTAAACAGTCTTTCCATTTTTTCCTTCACAAACAGCTCCTTATAAAATCCATCTTTCCCTCTCTTCTTACTTTGGCCAGTCTCTCTCAGCTGCCTTATGCGATTTGCCAAAAGCTTTTTCTCTTACAAAATCATATCATGTTCTAAAGGGGTAATAAAAAGGCTGTTGGTCCTTATATTGTCCCTCAAGGTACTATTATGCTGTAAAGTACAAGTGAAGAAAAGAATGCATAGTTACCTTACATAACTCAGTGCAAAATCCTGCAGCTCCAGATATGCTTCAGAATATGCTGAAGATGTAAGCGATTTTTCTCAAGTTCATAAATCATGCTATATGTCAATTGTGAATATTCAAACTATCCTGAAACTATTGGAAAGCAAAATAGCTGTGCAGCTCAATTAGTTACCTCTGTTAAGAGGCAGTTGCTTTAATACAGCACTGCGCAAGCAGGACTTTGTTAAGGTCCCCAAATAGTAAGCTGTGATCATAGAATCATAGAATCATAGAATGCTTAGGGTTGGAAGGGACCTCTAGAGATCATCTAGTCCAACCCCCCTGCACACGCAGGGTCACGTAGAGCACGTGGTACAGGACTGCGTCCAAGCGGGTTTTGAAGATCTCCAGAGAAGGAGACTTGTGATGACAAGAGATGTGCAACTAGCACACAACACCAGAATCAAAACTAGCATACAGCTCTCTGTGCTAAGTATCAAACAATGTGATGCAGAGATACAATTTTAATTTTCCCTTAGTGAGGTAGACACTTTACACACTTAGTTGCTGACCTTTTTTTCTTGCTCTCAGTAGAAAAGAAGAGATTCCTCCAAAGAGAACTTAATATGCGAGGAAACCTAATGTGGACACCTAAAACCGTGAATGCCTGCTCTAATTCTGATAGTCCGCATAAAATGCAGCAGATAGATAACCCTCTATTTATAAGTCCTTCCTGCAGATTCAACCTAAAAGAGCACCGTAAAGAGATGATCAGCAGGGCTGTGTTGCCTCCCACACCCCCTTTGCAGACTTTGCAGGAAGTAAAATGTCTGAGAGTTAAGGCCAGGGCAAAAAGTTGTAAGAAAGGTGTCATGTAGGGATGTGGAGCTGCTGGAGAGAGTCCAGCGCAGGGCTACAAGGATGATCAGGGGCCTGAAACATCTGCCCTGTGAGGAGAGGCTGAGGGAACTGGGCCTGTTCAGCCTGGAGAAGAGAAGGATGAGAGGAGACCTGATCAGTGTCTATAAATACCTCAATGGAGGAAGTGAAAAGGATGGGATCGGCCTCTTTTCACTGGTGGCCACCGACAAAACTAGAGAAAACGGCTGGAAACTGAAGCATCAAAAGTTCCACAGGAACTTAAGGAAAAATTTCTTAACAGTGAGGGTGACAGAGCACTGGAACAGGCTGCCCAGAGAGGTTGTGGAGTCTCCTTCTCTGGAGATCTTCAAAACCCGCTTGGATGCAGTGCTGTGCCACGTGCTCTAGGTGACCCTGCGTGTGCAGGGGAGTTGGATTAGATGATCTCTAGAGGGCCCTTCCAACCTTAAGCATTTTATGATTCTATGATTCTATATCTTTACTTTGTTTTGTAAACAGGGGAACAAACATCTTCCTTGAACAAAGGAAGATGAAGACATTGTGATCTGGACTAAAATGATATTCTGGACTTCAATGATACTGGCATTTTAAATCTCAACCTTACAGTGAAAACTCATGTAACATATGTATGTTTGGAGACTTTTATTTCCAATTACAACTGTTGTGTTTAGCACTCTTTTCTCCATGTGTAGACCGCAGATGGACTGGCAGGCAACTAAATATCTGCATACAGAGGACTTCTTTTTTAGTATGATAATGATATATAGGGATGAGGTATACATTTTGATGAAAAGTCAAAAGTGCTACTTTAAATATCTGGACTAATCCTCTCATTGTTGATCCGCAACAACAAAGGAAGACCATCGCTCTTTTGGCTGATATGCTGAAAGGAAGGACAGCTAAATGCTTGGACTAGAATTTATAAGACCAGGATACCTGACTCCGCTACAGGGCATGCTTTTTATGATGCCTATTAAGCTTCAAAAATGCATCAGCAAAATGTAATGTCTTGCAAGGAAAAGTTGCAAAAAACAACCGCATGAGATTTTCAAGTCAAAAGAGACTTTTATAGAAAATAGTCTTGTCTCTCACCTTGCTGCTACACATACACTAACTTGGATGAAAGTTAGGTATACAAAGCTCCGCAGACCTTGATGTGAGACTTGAATCATTATTTGTATTTGTAAAGTGCTCAGATGCTGTGCTGACACTTAAAGAAAAAACATAATCCTTTAACATTAGAGTCCTAAGGATACATCTGTACTAATATATACTGTGATCAGAATCTGAAGCCAGCTGAAAAAGCACAGTTGATGCTAATACGGCTAATCTCTTACCTTCAAAACTGCTTGTTGCAAATGATCCGTGGCCTGCACTAACCCTAGAACTGTACAGAGAAATTGTCTGGGAGACTGTTAATTAACATGAACTCCGAACAAACGAGGATCTGAACAGCTTAGCAGTGCCTGACCCGTAAGTTGTCTTCAAGCTGAGTAGGACTGCTGAAAAAAAATGATTGAGTATAAAAGACTCATGCTACTTCTATCACAAGAAAGGGAACTGTGGAATAGTTGTATTTTCAGAAACTCCTCTGAGAGCATTTTGACATTATTTCAGTTCCCTTATACCATGTTGTACTTTATTGTTTCCTGTGGGTGTCTTGCATTTTGCCCATTAGAAAGAAGAGTCAGTTTGAAAGGGTCAAGTATCCCAAGGGAATTGCTCTTTATCAGGATAACTGGTGCTAACTAACTCATAATAGAACTTGCTTTGTGGACAGAGGTTTTAAACAGCCATTTTATCCACCTCACTGACTCCTCCACCTTACTTACAAATTAGATGACTGCAATTTGCCGTCAGATAAGAAATTTTGCTAGTAAAGTGTTTTGTTCCCTCAAAATACATTAATTCCCACACATGGGAAAAGGAACCAAATTTGGGGTGTTGTGTTTATTTCTTAAACAAGCAAAGACTTGTAACAGTTGCCTTAAAATATTTTTTCCCCATTGCTTGTATAAACTGTTGATAAGTAAATTTGGTCAAAAAACCCAACCAAACAAAAAACCAAACTTTTAATCACCCTTTATTTTCATGAACACATGAGTAAAAGTGAATATTTGTACCCTTTGACTTCAAAATGGCCATTTTTTTTCTTCTGACTCTCTTTTTCTCCTCTGTTTCTCTCTGATGAGGATATATGCCACATCACCACTGGCTCGAAGACAAACACAAGTCTTTGAAACTGTGTCTGCCTGCTCCATTGTTCCAGAGTGGCTTCACAGGCTGTATGTATTCAGTTGCATGTGGGCTCTCAGGCACTGTATTTGCATTTCTCAGCATTTTCCAAGCCATTTCACTGGAGACAGCAAATATTAATTAATCGTCTTGGAGTTTGTCCAACAAATTGCCAGTGAGATATCTCTGGTGTTAGTAGCATTGTTGTAACACTTAGGTTGTGCAGTGTGTAACATTTTAAAATCTAGCATCACCTTTCTAAGATGAAAGCAAATATGTATGTATATACACATACATACATAAATACATATATATGAATATATATATATACATGCCATATATATGAATATATATATATACATGCATACATAGTATATTTAAAAAAAATAAAATAAAACCAATATTCAGATTTTTAAACAGTGCCTAAGTGTTTTTCTAAGTCTTTCTTCTTCTACCTCACATCCTAATGGTTATTCTTACAGAAAATTCATGAACACTTTTTTTTTCCTGTTCTTTTTTTCTCAGTTATAGTCCAGGCATTTGGATCAGCTAAAGTGTAAAGATAACTATCAACCAAATTCTAAATAACTATACAACCTGCATATGGCTGACAGCATTGATAAGCAAAATCATGGCACAGACACCTCTTAAATATGTCAGTAACTTTCAGAAGCTTGAGTGAGAATACAATGCAATGAGAATGGCATGGCTAAGTTATTAGATACTTCTCTGAACACGACAAAGACGAGTGTCCCACCACCAGTCACCATATCTCCAGTAACATTCTTCAATTATAATAAAGCACCCCTCATGCTGATTTTATATACTAGACGTGATAGTAATCTCTTGAGACCTACTATCCACACACAGTAAATTAGCATGGAAGTTATGACTGACTAGGTCTCAGATACCTAAAGGACATTCCCTTAGAGCCAAGGATGTATCTTAGATGCTCATAAAAATTTAGAAAACCATATTTAAAACTTGCAAACCTTCTTTTTTCAAAAGGAAATGACATCACTGTTTGTTTCTTGTGGCTTTCAACCTGTGCTCCAGCCAACATTACTCTAGTTTAGGGAACTAGACACATATATCTTCAAAGCTTCTCATTTCCATAATAAATGGTTCCCTTTGTGCATTCCGGCTTGCCAAGACACCTGTATCCTACTAAAATTCAGTCTCTTTCTTTAATAGTCATGATACACAGTTGCAAGGTCTTTCCCTTTGAAAAGTATAATTCCTGAAGGATATTTTCTAGGTTAGTATGATTTATATTGCTATGTTTTAGCAATTTCTTTCATTTTTTTGAAATCAACTTTAATAACTTTAGCTGAAGAAATGACATCAGAAGTACTTTGTTTGAATGCAGTTAGCAGTAGATATTGTTCTCATTTTCCTGACAGTCAATAGCACAGAGCAACCTAGTTCTTCAAATTCAACATTTTCCTTACTTACCATGTTAAAATATATATAATTAATTATACTCTATCAGGTTTTGGATTATCTATTAAGCTTTTAATCTAGTATCTATTCTGGCCCTCACTTTTACTCTAATGTTTCCTCAAAAGCTGTCTTAATCATTACGTAGAATTGTTTATTCTTTCCTTAGATGACTTAAATTAGGAGGTGTGTTTCATTAGCAACTTAATCAATTCCAGGCCATTCAACCTTGGACCAAAGGCTAGTGCTGTGTCTGCATTTAAGGTAGAAAATATTCAGTGTTTTCACAGCCTTAACAGGGAGCTACTGCCAGGTATTTCTTTTTGCTTGCCTTCTTAACAGCTGTCAGTTTGGTTAGTGTTCAGAGATTTAATAAAGTTAGCATTCCAAATACAGTTATGAGTATTATATCAGCTCTCTCTATATATATCAGCTCTACCTAACTTGACCTGAGTCAGATTTCAGAGTCTCCTTATAAATAACTTCTGATAGCTCTCCATCTGGCTGGGTTAATGGAGACTAAATCATTCCGAATTCCTGGTTTTTGCACGAACGAATGCTTCCACATAGCCATAATCCATGTTCTGTTACCTCATCACCATACTATCTGAGCAGCTCACACTCATTGCAGAACCTTATCAAGACAATAAGCAAATATCTTGTTTTTTAAAGATGAGACACTGACAAACACTTAATGATTAGTCCGGGTCATCATGGGAATGTGTCTATACTACATAGTACAGGGAAGAATAGAAATACCCAGGGTAGTCCTACCCTTCTCAGCAGAATAAATAAGCTTGCATGATTTCCCTCTGGCCTCATCTGAATTGTTTTTGATATTTAGGTGAGGTACTTTCCATATGTCTAAACTGTTCTGCACAGCAGGATGTTATTTTTAGGTTTAGTCTAATATGGAGTTATTTAGTAGCAGCTGCTGCAGAATGACTACTTCTCCATAATTGTGTGTGGACTCTAATCTGAAACAAAGGAGACTAACTTAAAGAAAATAAGCACTAAATGATAAAATTAGCACTAAAAATAGTTTTAAAATTCAATTTACAAGTGTATGTAATTCCTTTAAAAAATTCAGAAAGTTGAGCAATAAGATAAATAGGTTTTAATAAAGAGAGAAAAGCATCTGCAAACCCTGAAAAACCTAGCATCTCTCTCTGATTTAAACTATACTTTCCCAACAGATTTACTTTAAAAAGGGTATGTGGATCAAATAGTTATCATATACAGTTTGAGGATGGTCTGATAAAATGGTAGCAGCTACAGACTATCTACAACTCTTCTTGTAAGAGAAGTTCAAATTTCTGGAATTGATGAATAATTATATTGGAGGGAAGCTCCAGGATACACAGGATCCTGTTGAGTTTTTGTTGTTGTTGTTGTTTGTTTGTTTTGCCTTTTTAAAATTTATTTTGGTTTGCAAAATCTATTGATTTTGCAATAGTGGTTGGACACTGTAAAGAACAAATGCTCTCTTCCTTCACTCTGATGACCTGGACAAGGACGCTCATTGTTTTCAAAATTTTACCGCTTTCCATATGTGTCTTATGTGTTTTCTTCAAATCTAATTAAAACATATCAATTCAACAACAGAAATTTTCAGAAGATGATATCTGCGTTTCTTCTGTTATAGTATTGCGTGAGGAATCCAAAACTGATCCAAAGTTGTCTGAGACTTATGGATGACCTTTAGCACATCACTTTCAGCATAAATTGCAAAATCAGGCACTAATTTTCAATGCTTAAATAGTGCTTACTTTTAACATCTAGAAGGAGATTTCTAAACTGTCGAGGGACTGTACTTCAAATGGAAGGAGTGAAATGAAATTCAGATTACAGAAAGAGTTAAATTATTCCAGAGTTAACTTCATTTTCCTATTACTTTGCCTGTTTTCCTTTTACTTCTCCCACTTGCTAGGCTTCATCACTTTAAATTCTAATAAAAATTCAAAAGGTAGATGGAGCCTGCTCAAGATCTCCAAAAATCCAGTACTTGGTACTTTGTGTTGGGATTAATGCACTGGAAATTTTAGCCTTAACTCTCTATTGAGACCCTTTTAAGACACATATGAAAAAAATTATATGTCCAGATACCTGGCAGATGCTATGCTATATGACATAACTTGAGAAAAGAGAGAAATATTTGGAAGACATGCTGTTCAGTCAGTATTGTCTGATATATGGCAAGGTAACTTGAAGGCTAAAATCTTTAATGCTGGTGCGACACTTTGGAGTGACAGGGAAGCTCCTCATGTCTTTCATGAAGACATGGTGTGCATGCTTGTTTGCCTATAATTGGTACATGGTTAAAATAGCACAGCTGCTGTAAATAACACAGCTCCACTGGCTTCAGGATGTACAATCTGTGGATCTCTCCATAACATTTCTTGTCTGTGTAGTGGTGCTGTGACTTGAAAATCAGAAGATGTACTGAGTTAGAAAAATGCTTTGAGATCTTTACATGAAAAGATTTATAACACTTTTCCCTCTTTACACTTTACGCTGATACTAAATAAATTCAGGAAGGTGACCAAAAAAAAAAATCTCATCTTGTAATCAAGATGTTTGTCTTCCATCTGCCTCAATGGAAAGAAATGTGTACCTTAAATGTGTATGCATTTATGCATATTATATAAATATACACACATATTAAGTAGCGCCTCCTTTCCTCATTAACACTTATGTGTTTTGGCAACCAGTACAAAACAAACAGGTGGTCTGTTATGAACTGATAGTGTTGTCAAAGTCTGAAGAGCTGAGGGAAAAAAGTCACGGCTTGCTTTCAGCCAAACTCTGCATTATTATTATTGGCACTTATTGCAATGAAACCTGTCAGGGATGGAAAGAAAGATATGTCACTGTCTGGCCAAACACAGGAGGGAAGAGAACAGAAATGTTTATAACTCATTTGTATTTAAAGTTTTCCTGGTGGAAAGCCCATCTTATTATAGTCCCATGTTTGTTTCATAAGGCATTTACACTTTATGAATTTTAATAGAAAGCCAGCTATGTTACAATAATCTACGAACATCTGATGGGAAACTTTAACTGCCAGTGACTGCATGTTGTGTCTGGATGGTTTCTCTAGTCCTGTATCTTCCTAATATTCAATCATGTTTCAACATTCAAGATGTTTCAAGGAAAGTTGTGATCTCCTGAAATGTACTTACCTGCACAGTTCTATATATATGGAGGGAATACCTCCCTGATTCTACTTGTTATTCAAGATGTGCCATGCAATATGTAGGTAAGCAGACCGTATAACACTGCAACTTCAGCCTCTGTTCTTATGGTTCTCAGTACACTACGTTTAAATGCTTCTCTTTCTGAATAAAAATTGAAATCTGAGGAGAAATAGTAGTCTTCATAATAATTCATCTGAGACTTCATGTGTTAATTATATGGTGAGTAAAATAATGGCTTTAAAGTATTTTTTAATGTCATTGATCACACAAAGTTCTGTATGGAACTCAACCCTTCTTAAAACACTACCCCACAGTGCAGAGTATGTGCCAGCTACTAACATCACAGACATTAGCACATCTCAATCTGTGCACAGCCCTGATCATGCCAGCAAAAAGGAGAGGACAGAATAGAGTCAGTACTTGAAGAAAATTAAGTTTCCTCAGCATGCTAAATGATGGAGCTAATCAAACAGCCCAGGAAAAGTAAACTGTGATGGATTTAGGTGGAATGTCAATACTCCTTTTCCTTTGCAGTTGGCAGACCTCAGAATCACAACTGAGACTTACACTTATTTTCTTAGAAAACACCATTCTTGCTAGTGTTTGCATTGAATAGCTTTTCTATTAGAATATTTCTATCTATATTCCTTTATATATCATACTGCCACAGAATACTTGACAAAGGGCGCAGTTTTTACCCTTTTCATAAATTACCATGTTCTTCTTCACAGAGTATTAGGATCATGGCTGGGGCTTGACTTTCCTTTCTATACTCTTCAGAGATATGACAAGAAAATAAGACCTGCATATTCTCACTTTGGACTCCATACTGACATTTTTTAGCATATGCTTATGTCTAGCATATCTAGTGCTAGTCTGCAAAACAGCATGGTGAATGCTAAATTGCCAAGAACTCCTCCCTGAGTTACATGTGCATACATACAACTCTCATGTGCATATAAGTGAAAAACTCAACCAAACTAGGCTTCTGGGAAACACAGAAAGTACTGAAGATACAAAACTGGGAGAAGTGGCTGATACACCAGATGGTTGTGCTGCTATTGAGTGACCTCAGCATGTTGGCAAAATTGTCAGAGAGAAACCTCAAGAAGTTCAATAAAGGGAAGAGCAGAGTCTTACACCTGAGGAGAAATACTTCCCGTACATCCTCCCAGGCTGATGCAGCCCAGGCTGGAGAATGACAAACCAAGGAAATGGGGTCCTGGTGGACAGAAAATTGGACATGAGCTAGCAATGTGCCCTTGCAACAAAGGTGGCCAGTGGTATCCTGGGCTGCATTAATAACAACATTGTCAATGGGCCAAAGGAGATGATCCTTCACTTCTGTTCAGTACCAGTGTTTGGAGGCACCTGAAGTGCTTTGTCTAGTTCTGGGCTTCCCAGTACAAGAAAGATATCAGTGACTGGTGTATCTGTCACATGAGAAGAGTCTGGGAGAGATGGAGTTGTTTGGCCTGAATGATGGAAGGCTCAGGAGGGCTCTTTTTAATGTTTATAAATATCTGATGGTAGGGGCGGAAAGAGGACAGGACTCTTCTCAGGTGTGCTCTGCTCAGAGTTGCAAACTGAACACAGGGAATTTGGTATAAGCACAAGAAATCCCTTTTTCACTTCCTCTTGACGGAGGTGGAACACTGGAACGCAGGTTGCCCATAGAGGTTGCTGAGTCTCCATCCCTGGAGACACTCATAATCCAACCTGACATGGTCCTGAGCAACATGCTGTAGGTCGTGGTGTTTGAGCAGGGTGGGGTTGGACTCCAAAGGTCCCTTCCAACCTCAATTGCCCTGTAATTCTGTGAAATCAAGGCCAGCACTTTGACAATGCTTTGTCCCAGCTAACTTTTCATATTCCCATGCTAAAGGAGGATGCTTCTGTATTTGTGCCTACAGTTATGCATTTACTGGGATAGACTTTGCAAGCAGTTTCCTGACAGAGAAGTTCTGCAATATACAAATAATCTTTTCAGGTAGAATGCTAAATGCAGTTGAAAAGATGATTTTACACTTAAATTAATCTGATCAACTTTGATATAACATTAGCCCATTACTACAGAGTAAGATAAAGAAATTACAAATGTATTTTTTTTAAACATATATGTATACAGGCACTGAATTATTAAATATTTCATTTCACTAAATGTTTTGTTCTTTGTGCACACTTTTCTTCTTTTTCCCTCTTAGAAACAAACAAAGAAACAAGCAAACAAACAAACAAAGAACAATCAAAATACTAAAAGTCTGATGTTTTATATTTGTGTCTGGGTTTCCAAGCATGTATGAGAACTAGTAAAACTGGTGTTGCAAAATTTTGAAAGGAAATACCTTATTTTGTTTATTGTAAATGTATGTTTGGTGATGTTTGAAGGTGACAATCTTGTAAGAGGGAATAACAAACAAACAAACAAAACTCCTCTACGTATTTACATAAAAAATTCCAAATTACATTTCTACTTCACTGTTTTGACTACCTTTTCATGTAGATGCTGATACAGAGGAATCTGGAGACTAATGTTCCCACTTGTTTTTCCCATGTTGCTACCCAGCCAAAATGTTTTCCAGGTTTTAGATTTGTCCATCTCCTTCAGTGAGAGACACATAGAAGTTTCTGGACAAAAGGGTGGAAAGCGAGCAAGAGGCCAAAATATGAGCAATTTAACTCCTAGGGATTTTAACTTTATGGGCTTTGCCATTACAAGTTAAATTACAAATACTGTGACTGTTGAAATGCCTTTGACCTGCCACTGATTCTTGTGTGAGCAAAGAAAAAAAAAAAAAAAGCATTCCAGTAGGAAAGCACCACATAATCTAACACAGGCTTTCTTGCAGAAGTGGTCTGCTACTTTTAGTACAGTTCTGAAATACAGTGCTATTCCTGTCCTTCCGAACCCCGTTGGAGACAGAAAAGCTAGTGTTCATAAACACACTAGCTGGTTTATAAAATATTGCATGTAACTGTAAACAGCAATTTTGTTCTAACTTAGGTAATATGCACAAGGTTGCAATCTCTGGCACAGTCTTATGCAAAGAAAACTGAAGAATCCAGAAAACTCCATGTAAAAGTAATGTATGTATATAACTTCAAGACGTGACTAGAGACTAGGACAGTTCCTGTTGAACTTTGTATCATAGCAATATATCCTATTTTATCAATATAGAATCAATATACACTTCAAGCATTCCTGGGTCAAAGGCACACAAAAACAGTATGAGCCTTTCAAATCCATCTGTTCTAATCACTGGGATATTGAAGTTACATCTACCTTAGCATTTAACTCGGCTCAGGGGAATGCTTTCTTTGAAGAGAACCTTTCAGTCAGTCTTTGGTCCATTATTTGGTCCACACCACAAAGCTGTCTCCAGGCACATGAAGTGGGTTCTTTCAGATGAAACTAGACTGACAGCAGAGCTGCAGGAGTACATTGCAACCACTAATGAGCACTGAGCACATGGTGCCAGGCAGTAACCTGACCAAGGTAAACCCTGCAACATGGATGTGAGGGCTTCAGCAGCAGCTGTGCTTCACTGTCCACATTCACTGCAGTGCTCTAGCTGCTCGTGTTGACATAGTCGAAGTGAACCACTTCTTCGTCTGACCAAGTCAGGTGAAAAGGGCTGGCTTTGGTTTCTAGAAAAAAAAGCTTACAAATGTGTGAATAGAGGGAGGTATTTCCTTGCAGCTCAGACTTAGGCACCTCTTCGTGGCCAGAGGATTAAGGCCCCCTCTTCAACATTGTTGAGACAGTTGGCTTAGTGTCCTGGATTTTATGGTTCCTGTTTTTAAGTACTACAGTTACCACACACACGATTCAAACAGATGAAGTACCTGATTCAGCAACAGTAACACCGCAAAATACTAAGCACCTAAAACTAGGCACCTAAAATACTAAAAATTTAGTATTTTAATTAGTACATATACTTCTGAGTAGTACTTCCGATTAAGGTGCTAGAGTTTGAGCATGGTGTTCACAAAAGTTCCTTCTAAGAAGAAGCAGCGCTTGGTATTCACTCAAGTCCTCAATGAAATCAGCTAAGATAACCCATACTACCTTGCATTTGCCACTAAGAACATTCAAGTAAACAGTAAGTCAGCTGATGCACTTGTTACCTAACTTTTACTTGTTTGTATGTCTGAGCTCTTTGTGGAGATACTCAAATTAGACAATTGTGGTTATAATGTACTGCTGCCCAGCTTTCTTGGTTATTTTGTCATAGGATGCTGTAGGTTTTGTAGAAAATGACAGGTGAGAAAATACAAGACCCTCAAAGTCTAAAGGCCAACAGAAGCCCATGTCTTTGCTACTAGGCTTCTACATGCTAGCTAACTGCTTTATAAGTATATGGCATGACCAGTCTGGTTTGAACTCAAACCCATCGTCACATAAGCACTCAAAGCTACAGCATATACTTTGGTGCTAGAAAATGACACAGATTTCTCTGAGTACAGCACTCCATGGAATAAACACTGCCCGATTTCTCCTTTCACAGAAAGCGCACAGTTTCAAACCAAGATATTGTCTCTCCACTTTAAGTTGAAACAAGAAAAATCAGCCCCCAACCAAATTAAAACACAGATTCAATGTTTCCTCTTCTTTCTGTCTCCTGAGAAGAAGCAAGTGTATAAAGAATAGGAGGTAATTTTTAATGGTATTGGGAAAAGTTGGGGCAAAAATCCTCATATGGCCTGAAAGTTTCTTTCAAGTTAGAATTCTGTACCTTGCTGGCAGAAATGTTCAGATGACATCTCAGCTGGCCTTGGAGAAACTGAACTGCTAACCTGAATACGTCTCCATTCCTAAAGAAAGTCATGCAGCCTGCAAACACTGTCAAAATCAGGTGCATCCCTAGCACCAGCTAGGATACCACTAAAGGTAGTATTGACCCCTTTCTCAGAGCTGGAGTTCTCAACCCTTTCTCTTTGATACACATCAAAAATTTACATCATTTACTTTCTACAAAGAAATAGTGGGAAAAAAAATGATCATACAAACCCATCTTAAACTATACAGCTAGTGATGAGTCGTCCACCAAACATCCCAAAAAGCTCTGAGTTACTGTTTCACTAGAAAGGGTTAGGTTGCTCACCATCAGTGTTCAAATGACCTGCTCTTCATCAACCATGAAATAGCTTCACATCCTCCTGCAATTGAGAATTCTGTTAAAACATGTACAGCCATCCCACAGAGCATTTCCTTAATGTTAGGTCACCTATTGCTCTGAAAAAGATGATTTTGAGACTGTTCCAGACAGCCAGAAGTAAGGGCGATTTGGAGATCAGAATGTGCTGTCAGTAATACTAGTTGGAATTGAAATTTGACTGGTTTAATGCATGTTCAGAGATGACATGCTTCTCTGCCTTTTGTAGGTTTCTTGTAGATATAGTTGCTGGAATATAAAATAGAGACTGAGGTTAGTTCAAAATCAAATGATGTTTCTTCCTAATAGTGTGACTTGGCTTTTTGCTCTTTTTTTGTATGAGTTTGGCTGAATTTAAGAAGTTATGTGAACCTCAATATCTCTTTTTATTTTTTTTACTCTTCGCTACTTCTGAAATCAAATATTCTACATCATCATCAGTGTTACAAAGATACACACAAAGAAAACACAAAAGAGAGAAAAGAACTAGCTGCAGAGTCTGGAATGTTTTCAGCCAAGTTATAAATTTACATTGTTAAGGAGAGCCAAACCACAGTCACTGCTGATTTAAAGGAAATCTTGTACTTAGTGATCATCTTCATGAAGCAGAAAGCACAAAAAACAAACATTAAAGTTTATAAACAGAAAGTAAATATGTGGTTCCTGGTGGTGGACATTCATTTATAGACTGCTCCACTCAAACCATCTGCCTGTGGAACAAAAATGCACAGAAGTCCTTTGAAACTGTATCTTTTATATTACAGAGTACGAAAATATCCCAGACAAGCTGAAATGCAGAGACATTGTCTTTGTGCGTGTGTGTGTGCATACGCACATGCTTTCTTAACTGACATGCATGATTACAGAGCCGAGCTTTCTCAAAACATTGGATTATCCCTTTACACCAGCTATTTGGAGACCTAGAGTAACCCAAGCCACTGCAAAAATCGTCTCATCTTTATACAGAAGGTCAGAGTCTTCTACCCTAAAAAGCACTTAAATTGGATTTAGCTGGTGCATTAGAATTGTCCCTGACCTTAACAGTTCACTCTTACTGTGGCAGGTGTTTTCTAGTTCAAAAAAGGATTCCCTGAAGAGTTGCCTGGAAAACAATGAATAGTAATTACATAAGACTTTATTGCTCAGGTTGACAGTGATCCCAGTAAGAGCAGGTTTTTACTGAATTACTGAAAAGATGTTACTAGTAGAGTTAGCATCTATCACCAAATTTTGCACTTTTGTCTATATGCACAAATAGCGCAAATTTTAATAATAACAATTTTATTATAATTCCAGTTGAAAGTATAATTTAAGGCTTCACTATTTTTTCAATTAATAATGGGAAGAAAAAATAAAAGATTGGATGTGTATTAAGGATTAGATTAGAAAATATGTACATCATAACATTTTTGAAAATATGTACATATTTGAAAATATGTACATCATAACATTTTGAAATTTCAGTCTCTTGTGTCAGGTCTTCACTCATAAATGTTCCCCATAGGGGAACCCCTGAAGTTCCTCATTGGTCTCAGTATAATATTGAACAAGCTCCTATAGCCGATAAATTTGGCCAAATTATGAATTCTGGCAGAATTTTTAAAATGCATTCTGAAAATTCCCCTTGTGGTTCAGTGGATTTTATGAATAATTTAAACGTATGTCAATTCTCTCTTTTTTTTTCAGCTATAAAACATTTTTTTTGTTTTCTCCTCAATTATTTACCACATATGATGTTATTGAATTTTGTTTCATAGTTTACTGTCCTTTATTTACACCCTAAACAGGAATAAAGCTGTGATTGGGCATTAAAAAAAAAAGTCATATTTATAATGATGTATATACATCTTGTATAAACACGTATTTTAGTTATTGTAAAATATGTCCTGTTCATTTAAGAAAGAGGAAGCAGAGAAGCAGACTGATAGCGTCCATCTTTTCATATCTTGAATGATCTCTCTTCTCAGATTGGAGGAAGATTTCCCTAAGACAGAAGTATGGGTAGAGAAAGTAACAGAACAGACTCTTTTGATGGAAAAAGGAAAATGCCTACATTGGTAATATGTTGGTAATGAAGTTAACGAAAACAGTCCATAGCCAGATAACATCCACTGAATAAATAGCAATCCGATAACACAGAAAATGAATTAAAAATAGCACAGCGACTCCTACCAACATAATTTGTTGATTGCTGTCTAAGATGTTGAGAAAAAACAGAAGCTGGTCTTTCATGAGCAATGTCCTCAGGTAGTTAAGGACTAGAAAAGCATAATATGTACTTTAACTATCCACTGAAAGCTAGGTAAGCATCTCTTGAAATAATAATAGCAAACTTCCCTAAATAGGTAAGTACTTGCTCACAATTTACAGCCTAAGAATTATTCTTTGAAATTATCTGGGGAACACAAAGTTCATGAACAATTGAAGTAAGAAAAGGGAAGAATCTTAACAAATTACTTATTACTGCATATTGTGATTTCAAATCCAGTTTGGTTGTCATAATTTTAAAAAGATCTTTTTAAGTACATAAAAATCAAAATTAGTTTAAAGAGAAAATAAAAATCTATTAGAGATCTTCAGCAAAGGTGAAAATTAAATATATTTAATGAAAATGCTTTGATAGAGATGCCGGAAGAGATGCATAGAACCATGTTTTCCTTAGTACTATTTCCCTCCTAAACTCTAGCTGAATATTTGCAGGGCATTGTGGCAGAACATGCGGAGAAAACACCTACTTCTCTTTTTGGCTGTGTTCAGCTGAATATATCTTTAAACCATTGACTATTCCTTTTTTTTCCCCTCAGAAAGATGTTGCAGAAAAAAAATACCAGAAATGTCGGGAAAACCAAATGCAACACTGATCTGAAAAGACCACTTTATATTTTGAGAAAAAAAAAAAAAAAAGAGCTCTAGAGAGCTCTAGTAAGCAACTGGGCAAAAAAAGTCAGGATCTCACTTCAGAAAAAAAGAAAAAAACAAAACCTCAGCGTTGGATGATTCTTCTACATCTCCACCAGCAAACCACTACAAAGCTCATGAAAATCAACCGAAAGGCTTTCCTGGACTGAAATAAATTCTTAAGTTAAATAAGTTAAAGAGTTCCGACTCATCATAAACACTCCTATGAGCACGTTCATCCAATAATGCTCTCAGCCACTGTTTGCTGACTTGGTACATTTCAACCTCATGAGGAATCACTCACGAAGATACAGCTTTCTTCATTACTATAAATACTGACCAGTCTGCATTTTCTTTCTCTCCAGACTCTCTACTCAGGTGAGAAAATGAGAATATTACTTGCTAAAGAGACAAACTGAAAAGCAGCACAAGAGAGCAGTGTGTGAAATAGTGAGCTGAAGTCCCCTGCAGTGGATTGCAAACCCTGCTCATTTTGTGTGGCAGGGCAAACCACAGCCTCAAGGCGATGGTGAACTGAAGGGTACAGTCTCCTCTTCTCCAAGCTCACTTTTATGCTTTGGGGAAATTTGCCCCTTGAATTAACTTCATATTGTTCACAGAAGTTCATATAAGCAGAAGAATTGTGGCTATGGGTATTTCCTCAAATAACTTGTTGGAGAATAAAAATTTGTTAGCTGTGAATTAGAAGTACATATGATTAAGTGCTTGAGCAGCTGTAGTAACTCTGAGAGACACTATATGTTTCCAGCGTGTACTCGAGTCAATTCCAAGTATTTTTATGATGATTGTATCCAGCCTAAACATGTGGAAGAGGGCTGTTTTTAGACATTGTAAGTGTCGTGGTGGCGGAGGGGGGAGTAAAATGTTGTCCTGAAGAGGCTTTTTCTCACACACACACACACACAAGTAAATAAAAAAAAAATGAAACTTAGCTAGCTCTCCAAAAATAAATAAATAAAAACTTAGCTAGCTCTCTACAACTTTAATGATCCAGACAATGGTTTGGGGGTTTGTTTGTTTCTGTCTAAAATATAGCCTGATTCCCTGCAAGAGTGGACTGGGGAACCTGCTGAAAGATACTACGCTTTTCTTCCTGACCACACTCACATTTAGCTTTAAAGAAAACTAAGATGTACAGGGACATGAGGTACACCCACATCTCATCCACAAATGATACTAAGGCTTCACCAAGGTAGATGTGCAGTCCTGAGCATCTGGAACAGCTGGACAGTGGGTATGTGTCTAGGAAGGGTCAGACTTGTGGCTGGGCATGTCTGGGGAGTTGATATTTCTTTCTTATGACAGTAGTCACCTTAGTTCATGTCAGAAAGCTAAGTGCTACTGTCCCACAGAACCTCAGACCTCCAGATCTGGCATTTGTGCCAAAGGAAAGAACATCTACTAGATTCACATGGAAAAACGTAGTCATTTAGAGTTTGTGCAATTCTATATGCTGTTGAGTTAGGACTTGATAAAGTAAAAAAAAAATCACACAAAACTCTGCCCTAATTTGAGCCTCTTATGAGACCCAAATCTTTGCCTGATATGTGAAAAACCACAGGAATGTTTGGCTTCATATTTCAACTTGTGATAGCTAGTTGAAGCCTATTAGGGGAATGATGAAGTTGAAGGTTTCTGACTTGCTGAAACAGGTGAGAACCACCCTGAATATAAGGAATATGAAAGCACCTATAGGGAAGAGGAAGTCCATGTTTGGAACAAACATTGTGGGAAAAAGCTTGTTGAGTAAGTTTTAGTACGGTCACAGTGTTTTGATTTATGCTTCTTCACAGTAAAACCAAATTCCAAACACAGTGACTTACTAGCTCACTACAATGAGTATTAGGGTGGAGATTCTTTTGGCTCACCCTGTTCTGTTAACATTACTGTATTCAGTTGGGAATGGAAGAGAAAAAAAAAGTCTGTTTGTAACATTTCCAATATATTTCCATATGCCAAAAATATGGAAAGATTCATCGGAAAGATTGTTTGCATGGGGTCTTTAGCATGATTTCCATGACCTTAGATGAGTTCATTTGAATACCGATCAGATTCTTCTCAGAGGATAAATCTGATCAGAATGCAGCACCCAACCCTCAAATTTTCATTGCTAGCATTCAGGAATTGTATGTTATATGAGGGAAAAAAAAAAAAAAAAGAAAATAGCCAAAGTACTGAGTGGCTGGATTCCAAACTAGTAATCATCAGCATAATAAGATTTAGATTTTTCTCTAAAACCTGATAGGAGCTTAGAAATCTGTTCCAAAAGTGCAGTTATGAAAATATTCCTACTTCTTCAAACCAAGGTTTTCCTCTTGTTTCTAAGACCTTGTCCCTCACCATTTCAGTTAGAGATCAGATACTTTGCCACTAGAAGTCTGTAGGAGAAAAGGAATTCAGACTTCTGCCACTCTTGCCCTCCTGTGACACTGAAGAGCTTTTCCAGAGCAGCAAATGAAGCTTTAAAAACAATCACTGTTATTTGTGTCATTGCCTGGACTTAGATGGAAGCCTCTGAAGGAGAGGTTCAAATACCTTGGTGAAAGGATTATGTGCATTCAGAGCTTGGCTCAGAAAATTACTGCTTCCCTGGGTGGAGAACAAAATCAAATGCAGTTCCATTAATCTGTCCCAGTGCTGGAGACAGCATCATCCCAAATCCTACATCACTTCTGGAAAGCTGTCAGCAAAATAATCCCTTCTGCACAGAGACTAATAAATAGTCTGTGGACTTCCCATAGCGTTTGGCCCCAGCGAACACCTCCTATACATCTTCCGTCACAGTATCACTGAAATACGGGTGGCCCAACCCAAAACCTACAGAAACCAGTATTACTTTTACAGAGTAGCTTTAGATAACTTTTCAAATACAACCCAGAGTTCTACTTCAGGGCACAGAGATCGTTATTCTTATACAAATAATATGCACTATTTAAGAGCCATCTATTCTTAAACCCACTGTGGTTCTTTTACTCTAATGTAAATAGCAACAGATATAAATGTTTACAGGCAAGACCTTGCTCCCATACTCCTGCCAGTGCCTTGCCAGCTTCCTGGAGGGAAGCTCAGTGACGCAGGCCTTTCTTCAGTGGAAGGCTGGTGTGTTTATTTGCAAACAAAACATTTGCATGTGATCCGAAGCCTATGATTTGCCTACGGTATGTTGTCATCCCAACCGTGTCTCTTAACACGCGAGTGAACAAATCAGAGGGAGCATGAGTGTCAAAAGTTCAACGGCAGATTGAAAGCCTGGGTGCGTCTCAGGCATTTGCTATTGTTTATCAACAGTCACACATAATAGTACGGCATTTTTTGTGCTGATGTGGCAAATGAAGATGGAGAGTAAGCAATAATTGCTCTACTTACAGGTTTTGTGGATAAAAGTATTAGCTTGCTAAGCCACTTTACCTGTTCTATTCCTCCATTTAATTCTTTTCGATGCCTCGCTTTAGATGTTTCTCAGCAGCTGGTGCTCTTGCCACCATTCTGCACTGGGATGAAATCTCCTATCAAACATTTGAGGGAATGCTCTCCTAAAAAACAAACAAAAACAAAGAGAAAGGACTTTTAGGTTAAGGAAAAAAAATCATTTTTTTTTTTTCCACAAAAGCAGACAGCCAGAGGCTGTTGACCCTGCTCTGGCATGGAGCTCTTCTGGAATGGTTCCTACCAGCCTTCTGTAGCTGGCATGAGACAAATTACTGAGGATAAAGAGAACATAGCTTCATCTTCATGGTACCTCAGTGTTCCCTGGCTGCTGTATAACTGCTGTTTGGGGCCCTGAAGACTTCTGTCAATTCGATACCTCAAATTCAGGGTCAGTGCACTAATGTCACTTGAGTAGAGAAAAACCCTTGGGTAAGGAAGTACATGTGAAGGATCTCACTGCACTGTACTTCCAAGGGTGTTAGGTTTCCTGAATGAAACACCTCATCCAAATGCCAAACAGACATTAACTGTAGGTGGCTCTCAGGCAGGATTTGTGAAGCACCATATTTGCAATGAACTTAATCTAGAACTGGAAGTAACATAGCTGCCTCGGTGCTGACTCAAAGATGGCTCAACATACTCCACCAAAAATCATCTCATCAGCTACTGAGCCCTGGTAAGAAAATTCATGCAGCACAGCAATACTCTGACTGAACTATATTGCTCTTAGGCCTCTCTTAGGAGAGCTATACTAACCATAAATACATAATAGTTGATAGTTGAAATAGTTGATAACTGGGATAGCTTGGCAACTCAGCTAAGTAGCACAGATATATTGTGATTTTGGAAACACCCTACAACTGACACACTCTGCAACTTGCTCTTCCTGCATTTAGGTCACAAACGGTGGTGATAAACAAAAGTAACA
Source organism: Tinamus guttatus (assembly GCF_000705375.1). The sequence goes on along the minus strand of NW_010580591.1, from coordinate 421,319 downwards.
GCTATAATCAGGACAAAAAAGCTTTGGATTTTGAATCTCCCTTCCTTACCAGTCTTTTTCTGAGTCATCATACTGCAGTATATAAACCTCCATCTAACAAAGCAATTCCACCAGCAAAAAATGGGAAATGACACTCAACTAAAAAGGGCATTTCTTCCCAAATCCCCATTTCTGTGACATCCCTCAGATTAAATATATTAAACATACCTAAATAAAGGAGTGAGCTTGAAAAAAGGTCCTTAAAAGGATGAAATGCTTGTAACTCTAATATTGTATTACTTAAACTTACACTTCGCATTGCAAGACATTTTAAGAATTCACAGAAAATGGATAACTTTGAACTTCCTGTGCACCTACATACTGTAAAAAAAAAGCAAACAATTTTTTTCCTGGATTTGATCTTGTATTTTTTTTTTCTCTGTAGCCATCTTAAAGTCTTTCTTATTATTTTGCTATCTTTGGACACAGAGTCAAAAACTTTTTCACTTTTTCTACTTTGTGAAAAAAAAAAAAAGAAATAGTAACTGAGATCACCCACATTACTGGACAAGTGTTCTAATTACATGGTTCTTCTAAAGCCATGTGACCAGCAGAGTGCCCCTCCACCACCTCCTATGACCATGTGCTGCTGGGCTGCCATTTTATGTTCAGGTGTTATGTTGACCATTGAGGTGTTCCGCTCTACAGAAAGGCTTGGCTGATCAGGTCCCACTTGGCCTGAACCCTTTAGCAGAGAAATGATTTTGTATTTAGGCACAATGTAGGAGTGAAACTTAGTTTTGTCCTGCCCAGAAGCAGTTACAGTACCTTGGTATTTCGCATTAAGAGAAAAAAGCAAGGCACCTGTGGAACGCAGGTGTCTGTATTGAGCTAGCTGGTGAATGAGGAGTTTCAGGAGTGCCATTTTGGATTTGTGTGCCTCTGTATAAACTCTGTGCCTTTGAAGAACCAAAGCTATTCTGCTGATATTTGATCTGCATGGTTCTACTATATATGTATATATATATATATATTTAACATCATTCTGGTTTATTATTTCCTGTTTCCCACTCATTTTTTCTCTCCCACATTCTTTTAAAGTTTTCTATTGACAAAGTAATTTTCAGGCCCAGCAACCTGGAAAAAGTTTCTGAGGGCTTAAAAAGATCCACCTTCAATTTTACTAACCAATGAAGGTATGGAGACACACATGTGGAGAAGTGCTAGATCCCCTTTTATCCCCATAGCCAAAAAGTCAATTTGTATATGTCAGTCAGAACTTCTAGTAAATTATTGCTAGGCTATGTGTCTTAAAAGAAGTAAATCTATCCTGTATATTCTGAGGGTTCGTTCTGACAGAACTTCCTTTTATCTGTCTATTTTAAAATAATAATAATTGCTTGAAAATTCATGTTCTTCTCTTATAAAGTTATTATTGTTAACATTTCTAGAATGAAAAACATATCTCCTCAAAGGTGTCCTTCTGAACTTGCCCACATTTGGTGCATGATTCAAAACAAATTAAAGGCGAGTCTAAGAATGGATTGAAAAACTTTTACATGTGTTTTTTGTTTGGACAAAATGTGTAATAAATCCAAATAAAGTCTACTTTAGCCTCTACTGCTAGAGTCATTGACTAAAAACTATGAAGGCAGAGAAACGGGCTCATAGTTTTGCTCTTTCAGTTAATATATCTACTTACATTAAAACCAGAAATAAAATTAAATCATAAATGCTATATGCATTTGGCAGGCTTGGGAAAGCTGTAGCCTGAAAAAAAATGTATTAGGAGAGATCCTGCAAATCAAGCTATGAAGATCTTGCGAGCACCGGGCTGTTGCAGCTCTCCAACTCTAGCAGAGTGACAGTCTTTAGAGTGTGAAAGGATTGTACATGAAGAATGCCAGTTGGTGCTTCTATCATTTCCCATCTGAAATTGAGTAGACATGGAGGGAAATTAAAGAGCATTTTTTAGGCAGCAGATGTATTTAAACTAAGTCAGGAATGTCTCCATGTTTCTGTAGCTCGGCCAGGTTATGTACAAGTTTCATAACAGGTAGGATCTGCGTATGTACTCTACTTCCTTGTTTCTATGGAAGAGAGCTTCACGCAGTAAACACTGGAAGTGACAGCCTATGCTAATAATCCTTTGTTTGTAATTGCTGGGGGAAGGCACCGTGATGCATGTGACCTTTGCCATACTGGACCTCTGACCTGTTTACTGGCCTACAGTTGGTACTGAAATATAAACAATACAATACAAATAAATAAAAAATGAAAAAAAAAAATCTAAAAGTCTAAAGTAACAGCTGACTTATGAAGTACACTTACATTGGTAAGTAATGCAGTACAAGAGGCAAGAAGTGGTGTTTGGTTTACTGTGAAGTATTGTGGTTCTAGGACCATATGTCCAAATCATGTCTTTCCTGGCAATGAAGTTCACAAGTGTGGCTACTATGTCATGACCATACATTCACCAAACATCTGCTGTGGGTCCTTGCATCAGTGTTGCAAGTGTGGTGCTGTAGATAATGATTCATCTTACTCTGTGACTGCAACTTGCATCCAAATCGACAGAAATCATTTAGGGAATGAAAGTGATGTCCTCAAGTCATATCTCATGACTTGAAGTGTACACACATCAAATTTGCCTCAAATACCAGACCCTTCTCCTGTACACTGAACTGCTCATATAGATTGTGAATGCACTGCCTGGCATATGTAGCTGTATGTTCTGGACATACAGTGAGGCTGGTAGAAATTGTCTCAGGAACCATATTTACCATGGGCAAGACCTAAGCAAGTTTGATATGATGGGAGTTAAATATTAGGAAAAAATGATTAAGACTTTCTGGATTATATCTGTCAATTATATCTAATTAATCTGTGTTTTTAAGAGCAGGTTAGACAAAGTTGGTGGGCTGGTCTGGATGTAGCTGATCTGGCCTTAGTGCAGGGGATTGGATTTGATGACCTCTTCAGATTCAGAACTACATCTATTATTAATTCTCTGGAACTGCAGTGTATGAATAAGTTCTGTCATTCAGTACACCCCTAGAGATATTTAGTAATCAAACTGTTCCTGCAGTTTTTCCTTTACTGGAGTCTTTCTCAGACAGTTGTGTTTTAGGCTTGGTGCTCATCAGAATCTGTTCTGTTGCTCTCCAGGATGACTGCTTTTCAGTCTTACCTGAGCTCTTTTTTTTTTGTTATTTCCTTTACCAGTTTTATTTCATCATTTAATAAATTGCTTTTATCCAGTCAATGCTATTTTTTTTCACATGCAGCACAAAGTTTTTTTTCTTGTAATTTTTCTAATCTCAGGAAGCTCAGAGTTATTCTCAGCACCTTTGCAGTCTCACGCAATTCTAAGTCTTTAGAAAACAAAGTACCTCTGGGTGTGAACAAGAGCTGAGTCTTTCGGTTGTCAGAAACCCAGAGCAGCCCAGATAGATACATTTCAATGCAATGTGAAATCTCCTTAGGGTCATTCCTGTTTTTGTTTGTGTGTTTTCTTTTTTCCTTCTCTTTTTTCATGTCATTGTGATTACTTTTTGATGTAGTAGCATTCTGTATGAATAATGTGGCCTGGTCAGGCCAGAGTGAATGAAATCTTTTTAGCAGAGGTCTTTGATGATGCCAAATGTCACATAGATTTGTCTTTCACTCTGCCACAGCACCAATGGAATCAAATGGACCACCCATAGACATGGATACTAGCTTGCACAAGCACAAAGAACTACATCAATATTTACATCTTAAGTAAATTATATTTTTATGGTCTTTTCTTGGTAAGAAACAGATTGCAGGGGAAGAGTTGTGTTGAGACAAATTGAACAACCAAATTCAAGTTTAGTGAAGCACAATAAAGTCATTTTTATGCTGCCAACTAGCTCTTTGGATTTGGCAATGTTAGCTCAGAGAGGTGACAGACACCAACAGTGAAAAGAGAAGCATAACCTCCTACATGATTAGAAAGTTTAATATCTCATGGGTATTTTTTATGTATCAAAGCTAACTCCACTTAGAAAGGGGTGCTTGTAACAAAACACCAACATTAGTCAGACTCTGGGTTACACAAGTTGAAAAAAAAAAATAAAGGAACAGAGGAACTATTTGTTACAAAGGGCTTTACAGAGAGAGCAATTTTATCAGTCTTGGTAAACTAATGAAACCCAACTAATGAAATGTGAAATTAAAAATAAAATACTGCTGGTATACAGACTATAATAGTAGTAACTTGTTACAGGCTTACAGACATTTTTTCTTCTTTCTTTTTTTCCATTTGTTTTTTAGAAATCTACTGTTCAGGTGACTACAAAGATTCTTTCCTTAGAGAAAATGTTCACTTAGCCAGAGCTCAGCCTACTTTCTACCTTTCTTTAGTACAACATATGTCATAATGGAAAATCCCTCTCATTTATTATCCTCATTGCTCCTTTAACAAGAGCACCTTCCATTGGAAATCTGACACACAGGGCAGTAGAAAAAGGCAATATAAAATGAGGGTAATTACAGGAGGAAAAAAGGTTATTGCACATGCTAACTATGGTAAAGTAGAAACTGCTAGAAGAGATCCTTGCAACAATACCGAGGATAATAGATTTTGAAAATAGCCACCCAAATACTTTTCACATTTTGTCCCAGTTTAATTATGCTGAAAATGAGAACAAAATAAAGAATTTTGATACTCAGTTGTAAGAGACATTCATGAAAACCTATATTCTCCCTTCCAATTGAAGTTCCATTTCCTGCCAGATGAACCATGAAGTGGTAACAGCTTGGGGCAACATTTTTGATACGAGAGCTCTCCTAGAAACAAGGCTTTGAGAGAGAGTGAGAAAAAGAGACCAAAAGAGAAGAGTATACAATGAGAATTGGTATAATAAAGGACATATTTTGTTAGGAGATTTTAAAAAAAAAAGTAAAAGGAGTTAATATATTACACAAATAAAGCTGATTGATTGCATTTGCAGAGCAGTTAAGCAATTTCAAGAGTGCCAGATCAGTATTCTCATGCTATAATGGCCATGATAACTCATCATATTTGCTTTCCTACTTGTAATCATATTTTATTTTCTTTACCAGAATTCTACACGTAATTGCTGGTGGCATATAGACTAAGTCACAGATGTTAGAACAAAAGATAAAACAAGTACACTGAATGTACATTTTTCATTTACATCCAACAAAGGTTGTCAGCTGTTACTTCCTTGCAGCTGCTTAAAGGTCTTGCTGTCCTCTCCCACTGGAACAACTATCTGTTGAGAGACAGCAATGTAACAATGCTCTTGTTAATTTTTTCATCCTATTTAATTGTAGTTAACATCAAGCATAACAATCAGAAAATATGTGATATTAGTTGTATGGAGTACTTTTCTCAAGTGCTATTTTCATGAGGCTGGCAAAAGACTTCTGCATTGTGCGAGGCACATTTGAAAAAAAAAAGTCTGACAAATGTCACATTAGTTCATCAGACACTGTGGAACCTACAGGGGGACCATGTTAATTTATGTGAGGGTGACTAGGGCTAAGTTGAACTTTGTTTCCCATCTGTACTGAAAAATGATTAAAGAGTCAATTTCTGATGCTGATTTTATGTTTTTCAGTTTCAGTAAACAGACACACTTAAATATAAGATGATAGTCACTGATACAATTCAGCTCAGACATTCCTAGGGCATTCCCTGTCAGCCATTAACAAAAAGTTGATCTTTCCCTTAATGGGCGTAGTGTTCCGACCAATAAAATGTATCTTCCTGCCACTTTCTACAGCAGTTGACTCTTTCAGCAGAATTCCCACTGACTACACTCTGGCTAGGATTTCTCTGCAAGAATGTGTCAGTTGTGCACAAGGTGCACACACTATTGAGTACGTCAAGGGCCATGACTGAGTGGTCTCCAGATCCTCATATGCTGGGTCCATATCTGCACTGTTTTGACTACACAGCCAGCAGATAAGTAGCCCTGGCAAATACAATGCTGATATGCTGTGCAAAACTGCGGCCTAATTAGTATGTGCACCATACTAGTAGCCCTGGCAAATACAATGCTGATACGCGGCCTAATTAGTATGTGCACCATACCGTTCACAATATGCCTGTACGTAGTGGTTCAAGCAGGACTCATTGCCTTGTGGGTGAGCACATTTCAGTGACTCACAGGTAGCTCTGGAGCTCCCAGCGGTGATTTGTTGCACCAGGCATGCCTCCTCCCATCGTCTAATTAATTTTACTCAGTGATTAGCAATTAGCAAAGCCCCTTCTGGAAAAAGGAGTAGACTATCTGGTGAAATTTGGCTCACTTTATTTATGGGGATGAGGTGACAGCCAAAATTGCATCTGTAGTCCTAGCACTGCAGTCTTCCATTTAAATTAAGTCAATAGGAGATTTAACTATGACAGGACTTCAGGGCTGGACCCATAAAGTATATGACAAGCAATTTAGAAATCAATCTTGGCTTACCCCAGAAAACTGTCACTTTAAAATCAACAGTCTCAAGTGAAGGATAGGTTTTTAAATCCAAAGTTTATATTAAAGTTTCATAATAAAATACTAGGCAGCTAGGCAGCAATGAACATTGATTTACAGTTTAACAACAACAGCATATCAGAATACTGAACTTAAGTCCTTCATGCAATAGTCAATAATGTAGCTGAGAATAGAATACAAACAGAGAATAGCTGGCCTGATGATGTGAGGTCCTAAATTGTTTCTGCTTCAAAAGAGTCTGCAAATAAGCTTTCAGAGCACCAAACTGGGATATCCAAGGTTTCCCTAAGTCTTGAAACACACTTCATAATGGTAATGAGTTCCCACACTTCGTCTAAGTTACTCAGTGATGCCTGCTGTATTATGAAGTGAATACCGATCGGTGAGGTAAGCAGAGAAATCAAAAGGCATCAAAAGAGTCTGTGTGTGGGGAATTACACAGGGGCTAGAATGGAACACTGAATAGCTGATTTTCAGCTATCTACTGATAGTGTGACACTAATTAAAACAACTTTTTGCATTGTACTAGTGTTGAAGAGGACTGGGAAGCCTTCAATATCAAATATCTCTTGAAAGGTAGTTAAAGTTGCAAGATTAAATAATCAGAATGAGTTGATACTTTCCTTTGAGGGTCCTCTTCACTTTTTTTTTCTTAATGTCCTACAAAATTTCAGTAATTTCTAAACTACATAAATATGTGGATATTGATTTATGCTATAAATTCTTCTTGTGCAATATTTGTCAGTGTGCATGAAGGAAAGAATTTAGTCATCCTTCTTAAAAGTCTTGAGGGTGATTTTTTGACTGGCATATTTTTCATGCACAGACTCAGAAGTTTACTGTGATATTGTTTTTAACTGTTTGACAAATACGTTATTTGAACACTTCAGCATTTGGGTATTCAGAAATTATTTTTAGCTTACATTCATCACTACTATGTATTTGCAGTGTATTCAATAAACCCATTAATAGTGCATATTTTATACAGATGAGGAATACTGGTTTAAGACACACAGATATATATGCCTTAGCTTAACACTTAGATGAATTTGAGTGACTCAGATGAATCTGAGTGAATCCAGTGCTTCTAGCCATAAGCAGTTGGCAGACAAACCGTCACCCAGTCAACTTGAATTTTCAGTCTGAAATGTAAGAACCTCTCTGAAACACTATGTTCCTGAAGATAATATTCACCTCCGGGGGGAATTACTCAGTATTTAATTTCCTGGTCATTCTCACATGAAGCAGAAGGGGATGCTGAGGTTAAAGCATTGTTATATTTCCCTCACATAGTAAATAAGATAGTCCTGAAAACAGCTGATATAACCTTCATGGTGGATACCATAGGGAACCCTGCTACTTTTTTGACCTTGGCCAGGAGAGATGCAGCCATCTGGCTCCCAGGGCTGCCTGGTCTCTGGCACCTGTGTCTCTACTGGGTGCTTTGGAAGGGCACACAAAGCTGATTTAGCCCTGCAGCAACTCCATGACATCTCCACAGATGTGAAATGACAGATGATGGGCCAATAATGGCAACCTGTTTCATCACACCTTTACCCATCCTGTCTACCGGTCCAGCAGGAGCAGAATGAGGCCTGGACTAAGGGACAAAGTCAAGTCAAGCTCACTTGCCCTGAGATTAGCTTTATATACAGTCAGTAGGATCCTAGTATTTAAAATGAAACAGAGTTGCAGCCGGGAAACTACTGAGCACCTGGTTTGGATTTTCTAGCAAAGGGCACAGGATGAAGGGACATCTCCCACAAACCATGAGACTGATATTTTAGATACATGGATGCTTCTTCTTCTTCTGTTTTTTTTTTTTTTTTTTTTTTTTTTTTTTTTCTGCCTGATTGGATGAGCACAACTCCAATGAGGAAGTGATTATCATCAAGTTGGGGATTTGCCATCATTGCATGAAATTGGGAAGAATTAGGCCTTCTGAAAATGTTAGGAAAGTTTTCACTTTTTCCTTTCTAAGACATTTAAGGCAGATATTTCCTGAGGCAACACTGCAAGAGATAAAAAGAAAAAGGTGTTGTAATAATCTCGGGTACATTAAGTAAGTACATTGGAGCCTGATCTCTAGGCCCAGAATTTGGGGAATGCAGTCTACCAATGCAGTGCTAGTTATTCTTACACATACCAGACGGAGCATCAGTATAGGCATAGAACAGCCTGTCCAACCTTGTATTTAAGCCTGTGTGGATTTCAGGGACAGTCCTGAAAACATGAATACCATTTGCCAAACCTAGTTATGAAATCTTGGTGTTTCTGTTGCTGAACTTTTGTTCTAACTGCAGTAGCTACACAATATATTCTGCGAAAGTTGCTCTCCTCCCTTTAACAGAATTTCTGTTAATCACAAAACAACTTTTTCTACTCTGTCTAGAAACCCACTGCCATGTACATGTAATTAAAAAGAAAAAAAAATCCATAAAAAATCATGATAGGAAAATTAAAATAATGCAAATGAAATAAATTGAACTTTTTAACATGCAATTATTTGCTCAGCTTTAGTTTCAGATCTGCCGTGCCTTAAGTGCACATCTTATTATTTTGTATTAAATTGCTATACTTCTGAAGAAGAAAGATTTTCTCTCCTCATTCATTCAGCTCATAATAAGTATTCAAGCTAAAGGCTTTTTCTCAGTAGCTTCACAATAAAGATGTTTTTACTCCTGTGCTGCAACATTTGTCTGTATCTTACTTGACCATTAAATGGTCACTTAAGACAATGAAACTCAATAATATATGTTATGTTCATTTCCACTCTTTGTTAGTTTTACAGTTTTTTTAACTTGTGCAAATAGCTCCAGATTGATTCTCATTTTCTTCAACTGCCACAGCTCAGGGTAGTTCTTCTTATCAACTCTGTGTGTATTGAACTATGTAGCCAAATCCGAATCTTTAAGAAAAGTGAAGAATTAGTTCCTTGTGGGTGACAGATTAGACACCAGCAAGTCAGAAAGTAGCTCCAGCCTTACCAGTGACTCTTTCCATGTAACAACTGCAATCATGTTTTACTTTTGGAGATGAAATACTATCTCATCTCCAAATGCATGAGTTAGGATCTATTTCTGAGCATTCTTGTCCAGGAACAGATATATATATCACAACTGGAGATCACAGATGTTATATAGCCACTACCAATGCAGGATGCTTGCATTTTACTGTTCTACCTTTGGGGCATACTTGAGGGGATGCTCCCATGCTTTTTTTTTTTTTTTTTCTGTCAGAAGAGGGTAGTACTAGTAAACAGCTCAAAGCAGCTCCAGATATGTGAGAGTGTGTTTTCTGATGACAATATATTAATGAGATGATTTAATATGACAGAACAGGGGCATCTTATCTGACTAATAAAAGACTGTACATATCTACTTCAAAGTATTCCTGCTAAGAAATGGAAAGATGAGATTTTAGATAAGGCCAGTTAGCCCATCTATGAAAAAACATTTATTTGCCTGTCCTAATGGAAAGCAGGTGTGAGGGATCGGGTATTCTTAGTGATACAGAAATGTGCTAATATTTGAGGAAATTCCATTGACCTCCCTTTCCCTTGTTTTATAATTTTATAGCATCTAGAATTTCTTTATATAGCTGTCAAGTCATACTTTTTCCAGTAGTATTTGTACTTAGATATAAATGACAAAAAAAATAGTATTTGGAGATAGTTTAAAAAGTGGGTTTTTTTCTGTCTTAATACTCAGCATTCTTAAAAAAGCAAAAAGTTGTTGAATACAAAGTACAATAGCTTCAATAGATTAACTGTATAAAATAATATAGTATCATATAGATATATAGAATATCTGCATTAAAAGACGGCTCTATTCTTTAAAATTCAAAAAAAAAAATCTTCAAAATCTTCTCTTTGTCTTCCTGCATTCTCAATTTTTAAACTTGCATGACCCTCACCAACTTTCCTTTGAGCATCCATTTGAGAAAATATTTAAACACACTTCCTTTGTGCTCAATTCTTAGACCATTTTTAACTAACTCCTAGAAGATGACAGATGTAAAGGAAGCACTACAAGGTGAGGAAGTACCTAGATGTTCCCTGGAATAGACTGGACAGCTGAAAAATAGTCTTGATTAGCAGTATTCATAAAAGAAAATAACTGTGGAGAAACTGGCAGAGACTGTTTGTAAGTCCAGACACAACTGGCCTCAGATACCACTGGAAAACAATCTCTGTCACACAGGTATCACTCTTCTTCTTAGAAGCAGCTAAGCTATTTAACCCAATGATTGCAGCTGAAGACTACTTCGAGAATTTTCTGTCCTAACTCAGAGTTTTCTTATTTTCCTTCTGTAAAAAAAAAGAAGGAAGAAAGAGCAATCAGTATTTTTTATGGATAATTAATATCCAAAAACCATATTTTAGTTACTCTCTAGATGACAGCTGATCTGCAAAAACAAGCCCATTAAACATGTAAACTAAAAAGAAAATTTGCTTTCCAGCCTCTTTTCTCCTCTGTCCATCATTTCATGGCTCTCATTTCCTGCCTCATTTACTTTAATTCTTTCATAAATGATGAGTATGGCTTTTGAGAAGTCACAGAGATAAATGTTTCTGATATTTGTCTTTTCCCCAAGAGACAAATACTTTGTCCCTCCCTGCTTCAGCCTTTCCACAAACACATATACACAGGATAATATTCATCCATATTTTCTTACTTTTTTTTTGTACTTTTATCAAAGTTAAATTCTATTAGCTCCAGAAGAGGGTATGCAATAGAGGTATAAAATACCAGTGATGAAAAATGACAGAGCAAAGAAAACATGATCTGAAAAAGCATAATTACAGAGTCCAAAGCATTAAGGAAATGTATATCCCAACATGTACTGTGGGAATGTGTATCCCAAAGTAATCATAGAATAGCTTTGGAGGATGGGGAGGTTCCTTCTACTTATTCCAGACAACTGTATTTTTTTTCTGGCCTTTTGTCCTCACCATAGATGAGTATGAAAGAAAAGGCTGATTTGCTCCAAACTCTTTTTGGGTAGATCTATGCTACTCTAGAGCATAAATGCAGAGTGCTGCACCTTTCACCCTCATGTCTGCTCGGAGAGCCTGCAGACTGCCTGCCAGCAGTCTCGTAGGCTGTGATCCATGGTATGTTCACTGCTCTGCACATCCTACCAGTCTGGATTTTAGGGTAAACTCAAGGTCACTGTGAGAAAGAAATTTGCTCATTCTTTGGGTTGAGCTCTGAAACATGTTTTAATAAACCAGCCAAAAGAACATTGAAACTCTGCTGACCAGTGCTTCTAGTCATTAATAACAATACAATGACCTGGTCAAGCTTCAGAATTTCAATTTCAGAACAGTAGTATCTCTAAGGCTAAGGCAACAGGCAGCTATAGTCAAATAAATAGCTCAACATTAATGAAAGAGGGAGGCCTTCCTCACATTCCTTCCCCTCTGCAGGTTCTTGCTGCTTATGCTAAGCTCTTCTGATCACACTGTAAATTAGTTCAACCATAGATGCATAATAGGATAGGATTCTGAACTGGCTCATGTACAACCATGTAGGAGTCAGACATCGCATGAAGGAGGGAGGAAGGAAGGAGAGGACTATGTTCCTGCAACTAGAGGCAGGTAAAGGGAAGAGAAGTGCAGGGGAAGGGTAAGGAAAAAGAGTGAGAAAAGAGAGTGACTGCAAAGTGCTAGGCCTTCCCGTGAAACTATACGTACAAGGTCATTCCTGTAGCATGTCTTATTGAATCTTTAGTCTGTCAATTCTAGACACCTCTTAGATTTTGTTGCACTGCCATGCCACTGCACTGCCAGTGGCTAGGAGCCATATGCCATGTAAATTTTACCTCACATTGGCAACTGCTTGCTAGTACTCGCTGTGTTATCTTCCTCCTTGAGTGTCCAGGGTTTTGACTCGAAACATCAGCAGAAGCAATAACTTTCTAAATTCTTGAACTGCTAGTGTCTTCAAACCTGCCTCACCTGAGATCCTGACTGCCAAAAAGAACCTGCAGAAAGAGATTTTCCATATTCTCCATCCCCATTTTCCATCTCCCTAGGCCAGATGTACA
>NW_010580591.1:380499-408767 GCF_000705375.1 Tinamus guttatus | reverse complement strand
TGCTGATTCCTTTGCTTCTTTATATTTGGTTTTCTTCCACATATGGAAGCATTGCCATAGAAGACTTTTTTGTTGTTGTTCCCAGTATTTGTTTCAATATATTTTCAACTTACATTATTACAGATGTAAAAATGTATGTCTGTTGGTTCTTTTCTTTGTTGCATTATTGGGAGTCTGGAGAGCTGCTTTAGTTTTTTGTGAGAAGTGTAATCCTTCTTCTATACAGAAAAGGTAATGAAAACATAAAATATTCATATTGTATCCCTAATTACATAATAAACTGAAATGTGCAGTTATAGTTGAAAACCTCCAGTCTAATTAGCAGTTGCCTAATAAAAGCGTAAGTGAATTATCAGATTTTTAGTGCTACTCAACCAAATCTTTGTTTCCACACTAATTGTATTAATAATGACACTAATAGGATAATATAATATAATATATCTCTATATATATGTGTGTGTGTGTGTGTGTGTGCAAATATCTAATTGTAAATGTCACCTAAGGGCTAACATTAGAATTTGGTAACTAAAAATTGGCTTGTTCCATTAACACTACTGCTGTGCATTCTTGGTTATTGTCATGATTTTGTTGATGTTTTTTAACTGATATGATTTTAAGCTTTTTTTTTTAATTTATCATCACTCAGTATTACTTTCTGTATTGTGAAAATGTGGTAAAGTTGGAAGAATATATTTCATTTTCCGATTTACTTGTTAGCCACAGACAAGCACTCTCAAATTTATCCAGTGAATCTAATCAAACAGTCTTGAACAAAGAAATCACAATCAGCATGGTTATTTCCTTTTTTATTTTATTTTTTTCTCCCTGAAATCTCAGCTGAAACATCCAGCTGAACATACCAACAGTATCTGGTTTCAGGGAAATACTTCTGTGAGAAACAGGAAGACAAAGAACAAAGAAGTAACTTGTTGTTTGCAACAGCTTCCATGGAAGATCCGGTAGCATAAAACTGAAAGTAATCTTACCCATTTTTTCAAAGTTTACACATGATTTCAGTTTAAGAAAAAGAGCTTCTGACAATGTGAATTAACTCCCAACATCTGAGAATCAGACACAGTAAGATGAAGGAATGTGTGTGAATAATGAAAACACCTCCAAAAAAATAGAAGGGAGATGACAGATATCTCTCTGTATTTTTTTTTTTGCTATGACTTAATTTACCCACTACTGGAACAAAGATTGGATGAAAAATGGACCTTTAATCAGAATTGTCGATAAGTGCCTATCACAAGGATTCTTTTCTGTTCTTCAAAATTAGTTGATATTGACCTTTGGGATGTGATTCCAGTTATGATGGAACTAATGCAACAACACAAGTATTATCATTTTGTATTGTACTATTTCAGCGGAAATGTTTCATAAAGATACAAGCTAGCCGACTTCATGGTTTCATTATTAAAACTACTACTAATAATGATGATATGGTGGAACTAATATATCCCTTACTGTGATCCTGGGGAACTATTTGGGTTTATTTTGAAGGTTTCTTGCATGATTGTAACAAGTTGACTGTTAGAAAACTTTGGAATTGCTGGCACTTCCCTTCCCTTTCTGCTCTCACAGCAAACTACAAGCTTTAATTATGCAATCACAGCAAGCTGATTGAAATTTAATAGTGTCAATTTATTGACATTCTTTTCCCATTTGTTCCCCTTTTTCACGCTCTGCGGACAGCATATCTCAGTGTTGAATTATTTATTTGTAATCAGCAACTGTTTGACATGGAAACAGTGTGCCACTTTATCTAAATGAACAAAGAGCAGATTGATGAGGAAGTACATTTACGTAATGAGCATTTAATCTATACCTTTCAGAAGTGCTTTAGCATTATTTTATCTAAAAATCACAGTGAACGTGACACACACATTTTTTTTTTCCATTGCTTTAACATCTAGGTTAAATTCTGCGTCATTTGCACTAAATTAAAAACAAAATATTGACTTTTCTCTCTTTCCGTAGAGGCTTTCCCCTTTTTTTTCTCCACCATACAGAAGTGGTTAGGTATTGTAGATAAACACTGAATTCCAATATGGGAATTTAAAGTACTGAATTTCAACACACACCAAATCCTCTTTATAGGACAACTATTTGTGATAAATTCTTAAAAGAAGTTGGATTTCATTGACTTGCTCTTTCAGTTAGTTTCAGAATGAAAAATAATATTTGGAGATGGTTATTCTGTTTATTATTAATGTTTTTTCAGATTTATGCAATGCTATCTTACAACAAAGGGAAAAAAAAAATTACAAAAGATGCTGCCACACAATAATCATTTGAAGTCACTAGAAAAGTTCTACTTAAAGCCAGAGCTAATATTTCTTTTACAATCAGAATTCATACATCAGGGGAAAATTTATTTTTGCGGTTTAATGAGATTAGAAGGTCAAGAAGTCAAGAAGGTCAAATGTCCGTGTACTCTGTGACAAAGACTACATAGATGTTTAATTGTTTAAAGACTCTCAACTCCATTTTAAGCTAATATTCTTTGTACACAAGCAACGAGAAGAAGGTTGTCAGACAGATGCTACAAGAAGGTGTTTAAAAAGTAGGTGGGGATTTATGGTGTGCCTCACTGACCAGTCTATGGGACCCTTACAAGCCAGGCAGAGCCCAGTAAGAGCAGCTGCCCTCGCCTGTGCCTGCTCCTCCAGAGTGACAGCAGGCCTGGTCCGGGAAACAGAGAAGGACTCTCCAAATGAGGCATTAGCAGCATATTTGGGATACTAATTCAGGATCTGGTAAAGCCAGGGCTGTACCTTTGTCAATTATGTGAAAAGGGTATTAGGATTTGGAGAGTCACGCTCTAGGCAAGCTACTAAATTCAGGAATGGTATCAAGCTCTCTCTGTTTTTGTGCGAGGTTCAACTCGTTCTCACCCAAATCTAGAGCGAGGGAAACAATCTGTGTGCTAAATTTCCCTCTACTGACTAAAGAAGTGGCTCAAAGTAGTTTGCTCAGGTTCAGGTGTAGACACTGTAGATATCTACACTTACTGTTATGACTCCTGGTAAAAGTTTCAATAAATCAGCATCTTTCTAGAGAATAAAAAATACTGGAAAAGCACTGTGCAGTTCAGGTCAGTCTGTTCTTCACCCTAAATTCCATAAATTTATGATGCTAATAATATTGTTAAATGTGATCTCAGTTCTCTTTTTTTTTTTTTGATCCTAAAAGTCATCCAGTTTTGCATGATGCCCTCAGCATTACATCCTCAACAGCATACTCCTACACCTGAGTTGAATAAATGGAATCTGCTATTACTTTGGAGTATGCATCTATGCTTATTCAAACACCTATGTCCCCCAAAATATTATCAAATCACATTTTGGAGGGCAAAGACTTATGTAGAACCTGGATTCTTTAGAAGTCTGTATAATCTTCAGTCTTTGGCCTGGGAAAATATGCACTTTTCTCTCAATCCAGCTGTCTTTTATCAAAAAGGATGCAGTCAGACTGCAACTCACACCACGTAAGTTAATGGGCTGATATTTTTGTTCCTTGACTTCACAGTGACTAGAATAAGTTTTACAACTAGTTTAACATAGTCTAAAGAAGCTCTTAAAGATAAAATAGCAGTTCCAGTTCTTTTATGTAGCAGTGTTTTACCTTATGTGACAAGCTTTTTGGCAAAATGAAGCATATATAATGTTATCCCTGTCCTTTGAAATATATGTTAACCCCAAAATAAATTCACTGTTCTATGCAAGGAACAGTAAAGTGCATAATTATACTATGTGTTTTCATCTGGCATTTGTCCAGCTGCTGTGTACTATTTTTTTTAAGATAAATTTCTCAGTAGGTGAAAAAAACAGCTAATATACATTTAAAAAAATTTAATAAATGACTATTTTAAAGATTGATTTTTCTCCTATTTTAAGTAGAATTCGAGCTGTAATTTTATTCCTTATGGCCACAGACAGCAAGTGACTATAACAGATTTTATTGATGTATTCATAATCATCTATGACACACACCACATACACCTGTAACACTTGAAACTTTTGTTAATAATTAATGAACATTGAATAAATTATGCATAAATTTACCTTTAATATAAAGTACAAGCCCGAGGCTTGTGATAACTGTGAAATATCAAGCGTGAATTCTGCAACAGATTTTCCTCTGTTAATTCAAATTTTCTATTAAGAAAATGGCTATTTTAATTGCAATTTAGGTGAAACAATTGTAAACCTTTATTATTTCAACAATGTCTCCTTCAGGACTTGAAGATAATGACGATATTCTCATTTGCAGCCAGCTGCTTCCCAGGAATTACTGTACTGGAAAATTTTCTTCTTTATGCAGGTAAGCATTTGTAAGCAACAATAGCAGTCTGTAGAAACCATACTGAGTTTAAATCATTTTGAGTATCAATGTCTAGGAATCACAGCTGCATATTTTTATCATTTATCCAGTAAAAGAATAGTGAAACAGAATGCTGTGATTGAAGACTGAAGATTGAAGAAAAACAAAAGACTGTTTTTTTTTAGCAAACAATTATGTTTCATGTGAAAAATAAATTGAGTGTCTTAAATAGTTTTTTTCCTCCCTTCAGTGACTGGTATTACCTGTCTTGAGCTGACTGTCCTGCATACTTGGCTTCTGATGACTTCTGACTTAACAGTCTCACCTGCCATCACACACTTCTAAGGAATAAGAAGCCTTTGGTCATAACTACCTGCTTCATATCAGACTGTGGTTCAGGGTTCTGCCACATTTCCCACAAAAGCCAATCTGAGAGTTATTTTTCAGGGTATTCTTGTGTATTTATATTATAAAAGGTTTTCCAAGTTTTCCCAAGCACAGTCGTATACGAAGAAGGAATAATGGTATTCATCCAGTCACCCTCAAGGCTTTTACCATGGTGATGGAAACCAGCTGTTCGACTCCTGAAGTCTCTGGAGACAAGCACACTTATTTATTTAAGAGGTATCTTGACTGCAGAAGAGTCAGGAAGGCTGTTATAGCTGATCAAATAAAGCAAAAATGATTTGTTGAATAATTTATTTGACAAATATGGGCAAAATCTGGCAAATATATTGTTCATCAAATAGTGCTTGCACCACTGAATTGAAAAAATAAAATAAAATAAAAATAAAAGAGTCATATGCCAACATATATAAAAATCTGCTGCCTGGGTCAGATTCAAAAGGATTGAAAGAAATTTCCTTGAAGAAGTCAAGGGACAGTTTCACATAATTTAGGCATTTAACAGTGCTATATTCAAATTTTCTCTCAAAATCTCTAGATACCAAAAGTCCATAAATATCCTAGCTTTCATCAGTGAATTCTCTAAGCAACTAACCTCCTTCTTCCTCTACATATGTCCAGAACTAATTCACCTTTATCAGAACTGAACAACTCTGTATGGATTTCACATATAAGCATCGCTGGGTTCCGGCGATGTTTTCCATGCTTATTTATGCTCAGGAGTTTCTTCTGGGAACATACTTCATGAATTCCTATAGGGACAGAGTCCAAATACCTTGATAGCGTCCACTTCTACTCAAACTCTTGGGAAGGAAAGGCGATCCTTTTAATAAAATATTTTCACAGTTAGAAACAGTAGAAGTTCAGTCCTTCTTTGTGGGGAATTTAAGGCACATATTTCTCCCTTGTCAGAAAAGGGAATCATTAAAATTTTTCCTAAGGCTTAGTTTTCCTAGTTCTGAACAGGGAGAAAGGCCACAGTATAAATGCTGAGAGGGTCAGATGCTGCTGTGATGTGGCAGAGAGCAGAGTGACATGACCTTGATGTAGAAATCCATGCAGCAGCCACTTTTGCTGCTTCTCTGTTTCTCTCTCCCTCTTTCCTTCAGCACTGCTTTACTCCCTCCCAAGTATATCTATGACTGGCTAAAGCTGTTTCTTTGTTAGAACAGGTCAAACCAGTCTAGCTTTTTCACCTGTGGTGAAATTACATACTTTCTGTTGACAACTCATTTTAAAAGTTGAAAGATAGAGCTGAAAAAGCATGTGGTTAGCACCATGTTTGTTAGCACTGGACTGGGTATCTCATATATGCCTCCTGAGAGAACTTTAAAAGCTATGAACTTTCTGCAGCCCAAAAGACAAAAAAAAAAAAAAAAAAAAAAGGATGATCCTGTTTTTACAGTTCATCTTTCCAGATAAGAAAGATGGTTGTCTCCTTGTCTGGCCATGAGGGGTGCTTTGACTACTACAAGGAAAGAAGAATTTTGGAGTTTCCTTTTGTGAATCATGCTGTTTTTTTGGGAGACCATTTGATGGAATAAAATATAGCCAGGGGTTATGTTTGGTGCTACATAGGAGAGTCTCTTCTATTTGCTGACTCCTTCTTAGAAGAGAAAAAGCTTTTATGTAGCTATGGTGCATAGTTATGAAACTAAGATCAGGAAATGAAGGCGAGTCTATGATATACCTGCCTGTTGAATACATCAGTGTTATTTCAAGAGGAATACAGACCTTTTTCTCAAGCAGCATGCAGGGAGTTGTTCAATTTCTTCCCTCATGCAGTCAATTGAGATACAGGCATCTTAACTCCACAGGGGTAAAGTTCATAATCTGCACAGTCAAAATCACTATACCTGAATACATTTTATGTCCTCTGATGTTACAATGTGTGGGATTAAGATGAAATCTTTCAGATTACTTAAAGGGATAAATGGCACAGTGGATTATGGTGAGTGCAGGATTCTGGTACTGTATGCAGTGTAAGAAAGGAAAGAAGAAGAATTCAGGCTACCTATCTCAGACATCTGTACAGTCATTAGGAGGGAGAGCCTGCCATGCTTACAGGCACATCTGGTAGCAGATTTTCTTATAAAGAAATATATCAGACAATGACAGATCGTTTGCTGAAAGTAACCTCCTAAGCAATATTTGTCTTCTCAACATCTGTGTTTAGTTGAGGCTTCCAGCTGACGATAGTTACATTTACAATCACTAGAGGCTGAAAATTAGGATTAAATGATTAATAGCTTTCTTTTATTATCTAGATGGATGATTCATATGAAAAGCACTAATGGAGATTTGCATACAGCCCAGGTTTACATAGTGATTTGATAAAGGTATATTGACTTTTAGGGAGGAATTTAGCAATTCTCTTTCCTTCTTCTTACCAAATTCATGTCCCTACCTTTCTACAAACATGCTGAATTTTTCAGTCCTATTTCCCCTCTTCCTTAAGCTTGTGTGAATACTTATAAAATATATGCTTCCAAAACAGAATTCTTCAAGCTCTGGTGCCTGCTATGTACCTATTAACCACTCACTTACTTGACTACCTAATGTAACATGGACCAAGGGCAGGAGAAAGGGAAAAGCATGAATACTATTGGAAGAGATTGTCAATTATTCATTTTGAATAATTAATCCAATGAATTTGTTCAAATAAATTATTTGCATTTTTTTCATTATGCCACAAGCCTCTAGTACCAGGCATGAAATATTAAAATATAGAAGGAAAGCTCCCATATAAAGCTATAAAAAGTGCAACCATACATAAGCACTTAAAGAGACCCTATAGTCTAGTGGTAGGAAAAAAATATGTTTGTTGTATGTTTTCTTCAGAAACACCAGAAAAAAATATCCTCAGTTCACTCCCTCTTTACTCAACCAAAGCTTTCTGCCCTGATGCCTCAGTTGAGAATAGGTGTTCTTGTTATTTTGGGTGCTGATAAAATTAGTATTTCCTCCTTTGTCCAGTGGAAAAAAAATCATATGCTTAATTGTTATTCATTTATGTAGTTATTTTAATTCAGAAACAAGACTCTTGAAGAGCTGATAACTGCATCTCAAATACATGCAGTACATAATCATGCTGGTTAGACTGCACATATCACAAATGGTCTTCCTGCTTTAACTACTTGCAATGTGTGACCATTAGTCAAATGAAACAAAACTGAGGCTCAGAGTTGGGATCTCAGGTTTATTCTGCTCTCACTCTGACCTTCAAAATACATATCCATCTAGTTTTTACTCCACATATTAGATTGCAGGTAATTGAAAAAGTGTTAATGTGGCTCAGGCCATCACCATAGCAGTGTAGTGCTGACCCTGAAATAATATACACTGAAAAGATCCAGAGATATTTGCTTGTGTGTACAGTAAAATGGCTACATGATTTTTGGATGGGTGTCACACTGCCCAGGCCCTCCTGGCTCAGAGCCTGTGTAAAATTAGATTCTGTCTGTCTTCAGTCTTCCATGCAGACATGCCCTTTGACTGACTTCGTCATGAGGCCAGCTCTTCTAACATACTAGAAACTTGTCTACCACTTTTAATTTCAAAATTAAAAATATTTAATATAATTTTAAAAGTAATATTTTGCTTATGATACTCCTTATCTGATATATATAGCCTCTATACTGTCCTGGAAATGGTTTAACTGAAGTTTCACTTGAGTGCACACACGTGTCATACACAGTTTCTTTCCATAGGGCATATCTCTTTTCTGATGCCATGCATCTTTCCTCATTCCTCAACCATCAATACAAACTGTGGTTCACGACACGGAATAAGATCTTGCACTCCCTGAAGCCCCCTCAGTCCTCTTCTGCTACCAGGAGAGCTCATGGTGAAGGTTTCCATCTCAGAAATTGAAGCACATCAGTGGCCAGCTTGTAATTAACCTTCTCAGTTGACAGGCCTCTAAACTTCTCTTTATACCTAATGATTACCACCTCTCAGCTTCAGCAGATACATAAATGTTAGTATGTGTTGCTTTTAAATTCAGTGAAATGCTCTCTGAAAGCTGATGCAATGTGATCTATTTTCTTATGATATTTTTCTATTTAGATTTAGTCCATGATCTTTTAGGCTCCAGATTATGTTATACATGTGCATGCAATTCTGAATCTTGTTGTCTGCAGCAAAACTTATCTGATGGTTTGCACTATCTGTGCTGGAGGTCATTTCTGTGGAAACTAAGGAACTGAAATAGAAAATGATGTGTTTACAGGTATGCTGTAGACTTGATCACACATATCACGTATGTTTGCACTTCTGTCCCACTCCTACATACATAAGTTTGAAATTCATCTTTATTACACATTTACCACACCAGATGCTTCTTTCTAGCATTTCATTTTAAATATTTTACAGTGATACACACAGTGATATTTTCTGTATTTGACACTAAAACATATCATAAAACATATATTAGACACTAAAACATATCATAAAACATTATAATAAATTTCAACTGGAGACATTGTTAGGTATGAGGACTGAAGAAGTTTCTAGAAAACTGATAATTTATTGCCAATTCTGCATTGTTACTTTGGCTGAACAGACTGAGAGGCACTGTTAGAAATATATTAAGGAAATATATCCAGAGGCAAGAGTATAACTGGACACTATCTTTTGAAAATTGCACTGCAATGTTATCAATTCTCACACTTTGTTCACAGTTTTCAAAACAACTCAGTTTCTGTGCAAGGACCTTAATAAAGTACTTGAAATTCTGAGAGCTTAGTGTCCCATAATTGGCAAAGAGAGCACTTTTGAAACCTTCACACTTAATTTAGGCCCCTAAATGGAAGCTGAGCACTTTGGTAAATCTAGCTACTATTCAGGTGCTTAAATAGCAGTTGTCAGGTGATAAACCTTTTGGAAAAACTGTTAATGTACCACAGAGAGTCTATCCAACAACTTCTATTCTGTAATATAAACTGCTATAACCGTTTTTGTTCAGAATGCATAACAAATGTTTTTACAGCTCATTTATTGTTCTTTTACCTACTGAGAGGCTCAGAAAACAGTCATAGAAAATATACATGACAGACTTCCTTTCAGACTTTCATTTTTGTTTTATACCAGGTGAAAACACAAATGCAAGCCATCGCCATTTTTTCGCAGTGCTTATAAATCTTGCAATCAGCACATCAGAACAGATAAGCTAGGTACAGTCAAACAGGCAGATCCATCTTTCAGTTCTTTGCACTATGGAAAATGCTTTTCCAGGATATCAAACATAGCAAGGAAACACTTATAAGCATGACAAAGAAGTCCTACAGGTAATTATATCCAAATGGTTCAAAATCAGTAGGGCTTTGATTAAGGAAAGTGGTTATTTTGGTGAGAGAAAGAAGGAAGGATGATAGGATCAGTTCCTGTAATGACTGAGAGCTATAGAATCACTCTTATCATCATAGCGATAAGTAAAACTACATGTTATATTTTGAATAATTAATTAAGGACCAGTTTTCTGTTTTTTATACATTTACAAAGAAAGAAAAGCATTCTTCTCTCTTCAGAGAAACTTCTCTTTGTTTATAGGCCAAGTAATATCAGGAGTCCTTCCTGAATTGTTTGTGTATTGGGTGCTACAAAAGCACTTGAACAATTTGCTACTACAGTCTCTGCTTATGGGAATGGCATCCACAAAGATAATTTCCAAAGTACTCTTTCTTTGCCAAAGGAGTAAAAGGAAGTAATAGTGAAAAAGGAATGAATTATGCAAAGAAGTATTGCAAAAAGAAAGGAGTCTTCAGCAAAAATTTTGCACACCAAGAGATATTGGTGTAACTAATGCAAAGGTAGGTCCTTTCAGGACATTTTGATAATGTTTCAGATGCACAGGAGTATTTAACAGTACGCTTAAAAAAAAGATTTCTTCACTAGCAAAGATTTGCCCTGCCCTCCCTGACACCAGGAGAGTCTTACACCACAGTTTGACTCCTGATAAATTGTGCCGATACATTTGTTTATAGGTTAAAATCATTGAACTTAATCTTGGCATTACAACAGAGCTCTCTATCTCTTTCTCTCTCTCTGTCCCAATAAATAAATATTAAAAAAAAAAAGAGAGAGAAGGAAAAAAAAAAGGAAAAAAAACCAAGGAAGCAAGTCATCCTAGTATTTATTTTCAGTCATGCAGGGCAAAATATAGTTCTGCAGAGTTCTCTCTAGTAGGGTAGAGTGGGTTCTTAAAATAGCTTTGCCACAGACAGAAACATGTTCTATAAATACTTCCTAAAGTTGAAGTTACACAAGATGGCTACATCAGTCACTACCAAAAAGAGAGGTCCTGCTCCGCATTTCTTTATCCAGTGCATTTTTTTTTATTTAGACAACTCAACTCACTCCTTGGGCCATCACATGCTTTTTGCAGGGGAATAAGAAGCAGAAGACCCTTTTTTTTTTTTTTTTCCCCTTTTCATAAGATAATTCCACTCATTAGTGATCTCAAGAGCCCACAAGGAAAGAGGAACAATAGACTGCAGAGAGCAGAGGTGAAGACACCTGCATTTCATATAACTGCACTCTACGTATCTCTGCATATCTCTGCCACTACCACAGGCATCTGTTGGCAGTGCTATATGCACATCAAGCCTTATAGATGATTTACACCTGCTTCTCTGAACATCCAGTTATAAATATATGCCATGCCCCAGCACACCATATTTCCCTTAAAGAATTAGCATGCAAGAAAATGTCGGTCTTCTGTATTCCTTCTTTTAGCAGGGAAAAAAAAAAAAAGAAAAAAAAAAGAAAAAAAAAGGAAAAAAGGAGACTGATTCCCTCATACCATTTGCTTTGATTAGAGATGAAAATATATCCATCATTATGTGATCTCAGCCTGTGTTAATCACAGGCATCTTTCTGACTCCTCCTCAAGGATACACTGCTTAAGTAATTAGTCATGCTAGAGAAGGGAAGAGGATGGTGCTTTGGTTGGAAATTACTAATGTGTCAGACAAGTGTAATTCTCAATTGATATAATCGTAAGGTGGAGCAGAATGAAGAGTTCTGGCATTTATGTTCAAAGAGCCTTCACACATTTTCTCTGCAAACACAATAATCGTGCTTTTGAAATTCATTTATATAAAACAGATTATGTTGTTTTCTTTTTCCAAATTGACAGAACCACCTCTAGGCTTGGGAATCCAATCTGATTTCCAAAACTGTGATTAATTTTAACTGACCACTAAGACTGATGATATCTTTTTGTCTTAACTTTAGCACATACACATGCTTTTAGCAGAACCAGGATTTGCAGAGCTCTGAGTATGAACCTTTAGTCACAGCTGATGGGAAATAGGAATGGGAAAGAATCTTATGCTTCAAGTGGGTGAAAGGTTACAACTGGCCAGGACCTACAGACTCCTAAAGCACTTTCAAGAGGATGAGGGAAAGGAAAGAGAAAATATATTCCAAGGACGTGGTTTCATTACAGGATTAACTAGTTATAAAACTGGGCTGCTGTCGCAAATGATGCTCCCCCTCCCTTCTTCAGCATTTGTACAGCTCCCAAGTCAGATAATCTCTCTGACTCAGGTGAAAAACAAGGGATTTACTTATCTGCAGCCTGTTTGTGCGCCCCTCTGACTCACTGAGGAGCCGCACAATTCCAGTGCTGATGCAAGGGCTGATTGTGAAAATCACCCTGCGGGGGAAAGATGGAGTTTTATAATGTCAGGAAGTTTCAATGTTGTTGTCCAATCCAAACAAATAATGTGCTCCCTCCTCTCAGGAAAGTGCTAGTTTGTCTCAGTAATGTAACTCCATCAATTCATTGCCTACTTCAGCTTCTCTGCACTGTTTTGAAAACTCTGTTTTGTGATTTCTCTTAATAACAATTTCATGAGCAATATTTAGGATTCTTAAAAACTTTGCTATGTTTTCTCATCAACTGTGCATATCTAATTCAGTATAATTCAAAACACACATTATCAGCAAGCTGAGACACCTATTTAGACCTATGCCTTTCTTTATCAGCATTAACCCTGGACTCTGTGGTGCACTCTAACATATTTGCCAGGCGATGAGTGCCAGCCGCTGCAGCAGGTTGCTGACAAATATTCCCAGCCATTCCCAGGAATTCCCAGCCTAGGAAAAACTACCTTGCATATTTCTATGCTTCTGGCTTTCACATAGCCAGAACATATTAAAAAAAAAAAAAAAATCAGACCTCCCAATATACCAATGTCCATCTACTGTATCAATATGGAAGTTCCTTAATGGGCAATTTAAATCAAAATTAACCTTAAGATTACACTAAATAACACCATAGTATGGTCTTGCTTCTGGTAGCTTTAATTAATTATGGATGCCAATAGATTCAATAAGCCACTATGGATGTCAGTGACTGGCCCAATTAAAGAACAGCTTGCAAGTTTTCCCGTTTTTTTTCCTTTATCTCTTCATTCTCTTCTGAATAAAGGAGCTGTAGAAAGAAAAAAGAAAAAAAAAAAAAAGAGGATGAATAAAGGAATTTACCAGTGGTTAAATTCTCCTGCTTAGACAGTAGCTTACTTATGCAGGAAAAAGGCATAAATCCTAATGCCACAGTGAATCAGGGTAATGACAGAGAAAGTAGATTTTGAATAGATTTCCCAATTAACCAGCAGTCATGGAAGCTGATGACTCAATGCCACCTTCACTGCAACCAAGCAAGCAAACTCAGAGGAGCTCTCTTGAGAGCTCTTTATTGATTAAGATGTCATTAGATTTACAGATCTAGTATTTGTCTTGCCCTATGTAATATGTTGCTAGTTTTATAAATTTGTTCCTTATGGCAAATATACTTACTTTTCTCTCCCATATCTTTAGACAACAAGATACTTCAGCTTCCTTGTTTCTAATGAGACCATGAAGAAGCTTGAAGTCTGGCTTGGTCTAAAGTCTTTTAGGTTAAGATGGATCAAAGGTTATTTTTCATTGTTGTTGTGACTTGGAAAACTGAGAGGGAAAGACCTCAGATCTCTATTTACAAATCAGTTCTGTTGATAATTTATTCATCTGAAGAACTTTTTTTCATTTCTGAACTCTTTTTCACTATTAGTGTCTTAAATCTTGAGGTACCCAGAACCGTACTGAGCATTGCAATTCTTTCTGGTGTTTCTGACTTGTCTTTATTTTGTCTTTAATATAGAATAGAAAATCACACTGCTCTCGGGGACCTGTAGGTGCTTTCTTGGCCACTATACCCAAGGTCTTCTATTGCTCTTTTGTTTTCTCCTCTGAGAGTACCTCAGGATATTTTCTCAAAGTCCCAACTAATTTGTGATGTAAAAAAACTACAGAGGCTATATATATATATATATTTTTTTTTTTTTAATATGAGAATGAATTTACAAAGTAGATTTTGTTTGTCACTGTAGAAAAAAAGCAATTCTTTAACAGAGTCTATGAAGCAAGTTACTAGTTCATAGTTGATTAGTTGTGAAATATTTGAAAAAGAAGAACAAGATGCTCCAGTACAGCTCAGGAATATCCTGTCTTGTTCCATTCATTAGCACAGAATGTTGGGAAAAAGCTGGCATCTCAAGGCAGTATTATCCTTCCAAGTGCAGAGCTGCAGAACAACAGTATGAAAATAATAATGGAAAAATAAGTTGATTTTAATTAGCAAAACATGGGCTACAAATATCACTAATGAACTATGTTCAATTTGCTAATTTAAACTTCCAGCATGACAGAAATGTATTTTAGATTTTTAATTGCACTCCAAACTACTTACCAGTAGACTAAGAGAGGGAAAAAAAAAAAAAAAGGAGAAGAAAAAGAAAAAGAAAGAGAGAGAGAAAAGAAAAAAAAAGGAGTTTGTCTGTTTCTAGTGACTCTAGAATGAGATCTGTGGCAGTTAATTCAGTTCACCCCGTCCACTCCAACTCAGTAAAGAAGACCCATAAAGACCCATGCTGAAAAACTATCTTCAGCATACGAGTATCCTAATCCTAATCCTAAAATTTCCAGGGAAGACATACCGGTATGAGGTAAGTGATATAGCCAAGTCCCTGAATGACCACACAATGTGGCATTAAGTAAGAAAGATATTTGATCTAGTTCCAGATGACCTGGCACATGTAGCTCTGTGGCACAGAGGAGGGTCTTGAATAGATTGGCCCAAAAGCAGTAAAGCCATATCTCTGTGTTGCCATAGCTGGTAGCATGACTCCTAATTTGTCTCAGTTTAGAAGACCTTATCCAGCTATAACACTTCTGAAAGAGAAGAAAAAGGTCCATTCCAATAATCCTTAGATGTTTTAAATAGTTGAATGAAACTTCTAAACGATAATAAATATGTGATACAGTCATCCTATTGAGCCAGATAATTCAGCCTCATCTCCTTTTTTTTTTCCCCTCTTCCTATTCCTTGAGATGAAACCAAAGCAGGGATTTGAGAAATTCTTCAGTCAAGAATCTTGACTCAGCCTCTTCTGGGGGTATCTTTAAAGATACCTGAGACTTTATAAGAAACCAAAGTTCTACCGAGCAATTCCAATAGGATTTATTTTACTCTCAGGGGATCCAGAGTCGCTAAATATCCTAGACTTACGCATGAGTTCAAAAGATCTCCACAGTTTTATGCATCCTGAGTTGTTTGGCATTGCTGAGTTGTGACTCACAGCACCTAAATAACTTTGTATGTCTTACTGTAATTCTTTTAAGTCTTTAATCTACATCACTGGAGGTGGGAAAGTTTTGCATCTTCTGGCAAAGCACAAAAGTAACGTTACCTGCTTAAAATAATTTATCTGACCAGAACCTGATAATGAAATCTCATTTATTTATCCTTTTTATAAAGTTTATTTATCTTAATTCTAAAACAAAAAATTATGCTTGGCCAAAACAAATTTTAATCCTTCAAAATGAATTCCTTAATTTAAAAAAAAAAAAAGAAAAAGGAAGCTAAATTAGTAGTCAGTATAGAAACAAAGGGCCTTGCTTTCTTGAAGCAATTGTTCAGCAGTCTTACACTAAACTACAGATCAGAAAGATGAGGTTGATGGAGAACTCTACAAGTCTGTTGTCAAAGAAAATGGGAGAAGATTTCCTGTACCTTCCTGACATGCAGGACTGGAAAGCTTTTCAGAGATCCCACACTTCATTCCACCTATGAGCCTCAGAGACATGAGGAATGTGTATAGAACTATTTACCATGCAGTCCTTACCAAAAGTCCTTTCTGCCAGTCACTTCAGTGTGTACTGTAATCTGCTGCCAGTTATTTCAAGTTTTTTTTTCCCCTCCTCTTAGCCACACTCCCCAAGGTATGAGTAGATGGCATGAGAGAGAGGCAAACAGGAGAGGAAGCTATAAAAAAAATCACAAATTATTTTTTTATATAGAAATGTGCTTTCCGCAAAGCACAGCTGCAATGTATAAGTGCATAAAAGACAAATAATTGAGAATATTCTAGCATAGAAGAGCTTCCAAGGCAGAATGGTAAAGGCAGCCGCCAAAGCTCTGCATCATTATCTTGATGTTGCCTCAAGTAGCCTTGGGCATGCTGATAATCACTAAATAAAATAAATTATTTAAATTGTATTGTTAACAAAATGGATATTTGTTACAGGATCTCCCTAAAGATATTAGAACCAGAAACTAAATGACTAAATTTATACCAAGAGAACTGCAATAAAAGAGAAAAATGGACCATTATGATTAGTACAGAGCCCAGGACTGTGCCAGCCTTCTGTGAGTAAGGTTTCTGGAAACGGTTGCAAAAGAAATAACTACCATCATTATCAAGTCACCTATCTGGTATTCCTGAAAACAATTAGTGAATCCCATACACACAGAAGGCAATTTAGCATTTATACGTATGATTAGTTTATGTGACTAGTTACATCATGATACTTTTGCTTCACTCTACAGTTAAACTTGTCACGAACATTCTTACTTTCCCACTATACACCCTAAATGGAACTAAGGCAGCGTTTCGGCATTTTTATTATTACTAATGATGAGTAATAAGCTAAAGCTTATTTTCCCAGGTGAATTACCCCTTTTATGTGGTGATGAAGCAGAACTTTAATTTCGTCATTGTCATAACCTAAGATTTTAATAACAACAACAACAAAAAAAACGCAGTAAGGAACTTGCCTATTTAATCAATCTGATCTTTGGTTGCATAGGCTGGCATATTTGACTCTAATGCATAATCTTGAAGTAAAAAGCAAGGCTCTATTGTATAGCTCGGAATATTCCAGTCTGATGAGATAGTAAAAGGCTGAACCTCTGAGATTTATTTCAATTGTTTGAAAATCTTTAACATATATCATAAAGCTTAACATCATGAATGATTTTAAAGAGCAATAAATCTATTTAATTTTGAATGAAATCACTTTTCAACACAGACAGGTTTGAGGATCACTAGTAAAAATATTAGAATTCAAAGCAAAAACTGCAAAGATATTTAGGTGCCTAGCCCCAGAATAAGCAGTTAAAAGACAGTAGTGATGGGATTTTGGGTGCCTCCATAGATTTCAGAAGCTTGGTGTTTCTGTGGGAAAGACTCCAGACGTTTTTTTCCCATTCTTCTGAAAAAAAAGTCTCTTGTAAATATGTTATTCTAATCCTATATAAGACTATATAAGACAGTCTATTCTATATAAGACTGAAACAGAGGAAGAAATGAAGGATTATGATTAAGATCATGATCAGGAAAGGGAGTGCATTTTCATTCTATCAAGCTTATAAAGGGAAAAAAGAGAAACCTCATTGTCATGTGAAGGCATCAAAACTGGGAAATAGAAAGGAAGAAAGTATTAAATTTAGTTTACTACAGGTGATACAGATTTCACATGGCAGGATTTATTTATAGGATTATAGGTACCTACAAATATTAGCTCCATCCTACACGATGAGCAAGACTTTAATGGCACAGGAAAAGCTCAATGATCAGAACTTCATCCACATCATAGGAACTGATATTCTTCATATTCTATTCCAGAGTGACAAGATATTCAGTCAGTGACCTCAAGAATCTGGGTAAACTTTGTTTGCCCAGCTGCATATATAAAAGACATTGATAAAGACCTATCAGTACAGTGTATTAATTGCTGCAGCAATTTGCTCAGTGAAACTTTAAGGGAAAGATAGAACTTCCTAATGTTTCTCTCAGGAGAAAAAAATCTGATTTCACAGTCTGATAGGTAACAGGAACTGGAAACCCACATTTTAGAGAAAAGATGTTCTGATATGTTGTCCATCCAACAGTCTGGCTTTCCAGAATTTTGCTTGTCATTTTTGCTTTAGGTCAGGCCCATTCCTAATTGCTATAAAGCCTTCTTTATGTTAAATAATTTATATTCTGCTATGATGTTTGTAGCCTGTAAATATATAATCTCTTATCATGTTCCTTGCTGATTATCACCTAAGTATGTTAAAAGTATTATTTAGCCCTTTTAAACTTTCCTCATATCATATGTAATTCCCTCTAGCCTTTTAATTATATTTTAGCCTTTTAACTATTCAGACTCCTTCCAGTCTTTGAATGTCTCTCACCCAGTGCAGATTCAGGACCAAATGTATTGGTTTAGGTACGTGTCCAAAAAAGTCATTTATCAATGTTCCGTTAACTCTTTGGTCTGGTTGCACTGATCTTTCTGAGGAGAGGATGGCACAGTGGTTCAGATGTTATCCCAGGGCTCAAAAGATTTGGGGTCTTCTATTTGAAATAGCAGAGGTATCCCCTGTGATCTTAAGCAAATGCTTCAAAGATAGCACCAATAAAGACCTTATGACAGACCTAGGCTGTGCATTGCTCTGCATCACTCATGGTGTTACGGGTCCCCAGAGCAGAGTGCAGAATTATAAATTTGGGCCCTAGCTTGGGAAAAGCACAGTAATGTTGTATTCACGCTAATTAACTATGTTTCATGTAAAGACTAATTAGCACAGCTACAGCACTGTGCTAAGTTGACCATTTGCTTGGTTGGTTCTACTCCAGAAGGTCTGGGGCAATTTATGCCTGTGCTTTAGAGCTACTACAGTCCCATACTCGTGTGTAAGTCTAATGGCTCAGTATTCACACGGTTTCAGTAATTAAGATGGGAATCTAATCTGTAAGTGCATTGATCCGGTTAAGGCACCAACTCTGGCATTTCTAAAAGGCACTACTGCCAATAGTAAAAATATGACTCGTATAAAAGGTAGCTGCTACAGGAATTAGGTACCTAATGAATTCCACTCTTGGTCGTTGGTCCCCTCTTCTCTGGGCATTTAAAGAATAAGTATCTCACCACCATCAGGTCACTGTTGGAGGTGTGTGTGGAGACAGGCTGCCTTTCAAGAGAAAACACTCAACATAAAGCACTATGAAATCTTGTTCCCCTATAGTATGGACACTGACTTCAAGAAGCACTATCCTAGTCTATCTAGAATCCACAATCCTGATAATTCTGTCAGCATGTACAATTTCTTTAAAGAAATGTCCTTTTATAATAACAGCCAGAGCACTCAGGAACAGAGAAACACAGAAAGGGACTTTAAAAACTTACAACTTTAAACATTTAAGCATGACTAAGATAGGAGGCCAGTCACCTTAAGCTTGCTATATAATTAGTGTAAAAAGGCAAGCTCCTCCAGGGGATTATTCAGAACAGGAATTTTACTTTGAGAGACAAGTAAATTATATGCCTAAAGTTAGGAAGATTGAACAACCCTGGGTAACCTTGAATAGCGGATGCAATGTCTTCCTCAGTTTGAAGCCAACATTCTTCAAACATTTTATGTAGGCCCAAAATCTCCTCCACTCCCTTAAATAAACACTATTAAGTTCCCACTCACTTAAGTAAGCACTATTAAGTTCAGTCATAGATGGAGAAGAACTGATGGGATTAGTAAAACTATATGACATGAGAGCAGGTTGGAGTCCAAGTTTTGGATTCATATTGAAGAGCAGAAATTATGACAATGTATTATATAACAACCTCAGCTGAGAGTAGAACTCATTTTTTCATATAACAAAGTTCTGAGCTGTCTTTGAAAACAGATCTTATAAACAGCAGCAAATGATTTGAGTAATCATCTCCTGTTATCAAAGACGAGCAAATGTATTAATGACTCTGAAGGTTGTTCCATCAGCTGTGAAGACAAGACCATTAAGCTACGTTGGATAGCTGGAACTTGACCTTTATCTTCTGGATATTGACAAACAGCTTGAATGATTTTAACAAATTGTTGAGATTATCTTTCAAGTCTTCAGCAAGCAAGAGACTCAAAATGATGGCTTCAGTGACATTGAATATGAATCCGTTAAGCTTAAAAGAAAAAAATAGAAAACATTCGTTCAGAAGTGAGTGTGCACTTTTGGCACAGTTACAGAAGAGTAAGGCCAGCTTTGCTGAGAATATAAAGGAGACACAAAGCAACTGTAACTATACATCCAAGTTGGACTTCAACTGTGACAACAAGTCACCTGAAACATTTCTATGCCTTGATCTGTCTTGGAAAAGTGTCATTACAGAATGAACCAGGACAGTTCAATTTGTTGAGAATTTTCCAGAGACCTAATTGACTGGCAGATTCAAATCACTTAGCTAAATCAATAGAGACAGAGAGAATATTTCGGGGCTGTATTTTACACTTCTTGCTTTTGCTTGACAACAATGATTACAAAGGAGTACCTTTGAGGATCAATTTCATCCACAAAAATGAGTGTTTAGATGGCCAAAGCAGAAGGGTTATGGTGCTGCAGTTTTTTTTTTTTTTTTTTCCCCTTGTGAAAATGCAGGACAATGCTGTAAAGATTGGTGCGTTTCCTCTTTCACAGGAGTAGCACTGTACTGGAAACATCTACAAGCAATTAGGTCAGTTCTCCCTTTTTTCCCGTAGATTTTGGTCAATAATTAAAATAGAATCAGTACTTTTCCTCTAGATTTAGGTGCTGGATCGAATGAATTCCTCTAGATTTAAGTGTTGGAGCAAAGGCTGTATCTCCTTGGAGCTATATCAGACCACAGTTTTGTTTGATGTGTGGAAATATGTCAGGAGAAAATCTTCAGTTTAACATAATGTATGCATAGTAAAACAGTTAATTAAGAAATAATAAGGAAATGTTAAAAGAATGTGAAGCAGTAATAATAATTAATAGGAACAAAAAGGAAACAGCATTTTAGTATACGTAATAGTAATTGTCCAGGAAGATCCATCACAAGTGTGAACTGAGAAGGAAGAAGAAGGCAGGAGGAAAGGATTATTAACTTTCCAAGCAATCTGGATCCATGGAGTGCATTTGGGTATGCATATTAAATAAAAACAAAATTAAAAACTCAAATGTATATAAGGCATTGAATGGTTGAACGTTTAGGTCACACAACAGTATGAATCTGGATCCATGTCTAGGAACAAAAGTGCAAACAAACAAGAGCATGTTCTATGTAGTTCATGCTTTTATGCCAGATCAATGAGAACAGATAATACCTTACTAAGGTTGCAGTGTCATATACACCCATTTCCTCGATCTGTCCCAAAATTTGTTGGTACAAAAATGGTACATGGTTTTCTGAACAGCAAAATGATTCTACACTGAAGCAATGGTTTTGTATCACATATCAAAAGACTTTGAAGTCTTTGAGCCTTAAAGCAAGATTGACTATGTGGTTAAATTGAAAAAGGGAGCTCTGGGAGTGAAGAAGAAGGTCATTAAGATCTCAAGAACTTTAAAACCAATGCAAAAGGTAATACTTCTTGATTATCACTGCTCATCTAAGTCACAAAAGATGGATCTTTTCTTAAAAATCCATGATTAAAGAGGTTAAGTTACATGTGTCTGTCTTAAGAATTAAAAAAAAAGATTCTTTATAATTATATTTAATGTTAATTTGCATGGTAATAGAGATGCTTGTTTCTGAAACCAAATATATTCAATGTATTGGATTCTTTTTATTCATGCCCATCCTCTTTATTTGTTTTCTTAGTCCTCTGACTCTTCTTGGATACTAAATGTGAACTCCCTCCTGCATTGCTGGCAAAGATTAGCTTTTAGTACTAGTCAAAATGCTCATCTTGGAAGTGCTTTCCACACAGAGTTGACAAACCTTGACTTCTTGACTAATAAAGTAGTAAAGCCTTAAAGAGAGACAGGAAGTAAAGCTGATGCCTTGCATAAATTCATTATATTCATTTCAGGTCAAGTGATTATCAATTTTAATACAGTACAACACAGTAAGTTGTAATCACTCTAACTTTTGTCTTCTTGTACCTTGGTTTCCCAATTGTAAGATGAAAATAATTGTATTTTCAAATAATCATCTTAAAAATAATTTCCATGCAGACATATTAATCATATTTGAATGTTTTGTAGGTTTTGAAATGGTCACATATTATGGAATAAGGGTGTTTTCCTCGGGAAACGGTTAAGTCTAAAACTCCATAGCCTACCATACTCCTTTCACTCCAGCCTGAAGTAATTTGCTTTCCCTCAGATGTTTTCAATATTACTCATTCTCATTTCTCTCTCATTTTAATTTTATGTATAATACATATCATTTGAATAAATAAAAATACCTATTATTTGTTCTCTTTGATAAGATATAATTTCTCAAACTGATTTTTCCTTTTCTACCTTATATCTCTGTTATCCTATCCCTTTATTTATATCTCTGAAACAGCTCAACTGAAAAGCATCTGTGAATTCCATTAACATGCCATTAATTGCTTTTCCAGATCATTAACAAAGTTGTTAACTACTCTAGGACTTAACATTGAATTGGGAGGAAGAAAATAGTAGTATGGGGAGGAATCGATACAATGCCTTTTACTGCTAAGATTCATTAATAGACCTTCAGCCACCTTTTTTTAATCCACATTTTACATGGATATTTAGAATTAAGTTTGGGGGAAAGCTGTTTTGTTTGCTTCCGACTTATGTGATATCATATTCAATACCAAATATATGACTAAAATCAAAGCCTATTTAACTTACTGCATTTGCTCTAGGTAGAAAGATTTGTTCCCCCAGTTGTATAAAAGATGGCTACAGCAGAAACAGTAACTTTTTATAACTAAAAAATAAAGTATTTATTCACGATATTTTAGATACAAGTCTATGTTGCTTTTTTGCTGACATCTATTATTTTAAAGCTTTCTAATATTTTCCTAATAATATCAAAACTAATCATCAGAATAAATCTTCAGTAGATGGTGATCCATGTCTTGTTTCTAAATCTAGGCTTTGCACTGTTCTGTAATGTGTTAGTTAATATTTACTCTATATGCCCAATAAGGAGCAAACAAGGAAAATGTTACCCCAGATCAGATAGGTTATCCCAATATTCCAGCGATAGAACTGTTCTGAAACAAGAGCCTGTTCAAATATAATACTAAAACACTAACTTAAACACCAAAAAAATACAATTAAGTCACAGACTATTTTGAACACAAATATAGACTTACTAGATGTTAACAAAAATATGGATAATATTAAGAGTGTTTCACTATTATCTAGCACTCTTCATAGTTCAGATAATCTTTAAGATAATATAGTGATATTGGCTGATTTATGCAGCCCCGATAGCTGGGCTAATTGTCCTGACTTTGGCAGAACATTATAACTAATATACATGAAGCCTTTGATGAAGTCACACCAAACAACATTTCTATTATTTAAAGACTAATCATTTAGTACCAGACTGTTTTATAGGATTTTGTTACTTATTCAAAAAAATTGTCAGTTTCCGGTCAGCCTTAGTTTTTCTGACATTTAAAGGAAAATACAGAGGGTTTATTATTTATATTTTGGTTTGTGGACAAGAACGTACATACATATATATATATATATGCACATAACTGGTAAAGTTTCTAAAATAAATTGTGTGTCAGGTAAACATAAAAGGTGCAAATCAAAGTGAACGATTTTTTAAAACAGTTCTATACAGTGAAAAGAAATATGAGAAACACAGAATTGTAGAGTTGAAGCAGAAACTTCTTTTTTATTGTTGTTTTACAGTCTATATGACAGCTCCAGTACACAAAGGCTTACTTATTCTGCAAGGTCTCTTTCTACATTCCTTTAAGTCCAAAGGCTTGCAAAGTCATCATGCAGATGAACTTTTCTCTGTTCCTCTGCTATAGCCACTTCATCAAGGGGCAGTTTGTGCCACCAGTCTTAAATATGTTATGCCTTCCCGCCCTGCAAGCACACCATTACCAGTCCTGAGCTCATGACATGGCTCCACGCACTCATGCTGCAGTTGCAGAGCAGTCTGCACTGTGGATATTTCTCATGGCAGGAGGCACAGTCACTCTGAAAAGCTGGTTACAGTTCCCCTCTCCCCACCAATTGGCTGCAGCTGGCAACTTGATTACAGTGCAAAGTTATCCTCAGGAGCTGAAAATGCTGGGTAAAAGCAAAACCACCTCCTTAATCTAGGAGTGAAAGGCTGGAAGCTGAAGCCAGACAAATTTGATTTGAAATTAAAGTGCGAGTGTAAACAATGACGGGAATCAGTTACTGTAGTAGAGCAGTAAGGGCAAAGGTGCATAGTCCAAATCCTGCTACATAGCAGGAGCGGGTCTACATCTAGAAAACTGGTACCCAAAAGTAAAATGAAACTAAAGTCAGGCAGTATGCTAGGGTTGAAGGAAGATGATCTGGTGGCTCCATCTGACATGAATATAAGCCAGATAATTTGCTGGACCTCAGCACTGTAGTCTATGTTAGCAGTGCTGACCAAAAGATCTGTGAGTAATTTGAAACAGTCATTTGTAAATGTTGCATCAATTATATTTCCAACAGAATATCAGTCTACTTCTGCATAGATGTAGGAAGTTTCTGTGGAAAAAAAGAGTCCACTTTTAAATGCAACCCCACCTCCTTGCTGTGTCATACTATACCCGCCAGTGCCTCTCTTTTCATAAAGATGTCTAGACATCTGCTAATGCTCTTTCCTTTGATGACAACTTATTCCATATGTGTCTTGTTTCAAAGAAATTACGCTGCCTGAAACCCTGGCATTTGTTCAGTTTTCTATCTTTCAGGTTGTGTTCATTCTTTTTTGAACCTACATACCACCACTTCCTCCTGCTCCTGACCACGTTCAAACTAGTAGCTGTGCACCACCCATTTTAGTTTTTCCTCCTCCTCTCACACCTGTAGCAGGTAGAACAGGCTGGAGCTAGAGGTGTTTTTATGAGCCCCCTGTTCTCTGCACCACCTTTCTTCCTCTCCCACGTTCCAGCTTCCAACCCAGCTCCACCAGCTCTTTCTGTTTGCTGTGGTCTCTGCACACCCAGATCCTCTGCACACTTTTTGCTTTGCCCTGCACTCTGAAGTGGTCCCTGTGCAGCGAGGGCTGTGAGGAGGCTGTACATCCTGCTCCCACCTCTGAGCCCCAGACGCTGCCTCCCGCGGAGCCACTTGGGCACAGGGGCAGTTTAAAATAGCAGAAGTTACTACACTGCAGCTCCTCATTCCACCCTCCCCACCATCGAATGAATCAAAGTTGTTATAAAGTCAACTGTTTTGCAGAGGGGTCTGTGTTTATGCAGTGACAGCAAAGATGCAAAGTGAGCAATTGTTGCAGAAAGACTTCCGTGGAAACTTCTTCTCTTTGCTTAATGCCCTGGAGAGGTTTCTGATGTTAACGTGACTCCAGCTCTCTGAGTAATGCTTTCCTTCACAATATTGCCAAGTGTTAATTAAAAAAGAAATGAGAGGTAGTTCTCTGACCTGGTTGTAGATCTGCATTATAATTTTTTTTGTCAAGTCATTCTGAATTAAAAAAAAAAAAAAAAGAATGAGAGGGAGAAATCCTCCTGTGTTAAAGCACGCTATAATTTTATACATTATGCCTATCATGTCCTGAAAGTGACTTGAAAAGGAAAAAAAAAAAAAAGAGAGAGAAAAGGACAGGCAAAAACCCTATACTGATTAATACTTTTCACTGAATACTAATACTTTTCACTGAATATTAATTTGCAGACATTAGCTCCTTTAAATTGACCTTTAGACATCTGATTAGACAGACAGTGAGCTCTGCTGACCAGTGCATGCATAATTAGCAAATAGCAAGGTGAGGGAGAACTGGTTTAATCGCATTTCATCCCTGAGACTTTATCACCATTTGGCCTAGTTCCCTTTATCCATCCTGAGATAACAACAGCTTTATTTGGCAGCGAATTAAAGAACCAAGTAGCTTTACATTGTAATATAGGTCAAATGAAAATGGCTCATTTGGTATGGGGCTGCTTGACAAGCAAAATGCCTGGAGAGTTTACGCGTGCGCGTGTGTGTGTGTATGAAACACTCTCAAAGGGCTCATGAAGATTTTGGGTCTGCAAAAAGTGCAAAAGCTCTGGAAGGTTTTAATTGGAGCCAGGCAGAGTGTCTTGTGGCAGTTCATTGTGCCATCGGGCAGGAGATCAGAGTTTAAACTCGAAACCAGCTGGCACAGACTCAGAGCAATATGAAGACAGGATGTTTGGCTATTGCAAGAGAGGTTTTCCCTCATTATAGTTTTAAACAACTCCTTCAATTCAAGGCAAGAGTGAAAAAAAAACTGCAGGCTTTAGATCCGAGGGAAACTGAATCCCATTTCCTCTCCTGTCTCCACACAGGCGATAACACTACTTATATTTACATGAGAAAGGAGAACGGAATTACCTCTGAGATCTTCTCCCTCCTCCCAAAATGATCTTTTCACTAGAAACAACATGCTCTTTGACCTTGAAAAAGCTTCTCATTAGGTTACAAAATACCTACCAGTCATCCTGATTTGCCACCAAATTAAGCCACTAAGCAGCACATAATTGATTGAATAAATTCTGTGATTTTCAAGATTATTAAAGTCATTTCTCCCTACGGGCTACAGATGTATTATCTCATTTGATGTTGCACTAGGTTATTTCAGGACATGCTGCATCACATGAAACTTAAAATATCCCAAAGCCTCACAAAGCACTTAGCAGGTTTTATAAAATTTTAGGACATACCATTTCTGTAAAAGTGGGGGGATACAAGTACTATTCATGAGCAGCAGATTCATCTCCCACTAGTATAGGCCCTAGCAGCCTTCATTTCACCAGTGACTGTCCCTCCTGAGCAATCTGCCCAGACAGGAGAGTGTTGCAAGTGTCCCTTGGGCTTTCTAAATATGATCTGCT
Source organism: Tinamus guttatus (assembly GCF_000705375.1). The sequence continues at coordinate 381,928 of NW_010580591.1, read as the reverse complement.
ATTTACATTCAAGTCTGTAGAAGCCTGTCAAAAAATGTCCCTACTGGGGATGGAGGGAGTCTGGGTAAAGTGGAGGTCTTTGCTTTGTTTTCTATGAGTGTTTTTTTTTAATATAAATAAATTTCTTGCTTAGGGAGGGGAGAGGCAAATAATGGTTTAGTATCTCTGACAGATTGCTGGGTTAATATAATTACTGAGGCTTACACCATCAGCCATTAAAGGGAGATATCTCTTCTATTGACCTAATGGTAAATAGCTCTTTGCTTTTCTTTTCCTCAAATAACTTATTGGAAAGAAACCATCAGTTTGATAAGCAAGGAGCTGATTGCTGCCCCAGAACTTCGCGAGGAAGATTGCATCTTCAACATATGGCTCTTTTAAGATTATTCCTTTGCTGACTGAGAGCCAGAAAGAAAACTACCTTGTGGCCTTTGGAGGGGAGGCTCTGAGAGCTTCACAGTTTCAAACCCACTGTTTTCCTTCTGGCACACAGAGTTTCGTATATGTATATGGCTACACAGCACAAATGCAAGTTTAAATTAGTGGTAGTCCTGAGGTCGTGTGGGAGAAAACTGTCCACATGCTCTGAAAGAAGCAATTAATTCCTGAGGCACACCTGAAATACTTACATTTGTGCTGAGAAACAGCCTCTACCTCTGCTCACGAAGCCGTGCAACAGAATAGATAATACTCTTCACATATACTGCAGATTACATGGAGGTAATACTTTCCTGTATTGAAGCTCCTTTATACAAGTTTAAGGGAAAAGAAACAGGGAAGTACTTTTAGCCACCTCCATGCATGCTTTTAATAGAGAATGAGGCTATACTGCTAACAGGGACAGGATGGGAGCCACAGAAGCAAATTTAGGATGGAGTCCTAATTTGTAGTCATACAACTGCAAAACCAAAACAAGGAAACTGCTGTGAAATGCACCTTGTACACGCAGGAGTACCAATCCTACCAGGAAATTGAAGGAGGTTCGGTTACTTTGATTGGTTTCCGGTTTGAGGAAATTAAAAGATTTGATTTGGTCAAGTCTGATATCTTTGTAACATTTGATATTTCAGTGTAATCTTTGCCTCTACATATATTAAGCAAAACAAAACAAACAAATAAACAAATAAAAATGTTTGGAATACATATAGAAAGATTTTTAAATGAACATGCCAGGAACATAAATCTACAATAATACCAGTAAAGCACCTGTTTTTTTTTAATTGTATTCTTACTGCTGTTTCAGAGAATTGGGAAACAAGGGAGTGTGTATAAAGAGTTTAGTGCTTATTAGCTTCTAAGATGTTATTAGTCATTGGATTAGTCACTGGATTTCAGAATTAGGTTCTTCAATCAGAATACGCAGATAGATTTAGGCTGATAGTTTTGATATCATGCACATAATCCAGGGGTTTATGGAGCTTCTAACATC
>NW_010580591.1:205545-371441 GCF_000705375.1 Tinamus guttatus | reverse complement strand
TAAACCAATATAAATCTGATGGTCAGTAATATGTTATATCAGAAAATATTTAAGATGATGAAGCTAATGCAATGTGCTTCTTCCCAATCGGTAATCCAACCTAAGAACCACGCTGAAAAAGTTAGACCATCCTGGCACATGGATGCCAGTGTTTAGTTTTCTGAACTCTCATTTGTATGCAAGGCAAATTAGCAGATTTGAGATAAAAATGTGCAACTTTCAAAATAATGAAGGGTGCCATGCTGAATCTGAAGTTTCCCAAAACTAAATCATTCTCACTGACTCAAGAAGACGATCAAATGATTGTCATTTAAATGGAACCAGAATACATAATCTCTAATTTATCTGTAATGGATTTTAGAAGACTATTTTTTTTCTGTTTGCTTTTTGATTTTTAAACATATACAGAAAAATTTGGAACACAGTTATATATATTGCTAGCAATTACCAGTAAAGTTTTTAATAATATCTGTATATATTTTAGCAGGACTTATTATTACTATTATTACTATTGGGTTTACTTCTTCTACCATCTAGTTTTGTGAGGTTTTACATTGCTTCTGGCTAGGGCAAAGCATGTAAGTTGCTCGCTTGGTTTTCAAGCTCGTTTTTGGAATTGTTTGTATAGGTTCTTGTTTCTTGTTGACTAAGTTTTACCCGTACTCCCAAAAAACAGCTGCAGCCCAGCATTTCAAGGGCCCAGTACAGCAGCTCCCATGCAAAGCCTGTGTGTGCGCGCTGGAATGCTGGCGTGGCAGGTCGCTGCTCTGGCCGGAATTCCAGCTATTTGCTGACAGCTGAGGTGGCTACAAATCTACCCAACATGAAAGGAGTCTTCTCATATTTCTTAGACAAGAGAATTTAGCACATATACGCACATGCCTTCAGTGATTATTTTTGAAGAAAAAAGAACTTACCTTGGGTCAGACCACAGTGTGCAGACTCCCCAAATGTATTATTTATGAGCAGTGCTCAGTATGGCCTTTGGGATACACACAGACAAAGGCATTCCAGGCCCCTAGGTGCTCTCAGGTCTAATGGCAGACCTGGCAAAACCAGTAGGAACAATATCTGGAGAAATGAGAGAAGGGACAGATGCAGTTATCAAACTCAAAGGTAAATGAGGTACTTTGTCATATGTCTTCTTTCTCAAACCCACCTGAAACCAGTGAAATTTTCTCACATGGCAAAATACCTCTTAAGTATTTTCGCAGGCATCTCGCATTTTTAGTCTCTAGTCTACACTCCATGCCTAACTCTTCCTATACATGTCTTTTCCCTTCAAACTGTCCCTTTTGTCCTCTTAAAGTACTACAAACTCTCTACAACTCCCCAGTTCTCCCCAGAATAATATTCCATGAGTAAAAACAAACAAAAAAAAAGAGCCACTCTTAAGAACGTGCATATTTGTCTTAGAGAAATTGCATATCTGAATTTCCTATGTTAAATTTTTATCTGTAAACTGTTAAATTATATCAAAAGAGCCATTGACTGAAATGAAGAATAATGAGGAATTTTGTTACCATGTTGAAGGTTCAGGTTAGCTTAGCTGCCAAGGTTCTTCTTTCCTAATAGAATTTCTCATTTTATAACCATATCAGTGGCAAAATAGATTCTTGGTCAATTGTCCTTTAAAGTGTGTAGACATGCTTGATGCAGTAGATTACAGAATTCTTCGTTTTACTTTTGTGCTGAGTGAAGACATCAAAAATGATGTCTGATATTAACCCTAATGATAAAATTGTTCAAGTGTCAGTGGCCAGCTGGAAGTTTTGTATTATCATTAGAAGGAAGCTGGGCCCCATTAATAAATTTCCGGTAACAAACAAACAAACAAACAAACAAACAAAACCTGTTTAGCTCCATGTAGCATCTAAAAGTCAAGAGCACTTTCCTCTGTAATCTGTGCGTAAACCCACAGCCATAAAAGTGAGCATTAGATACTGTAGAATTATCTACAGGCCTGTGTGTAGTAAAGATAACTAAATGAGAACATTGACAAATTCTACTTCAGTTTACCTTGCCTTTCAATGAAGCACAAATTAGTTTCCCCTTTAGAAGACCTCAGTAAGTCTTCTATATACATTAAACAGAAAACATTACATAAAGCACAGCTGGCTTTTGTGTGTATTCTCAGAGCTAGACTGAGATTGAGAAAGTGGCAAATTGGTTTTATGCTGACAGATTATTGATCACACTTCTCTTCTGCCTCACTTGACACTATGGATTTTGGCTGAGACCATTAAGGCACCATTCTCAAGCCCTCAGTGCCCTGTATTTACTGAGAACGCTCTCACATTGTAATTTATGTGCATGCCACTAATGTCCACAAGAAGAAAAGAAAATCTTAAAAAGTCTTTTTTAAGCAGCAACTTTAAACACTGGAAGCCAGGTAAGAATGTGTATAGCTATGTGAATTTGTAACCTATCATTCAAAGAGAGAGGATGACATGAATATGGTATATACACTGTTTTTTATAAACAGATACCTTAGATTCAGGCCTAAAGAACAAGCAATGACACTAGTGTATATCTCATCTCCTTTATTTCTTTGGATGGTCATTCATTTTCATAATCTGCTTTATGAACAGAAATAGTTTGCATTTGTATCAGTACTATGGCATTAGTCAGGTGGACTATTAATGGTCCTCTCATAAGACAAAGGTCTGAAAACACACAGAACACCCTTTTTAATTTGTTTTCTTGTCCCACTGAGATCCCTGAACCACCAGACAGCAGGAAAGAACATCCTCTGACCTGTGTCACAGGCTTTGCTGCACTTTAGTCCCCTCAATAAGCAGCTGAGATTGAGCCTGCAGTCTGGGCAGGCATATAGCAGAGAGCACACCCTTCACACACTCCTTCATTTTCTCGTTCAAACTATAGCTAAAATTTAGTTTGTGTTTCATGTAATAGAACAATACCACTGTCATCTTAAATAAGTGGTGAGCTTGAGTCTTCCTATTATGAAGTCCCATTTTCAGTTCTTAATAACATTGCCAAACTATGACTGTACGCTGGCCATTTTGGTGTTGAAAAATTTTACTAAAAATATTTTTTTTGCTAAAAATTTTCCCAGCAATATTCAAGACAGAAAGGGCTGCCAGTTTCTCCCAGACAGTTAGGTAGTATCTGAGGCTTAGCTGAGGAGAAGCAGCTATGGGATTTGGATAGAAGTAGGTTGATATAAGATAATTTTTTTCTTGCTACCTTGTATATTTCCTTCTAAGGAGAAATCCACACTGACTATCTGCTCTAATTTTGACCCCTCCACAATTTTTTGATTTACAGAGAGAGAAGCAAAGATATAAAATGTGGGAGACGATCACTTTGTACTTTTTAGATCCATGCAAGAATATTCTTGAATGTACTCAACTTAAATCACCCAACATTTTAAAAATGTCTAATTTCATTGAAATTCAATAAATACTTTTAAGTAAAAGTCTCAAAACACTCTGTGTACATGGAAATGGAGAATTAAAAAGGATATGGGAAATATTCTTAGCAACTAGCCTTTACGGATATCTCTGAGACTCAGTTTCTTCTTTCCCTCCCCATTAAGAGAATAACCACACAGACATTTGACTCAATTATAGGAACATAAAATGTTATCAAAGGAAAGGGAAAGATATTCAGATATCGGGCAGAGAGCTGGAGACTGAATTGATGTAGGGGTGAGCGAGTTAAATCCATATAGTAGAAAATGGAATGATAGGAATAATAATAATGATAATAATAATAATAAAGGTCAGGAGGTTGAAGAGAAGATATATACAAGGAAATGAGTCAAGTATAGAAGCTGGGAACAGAGTGGAAACAAAAGGGAAAGGTCATGTGTGGAAGGGACCAGGATCTTATCATGAGGGATCTCTATTCTACAACTTCTAGGTACTGTAGAAACACCAGAAGCTTGACATCTTATTCATACAGCTGTTCCCCTATCTAACATAGTAGAGAGTGAGGGTTCACATTAAGATCTCGTGCTGTGTGACAGCGTATATAGTTGGAAAGTAGCAGAATTAAGTTTGCCAGAAATCTTATTTGATTTATATGAACATATTTGCTACAATTTAAACTTCAAAAATCGTATTTTATGTTTTCAAGAGGATTTTCCTTATATAGTTTTCTGTTTTGTCGTTGCTTGACTCTGACATCTTAGCTTAAATATTTGGAAAAGCTGTTTTCATTTAAAGCAAATAGCATAACTTGTTCTTTGTGTCCTCCCCTTCCCACTCCCGTGCTGTGCACATTTTTTCACTATTTGCTGCTTGTAAAGAGGAAATCTGAAATGACTAAATAAAATTGGATAATATAGATACCATTAACTCTTTTTGTAAACTTAATATGTTTACAAAGTTTCTTGGAGATTGCACACAGCTATTGAAATTTGTTGAGTAGTGAGTATTTTGAAAATACTTTTATACTCTCATAACGTTATTAAATTAGTAATAGGCTTCAAAAGCAATGAAATGATATTGCATATACAAGATGACAAGCCTTGAGTAGAAATAGTTGTGTAGGAGGCATTTTTTTTTAAATGCGAGTGTGCTAGTCTTGCTCCACCAAAACTAAAGAGTATTGGATAATTCTTTGTTAAATTATGCAATGCTCTTTCAAAATGCAGACATTTGGGAATCAGTTCTCATACACAGGCTCTTAAGCAAATATTTGTGACATCATCCTACAAAAGGAATCTCTGTTAAAATTGCTTAAATCTATGAACTGCTTAAGGGAGTATATCTTACCTAGGGGTTTTCTTCTGGTCTTTATTAAAAATATATATATAAATGTAAAGGAAAAGTGCATGTGCCTTAACAACATCTTAAGACATTTACACCTTCCAGCTGTGATATCCTATATTAATACCACTTCCTTCAGCTCTTCCTCAGTTTCCCAGGATTTACAGACTTTCAAAAAGAGAACAGACAACATGCAAGAGATGATTTTAGATAGGGCTGTAGCTGGCTTAATTCTTTGCATTTTTTGTCTGTATTTCCTGCTAATGTAATTTGAATAAACCATTACTTTGAAATCTCATTAACAGTCATGCAAATAAGATCATGAGGGTGGGTTTCTCTCCAGCTCTCTGGGACTATACAAGGAGTAAAACTGGTATGCAATTCGGTTGTCCAAATGTCCAAATCTTCCAACATTAGAGGAAGATTACAAGCAGATAGAATATTACAAGAAAATAAAGAAAAGTTTCAAAAGATATTGAAATACTTTAAAGGGGCTTTATTTGGTTATTAAATCTATCACTGGGTTTTTGTGCACTAATTAAAGGTGACTCCGTGAAACCAGGACTTTACAAAAACAAATTATTTTTCAAAGCCATGTGACTCTGATATTCTTTCAGTACTAGAGTCTTAAGACAGAATAAGTTTCTCAGCTGTTACTTCCTCACACACTGTCTTTGACAACAGCCACTACCTGGCTTCTGTGTCTTAGAGTTGCTTCACAAGGATATAGGGACATTAGCCAACCGGGATTTTTCAGGGAACCATAATGCAGGCAAAAAACAGCAATCCCTATTCTACTCGAATAAGGCAATCTTGGGAAAACAAATTGTAACGCCGTCTGTGCACGGTAGTACAGAGTTGTAGAATTCCACCAGTCTCTAAACGATAGAGATGAGGGCTAAGTGAGAAGGATTGCCAAATTTGCTGAGGCAAGGGTGGCTGGAAACAAACGCAAATAAATATAAATGATTTGGTATTTGAACACCTACAACAACAATTCTCCGCTCCCTCCCAAGTTTAACAGGTTGAGTTCCCACATTATAATGCTCTTATTTTTGGAAGAAAGCCAGGTATCAAATTCTTTTCTAGAACAAAAGAACAAACCATGTAGTGTCTGAGATACTGCATCAAAAATGGTCCAAGGACATTTTATTTAAAGGCATACAACCAAATATTTTGCAGCATAAACTTCACCTCAGTTTTATTTTCTTTTGAAGGCAAAATATACAACTGTCTGCTTTGGCAAGATGTCAGAAAGAACAGCAGCCTTGGGAGTGAAACATGTTCACACTGAAGTTAACAGTAATTTTATACATTAAAAAAAAAAGTTGTAGAAGATATTACAGAAAATCATTATACTAGACAACATAGAAATAACATATAAACCAGAAAAATAATCTTAAAATGTATGACTCTGTGGCATTTAATTATTTTACAGATATAAAAGGTATCAATCATACACTCAAACTAAGAATGACTATAAGAGGACCTCTAAAGTCAACTTCAGCACCCACATACCCGCAAAGGAAAGATATCAGAGAAAAAATGCTCATTTCTCATATCATTAAGTTTCAATCTTTTACAAATATGAATGCCACTCTCTTTTATTCATAAATCAAACCAGACTTTTTCTAACATTACTAACTTGACGCAAACTCTTTGCAAATTCCTTTTTCCTAGTGCTGCACACTAGGAAATCTGTGATTACCAAATAAACCTATTTATTTTACATGGAAAGCGTTGTGACATCATAGGGCAACAATAACACAAGACCTCAAGATGAGTGGACATTGTTTACTTTCTCCCTCAATTTCCTATTTGTATTCTTGTGGGAATTTCATTTTATGAACAGTAGGAGATAAGAAATATAAGAACACTAGTAATCATTTTTGCTCTATGTCCTTGTCAATGGATATTTTGTATGTCCTATTCAATAGATATTATATCTATTTTCAATAAATATATTTGCAAGAGCATATACTTTACATTATTCTGTCTCCCTTAATACTTAATTTTCAGTCTCTGGCACACTGTTTTATGATATCAACTCAAGCTTCCCAAAAGCTCTAAATCCATCATTGGGTAAAAGGCTGGATCTCTAGCACCAGTCAGGATTGTTACTGATGGAGCCAGAGTTTGTTGGTGGGAGTTTTAGAATCCTCATCCAACCATCATACACCAATGCATGACAGGTGACATCCCAGCAAAGCTTCTGTGCATCCAGGGAGTGAACTGGGACAATCAACATTGGAATAATCGACAGAGCCCTGAATCAGCTTGTAGTCAGTGGTAGGAGCAGGGGATATGTATGATCTCAAGATCCAAGAGGAATACTGTATTGTATATGGATCACAGAAGAAGGAGATAAATACAAAGAAAGAGGATGTTTGACCTTACACCTTACACATAAAGGCACACAACCAATCTGACCTTTTCCCAGATTTCCCACAGCCACAGGAAGTAGTTGCAGTCAAATAAACAGGACTTTAGATGTGTTTGAAAGCTTTCTAAGCTTGAGGCCGTCCATTATGTTTTTATTAAATAAAAGAATCTTATAATGGGTTGTTTAATAGTGGGTAAGACCTCAAGAACTTCACATGTTTTTTACTCAGTCAATGAGACTTTGTTTGACTGATGACCTTAGGGTTTGGCAAGCTTGATTTTATAGAAAAACTTCCTGTACGGTATGTCAAAGCTGGTATGTCCACCAGTTCCGCTAAGTACACAGATGATGGCCCTGAAGGCAAGAGCAGTAAATCAGTTGCAGATTAGAGCCAGGTTGAGTTATGTGGCACACAAGAGCTGTTCCTAATATAAATGATTGGGGAAAAAAATGCATGCAGAATGACAAAAACAAATCACAAAAGCTATTCTTCAATGACAATGATACTACAACATAACTTATCAGTAATGCAAGGTACATAATACCTTTGCTGGATTACAATTCCCCTTTGATCACTCTTCCTTTATAACACGTGAGTAAGTTCAAAATGATGGCTCCGCATATTAATTTCTTTTCTTTCTTTTTCTGTGTAATGTAGTGGTTTTTTTTTTTTTTTTTTTTTTAAATGATGATTAGGAAAATCTTCCCAATGAGCAACTTGTAACTCACCATGTTTACAAACTGAAGACATGCTTAATTAAAGTCAGTGTCAAGAATAACTAATGTTCATTAGTAGTTTGGTGATCAAAAAAAAAAAGGTCTATCAAGATATGAAATACAGAATTATTTGTGTAAATATTTTATAAGCCAGTATATGCTCCCACCCACCTTTTTTCCTCTCTGCTGCCAATAGTTTCAAAATCAATTTAAAGTGCTTTTGCATCTGAACAAATTGCCTCAGAACTGTCATTTGAATAATGCATAACTTCCTACTGAAGCTAAAAATAATAATTTAAATTGTGTAGTCAAAAAAAAAAAAAAAAAGGTTTAAACTGGGTGGAGGTTTGCTGTCCTACAAATTGCTCAAATTTCTATCCCTGTATTGTGTTTGCAATAGTCTGGTCAGTACTTTCAGTTGGCAGCACTATATATGCACCTCAGCTCAAGCTGGCCCCCTCTACAGTGGGGCCACTCGGTCTTTGCAAGAATTGCTCTGCTCAGGGAGTGTAATTCTGTGTGCAATTCCTTCTCCAACTCACTCTCATGAGAACAGGATTTTGTTTGTTTTTCACAAGGCTACTTACAGCTTGATGATGCCTTAGGTGCCCATCTCATTTACTGAAACAAAGAAAAAAATAACTGTACATAACAACATAATTCTCATGGTCTCAGTCATCCCCAAACCTTAGGCTAGACAGGCAGTGAGTAGGAGCAGCAAGAGATAAAGGAGATGAGCTTTACACTTGTTCAATTTAAATCTCTTGGCTCTGACAGGAGCAAGAGGGCAAACGGAAACAAAAACAATGAACTTCTACCAGGGGATGCTCACCTACAGGAAATTGCAACTATGTGTTGTGACAGCAGAGACTGGTAACATATGATATAGTTTCAGATCCATGGCTTAGAAAACATAATCTCATGTTTTAGTACTACAGAAAGAAATAAAAAAAGAAACAAAATCCCCTTTTGCAAACCTTATTTCTTATCACACACAGCAGAACCAGAACCAGAACGAGGCAACCTCTCAGGCACAGCTGCCTCCTCCCATCTTCCCTCTTCCCAGAGGGATGCAGCACTTTGGGACCTCCCTCTCCTTCAACTGATGTAATTGACTTAAATGGAAAATGTAACAGGATAGAGGAACACTACAAACAGGTGCTTTCTCAGAAAATTAGAATAACCCCTGTAAAGAACTAGCTGTGTGAGAGAATTACAACCAGATCTCAGTTTTGTAATACAAATACATAACACCCATGAAGTTGGTGGTGGTGGACTGAGGTCCTACAATGAGGGGACATGTAACATCCTATCAAGAGATTACTACAAGTATTCCTCCTTCCTCCCTTATTTGACATAAAGCCTCCAACTATCGAAACCTTTCCATTGTTATACCTATAATCAGTGCAATCACTTCACATTTCTTAATCAATGAACTCTACCAGTGCTCTCCTTTTCTCTGCCCCTTCTCAGACACTCAGTGGCTTAAGGAGATTATGTTTAGTTTAATCAAGTCAGGGAGATACATGCATTCCTGAAAATATATTCATTCCTTCCTGTTCAGCAGATAAATCGTATTTGATTTGACATGACTATAGATTTACACACCTCAAAGAATTTCAGAAGTGATACCTTCTAAAAAAAGAAGGAATAATAATAATAAAAAAACCCCGCAACCTGCAAGTTCTTGTCTATTCCGCATGACTAAGTGGTGCATTGTTTTCTTCAGCATTCACAATCTGTTTTCATGCCTTAGTGCTAACAGTTGTGAATAAAAATCAACTCCAGTATTGTAGCATTAATGGGGAACAGTCTGGCCTGCACCTAACCCTGAAGATAATTATGCTAAAACAATGGTGGTGAGCATTCAGCTAACTAACTCTAACAAGGAAAGACTGCTGCTGCCATTCATCAAAAAGGCCATTTGGGTAATGAGGAGAGATGGCTACTGACATATTTCAGCAGGGGAGACCATCCTGCTGGGAGCTTCTTTCAAAATGCCAAATTCTATCAATTTAAAAAGCAAACATCATGCTCCCTTTACTTTGTCCAATGATCTGGTGAGCAGACATATAAGTAATATACTGCCGCCAAAGCTGGAATCAAGAGTGGGGAGAGATATCTAAGGAGAAGAAAATGTTGTAGTATACATATCGTTGTAATCTTCAGTTTTCTGAAGGGACTAATCCTAATTATGAAGTGTATGATTGCTGCCAGTCAGGGAGAGCAAATCCCCCGCTTTTGGTAAGAAGCTCCTAATCTGATTATTGATTTACAACTCTGATAATTAGTTATAGAATGTGCATTTCAAGGCTTTTGGACATCCTGACTAGATGGACAAGAAAACAACTATTTAGAAGAAAAGCTTTGTTTCAAAAGAATGTACAATCTCAAAAATATACATGTAGGCTAACTTTCTTTTTTACTTTTTTTTTCTCAATAATTAATCAGAAGAAAATATACCATTTCTCCTTGTTTTGTAGGTAGCTTCTAATATGATAGTCTTTCTCAGGAAGCAAATTCATGGTAATTTTTATATATGTATATAATTCTGTGTGTTAAATACGGGGAGAAACTTTTGTAAAGTTCATTTGGCTACATTTAAATATGCCACACTGAGGAAGAATTTAAAGAATCAAGTGCGCACTAAGCAAGGGCTTAAGTATTTTTTATCATACTTAGCTCATTGTAAGATCACTAGTCATTGTAGCACCTATTGTTTTCTTTTTTTAATCTTCTAAAATCCTTTAAAATCAGAGGATTCAAGCCATAGCCACAAATAGAGGCATCTATGCACATAGATTTTCTCTCTCCTGAATTGATAATTAAGAAATGTAAGACTTCTGAGGTGTCTTTTAAGGCTTCATGCTTTATTCTTTTGCTTCACTATTGTCTGGGATTTATGGGAAGAATGGCATCAAGATTTGTATTAAGCAAAATTTTCTCTAGTGGCTGTTGACTCCAGAACAATTTCTTCTCTGAAACTTCAGTTATATCTTCACAGATCATCAAAGAAGCCTCAGAAATAGCTGAATACATGCTATACTTTCGAATTTACCCACCTTTTCTTCATCTGAGAGATCAATTGTGAGATGTTTGCAGGTTATTGGACAGGTTGGTCAGGACTCCCTCTCACTTAACCATAAGAACTTCCTCTTCTGCAGGAGTCTCCATTTGTAATGCTGTTGTTTTTTTCAGCATTTTTCCCCTCTGGATAGGATTATCCTGACTTATAAGTGCTGCAGTAATTAAACACAGGGAATTAATTAAGAACACTATCAATATTAGCTGACAACAGACATTTCTTGTCATGGTTTGTGTTTCATATTTGAAGGTAACTTCTGTTATCTGAAATGGGAAGTGGCCATGATGATGATATTTGGATATATTTCTGTTGTGTAAAATATATGTAAGACTTTGTGTAGAAAAAGAAAAAAAAAATTAAAGAAATGTATGCAGTATTTTTCCAATATGTTGCTATTGCAAGCAGCAAAGTAGAGGATACTGTAAACATATGCACCTTGTAATAATTCTGATAAGGATAATTCTGGTAATTGTGATAAAATAGTTATCTGATAATAATTCTGATATTCTGTTAAGAGTAAAAATAAGAATAAGAATCATTCTGATAATTCCCATAAAAATAATTCTGATAAAATATATGACCTTTTTAATGAAAAATTCTTCTTCTGTTAATTCTGGAAAAAAAAAATCCATTTTGAACACAGCTGCTTTTCAGACTGACTGTCAAAGAGCATATTCAAAATTTCTCCAGTGACATCCAGGGTCTGCTGCTGAAGAGAGTGGAAAACACAAGCAGCACTTCCTTAACAACTCTATTTCAGATACTTATTTCTGTGCTGACTTACCACTCAAGGGAGAATTGCCTCTCTGAAATGACTCTATAACACTAAGACACTAAGATAGTAAATAGCTGAAAAAGATAAATAGCTGGAAGAGAGGACGATTCAGTGGGACACTTATAAAAGCAAACATGAGCTTAGTGAAACTAATCTCTTTAGGTTCCTTTTATTTACAGTCCATAGGGAATATAAAGCTTCTCTACAAAGTTTATCAAAGTAGGAGCTTTGGAATTGCTTCTAGAAGAACTTATCTTTCTCCATAGACTATAGGGAAAACCTACAACTTCAATAGGCGAAAATTCACCTTTGCATAGACTGTACAATGAACTCAGCCCCTGAATGTCTGTCTTAACAAGGCAGCTAGTCTCTTCCAAACTGGCCACAACGGCCAACTTCAAAGATGTATTTTTGGGTGATAGAGGAGGGAGTTTATAGCTGAAAATTGGAAAACCTTCAGAGGGCAGGAACTCACCATTAAAAATGTTTTGGCATTGTGGTGAACTCCGCTGTCACAAAAAGATTTGTATTCTTTGCCCAGAGTTCAAATAAGCATGTATTTTTCTGTACTGATTGTAAAATGAAATAAATCCATAAGTCTTCTAAGGTTTCTGTCATTCCACAAGTAAAAATGATGTAACAACTAAATCTTAGGGAATAGCTAAATATTTTAAAGTCCAAAATCTTGTACAAGTACTTATGCTTCATATACAGTGACTGGACTCTAACAAAGAATTTTGTATTTCTACTGAACCCTCATCAAGCTGAATATTGTTAGGCAGAATATAAGCAATGTTATAGCCCATGTTAACTGGACACAGTTACACTCTGGACTTTTTTTGGAAAAGCAAGATTTTTCTGTTTTTGTTCTAGATGTCATGGTATCCATGTTTCTAAGTTTACATGTCTACTACTCTGTGACGGAAGAGTTTACATGTCTGTGTTTTGGGGGGAAGGAGCAGGGAAGCACATTAACAAGCACAGACAAGTAAACTACTCTGTGACAGTATTGCTGGGTAGAGTGTTTATATTCCTGCTATTGATGCATGTTTTCTTACTGCCATGCAAAATGTTAAGGAGTAGAAACAGAAAGATTCCTCTTTTTTTTTTTGCCTGTGTCATTCATGATTGTGACTAAGTTGAGACCAAAACTGGGTACAACAGAAACTAACAAAAGATGCAACATCTAATCCTATCCCGTGTTCAGTCTTACCTTGGTCTCTGGGATGCTTCCACTCTCTTTTATGGCTAATGTATTAGGGATACTTGTTATTATAAAATTTACATGTCTGTGTTTTGGGGGGAGGGAGCAGGGAAGCACATTAAGATAAAAAATCACAACAATGAACTTGTGTAATGAGAATAGCTCACTCTTCATATTCCTGGCCATGCTGAACTATCAAGTACAGAAACTTGATAGAAGTTTTTCACAGAAGGGAAAATCAAGTACAGTGCACTGTTCATAGAAGTAAGTTTTGGCTGAAAATTCAGGCATTCTGAGTAATTTCACCTTAATAAATCTGTCTCTGTATTTGAAGCCAGTAACAATAACTCTTTTACTGTAAGCATGGCCTTTTGCACTACATAACATTCGAGTACAAAACAAACAAAACCCACACATTTCTTTCTGAGCTAATGATAAAACAAAAGAACAGGGTGGTGCCACACTGGCAGCGCTACCAGATTGCACTGATCTCTGTCATTTTTGGCAAACTATGAATCAACTCGGCCCCTCTAAAGACCTCATGTGAGGTTAGTGATATACTATTAGGGTAGAGTTAAAACATACTGCTGTGGTGTTTACAGAAAGCACTCGCTCAGATTATTCTATTTGAAGTCAATTAGAAGAATCCTCTGATCTTGCTGGCATGCGTTCTCAAAGTAAATACTATACAGTTGTTATCACTAACCCCAAAGAATGCAGCTATCCCTGGAGAATGCAAAGACCAGTTTAAAGACTTCGCTATCTGTGTTGATGCTTGTGGCTTATATGGCTCTGTTTTTCAGAAAGATCAGACTGACTGCCTCTAACCATTTGCAGAGAAGCAAAGGTTGTCAAATACCTGCCAGTTTTCACTGCACAATTCATGCCTCTGCTGGACACTGTGGTTCCACTCAGTTTCTGAAGTTTTTCCAGTATCCAAAATAGCAGTGTTTTGATGAGAGCAGCAACTCTAAAAAAGAAAATATGAATTAATATATTTCCTCATTCATTTTTAACTCACTTATTTTGTTATTTTCTTTATCTGGCAAACTCAGTTATGAACCATTTCCTGTCAGCTTTGTTGACACTGATAAACACTCATTTATAAAGTTTCTTTGTAATAGTTAATATATACTTCATAATAGTAATATATATATATAGCTTTACTTAGTTTTCCACACTAAAACCAGGTTACATAAACATATGCATATCTACATGTCTTTGCCTCACCCTATGAACATGGTAAAATATGATACTCAGAGACACCATATCTGTCATGTGTTTGATGCATAAAAAGGGACAATCTCAAGATCTCCCATACTAGCCTGCAAATTCTAAAGTATATGTGAAAGGGAAAGCTAAAAGTGTTCTGAAATAAAGCCTCTGTTAGACCTCTGTTTTACCTCTTGTAGAAAATTTATTACCTGAATTTTCTTAGATTCTCCTTTTCAAAGTATTGCTCTTCAAAAGCTAAGGCTCCCAGTATAACTGCTGTCATCCTTGTTGCATCTGAGCACGTGTTTCAAGGTTAAGTTAGGTTTTTAACCATTTTCTTCTTCTTTTTTTTTAAAAAATTTTTTTCCACCGACATTTACCTAAGAAATTTAGGAATTTATCTGCCCACAGAAACATTTAATATGATGAGTCTAGTATTGCTCTTAGTGCCTTGAAGTAGCAATAAGAAACAGAAGATTTTATTTTATAAAGAAAGGAAACAAATAACAAAATATCGATTAGGGAGAGAGAAAAAAAGTTAATTCTAAGGCTCTCCTAAAGGTACTTAAGAAGCCACTGACAGACTTCAGCACCCCATAAATTACAGCATTTTCCTTGTTCGTTCACAATATTGCAGCTCTGCTCTTCACTTCAGAAGCTTCGTAAAATATAGCCGGTTCTGCCTTCAGTCCTGCCTACTGTTCCTGAATTCAGGACAGACTCCTCAGAGGGTGGTTTCATTCTTATGTGTTGAAACCTCTGCTTTTAAGACATTTTGTCAAATATAAAGGCGAGGAGCAAGAGGTCGGGGAGAGAGGGATTTTCAGGTTTTGTAAGTAAGGTGTTGGATTAAAGCTGGTAAGTCTGCATCATGAACATTCTGATTTTGGCCTCAAGTGAAAAAACACAGGTTTATTTATTTCAGTTTTAATTTGATCAGGACATTTCCTGTTCTAAGCCCAAGATTTATTTTCTTTCGCTGTCTTTTTAAGAACATATTATTATGCTTCAGACATAAAGAAAGCTCTTTTCTAAATTATTGAGTTCTGAGAGTTCCAATAGGGCATCATCACATGCAATTCTTTTTACTTAATGTCAGACACCTCAGAGGAATAAAACTGAGACATCAACCCAGGAGTTTGAATGTAAACATAGCAGAAAAGAAGTAAGCAATAAATCATTTCTTTTAGGTATAATACAACACAATTTTGTAGAGCCAGCATTTTTCTACTGTTTTCTGGAAAACAAAAAAAATGCATACAGTTTTGTTTCAGTCTCACCTTACATGCACGCATGCACACATTTAACCTACAATGTACTGTTTCAGACCTTCACAAAACACTGATAAAATAAAATTGTCTGTTTTGAGATCAAAGTCTCAACTTCCAGAGTGATCACAGATGGACAGATGCCTTGCATTTTTCATGTCCTCCTTGAACACAATGAGCTGTTGTCTTCATTAATTTTTAGGAGCTTTGGCCTGCATAGTCATATATATTATGAAACGTCTTGAAACTGACTTAACATTTTCTTTTCTAGCAAATATGAATCCTTTTTGTAAAAGTGTTGCTGGTAGCCACTATAGGCTGCGTATAGCCTGTATGGTCTACTCACTAAAATAACATGTTCAGAAAGATATCTTTTCACCTTGTTCTGAAGAGCAATGAGCAATGAGCCATCTACAAAGAATTGTTTATTTGGAATTTTAATATACTAAGAAGATAAGCCTTTTATTTCACAGTGGATTATTTTAACAGTTGAGTAAAAAATTAAAACAATGATTTTTTAAAGACTAATTATGGGTTTGCTTTCCTGCATATTTATGCTTCTGATTGCTGTTAAACTTGCAATACACTTAACCGAAAATAGTTATGAATAAAAAGCAAACATTTATTTTATGCTTGTATTCTTGTATTCATCATCAGAAATGAAATAGATGACAGGTGCAGCATACCAAGTACATCTCCAGAAGCTTATAGCAGTGCCATGGGAAAAAACTCCTAGCCGGAGTGTCTCAGATAAGTGTATCACTTATTTGGTAAATAAGAATATGGTAAACTTTACAAGCCAATCTTATAAATTTGTAAGACAATCTGTTCAATATTCCTGGCCAGACTGTGTATAAAAAGTAAATACTATATTCCCAAAATTAGAAATGAAAATGCTCCATTCACCTACTTTTACCCTTGGCTATCATCTCTTCTATTCTTGTTGACAGACAAATATGTTCCTTGATTTCAAGCCTACTAAAAATGTTTCATCACCTACTCTTTTACAGGCATTTTGTTGGGAATCCAGCAAAAATCCTAATTTAAAAAAAGTAATCTTGGTGAATAAAAATATGAGGTTTATGACCTTGCAATTAAAAAGAGAATTCTAAATAGACAATCCAAATTTAATTAGATCACTGATGTCTTCCTGAGTTTGTAAACAGACTATATTGAAAGCTCTGGGGAACTTTTGTTTCAGAATTAACTTTGGAACTTAGCTATAATGGTTTAAATGTCTGTACTCGTAATCATTTCATTATTTTTTTTGGCATTGAAGAAAATTATTCTACAATCCCTTGCAATTTCAAATGTTTTACAGGAACTTCTCTAATGGTTAATTTCAAGGCTTTTATCAAGTCATGATGGCATGGCTAACAGAGATGCCTGCAGCTGCACTGATGCTCCAAGGTCTTCCTTTATAGGGCTTATTCTATCCAGCTATGAATATAGAAAAAGACAAACAATTATGATGTAAATGATTTCCACTTCATTAATTATACTAGGACTTATATTTGGCCATTTTTGGATGGCCTACAGAGTGTGTGCTGTAGACTGAACATATCACCAAAGAATATGATTTCTGTGTGTGTGTGCTTTTTTGTTTGTTTGTTTTTGATTGTAACTTTCTTTTATTCTTTTAATTCAGTTCAGTAAACCCACAGAATTTCTGTATTGCATGGTTTCTCCAGAAATGACAGGCAGCATTCAGACTGTGGAAGGCACATGGTCCCCTACACTGAGACATCTGCCCATTTTGCTGTACTAGGAACCTCTGAGCATCTCAAGCAATACACATGTTTCTAAAAGTCAGAATTTCCACCACTGAGTTTAATTCTGGAATGAGCAGATGACTCTATATACAAATGATTCTGATATGGCCAAGAGATATAGCTGTCCAGGATGACAGACAGCAGGGATGATACTTCAGATCCTTTCTAAAAATAGAACTGAAAAGGAAGATCTGATGAAGAATTTATGGATACCTATCTCTTTTAACAATCAGAAAAAGAGCAAAACAAAACTCTCATCCTCAACCTCAAAAAAAAAAAAACAAATTAGCAATGACCTTTTAAAATCAAATGGTAAAAGTGGAAAAATATGAGATGCTCTTAAGAAAACTGATGATACGACCAAAAGATCGTGCAGAGACACTTCTTTTTCTGTCTGAGAAAATTGAGTTAATAATCTTCTCTGACCTTGTTTTTCTGCTTTTCTCTAGTTGTGCCAAATTATCTGATATCTCTTATATAGTCAAAACCCCTGAATAGCTGTTAGTTCAGAGATACTGCAAATGTGGCTGGATATTAGCTGCTACAGACGTATCGCTTGTCAAGCTGCATCATACTAATGCACGTATGATTAGTATATTTGCCTTCCACAGGATAAGGGACAATTTTTATCATATTTACAGGCACTGGCATGCTACCAATATTATCACAGTTGTGTCCTTACTTTTGTCCCATGTAAATTTTAGAAAGCCATCATGTGCAATAAGGCCAAGTGATTTTGACTTTCTAGAGAATGGTCAAAAATGATAAATATTTTTCAACATCATTAGAAAGGCAGAGCCACAGCATTACTGATTGTTCACAAATCCCAATAAGTTCCTAAGCAGAATCCTGCCCTGACAAATATCTCTCTCACATATGGCCTGTGTCTCCCCTGCTCCCAAGTATTCTGCAGGTCTATTACTCAGTTCTATAATAAACAACAGCAAAAGTTTTTTGAAAAAGTTTTAAAGATTTCCAGTCTATACAAAAGCTTGATACATCTCAAAGAGCCACGTGAAACTGCAACTGACAAACAAAGCTCTCTTCAAGGGATTATTAAGGATGGTGTTTGCATAGCAGGTCATTGCATTTTAATAGAATTCTCACAGCTCTGACGTGCATACAATGAATGAAAGAAGTTCCCACAAGAGATTATCACAGGAAAAACTTATTCATGTATGCAATTATTTGTTATCAATGGACAGCATGTACTCTAATTTATTTTGACTTGTTAGATTTGATTCACTGCTTTTGCATATGTTTACTTGAAACTGGATAATCAAATCTAGTCATGTATGAGCTGAACTTTCTGCTTCCATAGAAGTATTCATTGACCATTCAGTGGCACTCCTCCAAAGGGAAGTACACAGCCTTTTTCATTAAGCTGACCCCTCCACCTTTCTTTCTCTCTCTCAAAATAACAGAAAGAAGTTCTCTTTGAGAAGCTCAGCAAGTTCTCTAGTCAGATTAGACAATAAAGTCTTTCTTGGAATTTTTGCCTTGCTGCCTAAGAAAATAAAGTTTGTGTAACCATGTTCAGTGTGTGTGTGTCTGTTCCTTCTTTCTAAAGGGAAGATAGAATTAGTGGTGGAGTCGATAGGTAAAGGTCTGAAGAACAATTAATTTCTTCCAAGTGCTATTAAGATAGATATTGGGGTGAAAAAACTTACCTGTGTTTCCGATAATCATTTGTAGTTGAGGGATAAGGTGAGAAGCAATGTGCTTTGTACTTTGTACAGTAAAGTCTCCAGAAATGTTCTACTAGAGGTTGTCAAAGCTGGTAGTCAACAACAAACTACAGATTCAGAGAAAACCAAGTTTTATTACTGCTGGTACTCACAGAGCTACCAATCTGTCAATGACTGTAGAAGTCCTGTCCTATTACTTGATTGTAGGAAAGACTCATGATCATCAACCTACATGAAACACTGAAACAAACTCGTTTGGACAACCCAATACTGGAAAAGTAGTTTTAGAGGGCAAAGCCTGGTGTCTACAAACACTGTGAGGATATAAAATATACACTTCCAGGGTACATAACATCCTGATAGGAAACTCCAGAAGTGTGGACTGGATGAGTGGACAGTGAAGTGGACTGAGGACTGGCTGGATGGCAGAGCTCAGAGGGTGGTGATAAATGCGTCCGAGTCTGGTTGGAGGCCTGTGGCCACTGGTGTCCCACAGGGGTCAGTACTGGGCCTAGTGCTGTTCAACTGGTTCATTGATGACTTGAAAGGGGGCATAAAGTGCACCCTCAGCAAGTTTGCAGATGATACAAAAGTGGGTGGAATGGACACTGGGGGGACACTCCAGAGGGCTGTACTACCATTCAGAGGGACCTAAGCAGGATGGAGAGTTGGACAGAGAGGAACCTCATGAGGTTCAACAAGGACAAGTGCAGGGTTCTGCACCTGGGGAGGAATAACTCCAGGCACCAGTACAGATTAGGGGTTGACCTGCTGGAAAGCAGCTCCACAGAGAGCGATTTGGGAGTCCTGGGTGACAACAAGTTAACCATGAGGCAGCAATGCGGCCTCGTGGCCAAGAAGGCCAATGGGATCCTGGCCTGCGTCAGGAGGAGCATTGCCAGGCGGTGGAGGGACGTGATCCTCCCCCACTACTCAGCTCTGGTGTGGCCGCACCTGGAGTGTTGTGTGCAGTTCTGGGCTCCCCAGAGGACAATGTCAAGAAGGACATTGAGCTTCCAGAGGCAGTGCAGCACAGGGCCATGAAGATGATTAAGGGTCTGGAGCATCTATCATATGAGGAAAGACTAAGTGAGCTGGGCCTGTTTAGCCTGAAGAAGAGAAGACTGAGAGGAGATTTGATCAACATGTTCAAGTACCTAAAGGGTGATTGTAAGGAGGATGGGGCCAGGCTCTTCTCCATGGTGGTTGGTGACAGGACAAGGGGTAACGGGTAGAAGTTGAAATGTAGGAAGTTTAATCTGCATATGAGGAAGAACTTACTGTCTACTGTGAGGGTGACAGAGCACTGGAACAGGCTTCCCAGAGGGGTTCTGGAGTCTCCTTATTTGGAGATCTTCAAAACCCACCTGGATGCCACCCTGTGCCACGTGCTCTAAGTGTCCCTGTTGGAGCAAGGGGGTTGGACTAGATGATCTCTAGAGGTCTCTTCCAACCTTAACCATTCTGTGATTCTCTGACTCTGTGATTCTGGCTGAAGGGCAAGCTCTGAGCACAGTCTCTATAAAGGCAGACTTAGTCATTAGGATAGAGTCAGAAGCAAAACCCAGCTTCTCCTGTAATCATGCTACAGAATCTGTAAAGCAGTGACTAAACCTACTGCATGGTGATAGAGCCTTCCTACCTGTCTCTGTGGGGCAGCTTTATCTTTGTTTTATCCTGACAGGGTGTGAAGTGCATAGACAAAGCAAATCACCAGCTGTGGGCCAGGTGTCATTCAGGGAACCTTTGATGTAAAAGTGTCGCAAAGCTGCTTATGAATTCAAGCTTCCCAGAGGGGCTGCATAGCCTAGTTAGCTGGAAACACGCAGAGAGACCATCAGTGCTGATTTTGCTGCTGATTCACACTCGCTTTAGGCAAGCCACCTTACCTCTATCTCAGTTTCCTATCTCTGTAAAATAGAAACACTGATAAAGAACCTCACAGAACTGTCATTAGAACTAATGAATTCCTGATATCAAAGTGCACTGAACACGTAATATTATAAAAGCATTTGGTATGTATTAAAATATGTTGTATATTATTAGACATATACACTTGGTAACATTATTGAGTACGTGCGTGCACTACTAGTAAACTTGCTAGCTTACCCTAGGGTGTAAAATAGTGTCCAGAATCTTCACAGAGCTCGTAGCTGTACAGACCATAACAGATGTTTCTGAGTTCCAAAACTTCAGCAGCTTTATCTAATCAATTTGGGAATAATATATAAAATGTAGAACCCCCTTCATATTCTGTTACTACACTCTCACTGAAATAAGAATAATTAAAATTCCACTCCCAGACTAACTGTGTATACTTATGTTCTTGTTACATATTTTCCTTCTTTATCTATTTCTAAAAGTCTTATGAGTTTAATTAATGCCATGGTTTGGTTATTTTTTTTTAATTATTATTAATTGAGAATGGTATTCAAACATTTCTTTTTCCTGACAGACTTCCCTCATTATGAAAATAGGCAGTTAAAAGAGGGATAACTAACACCTTGTATGTGTAAAGCCCTTGCCATCAATAGTTCCTTTAGCCCTTTCCAAAGAAATTTTCTGTAGTCCCCATTTTACAGATGAGGTAAATGAAATATTTCTGAAGAATAAATGTAGAAGAATAAATGAATACTATATAGCTTAAATGTAAGAAGAGGAAGAAAAATTGCTGATCAAGAATCCACGCTACAAGTATTGTTCACCATTCCATTGATTAACAGCTGAAATCTGAGACTTTCTAAAGTGATACCCTCTAGCATGAGAAATTATATTGTGTTTCTTTTTTTTTCTTTTCTTGATTTATTCTTGAGAGAATATATATGTCGAATATAGGAGCAGCAGTGGGACTCATTTGCATTTGAACAATTGTTTTGATGAAGCCTCAGGCTGCTCAGATCTGGCTCAAGAAGCTGCTGTCTTGTGTGTTTTCCTCTTCAGGAGATCCACTAGACTCAGCAGCACAGTCTCCCTGCCAGCTGCCTGCGCAATCATTTATATAACAGGAACACTCTCCACCCATTCCTCAGTTTCATGCTTTTCTTTAGACAGCATGGTCTTGTCAGGTGGCAATGGGTTTTGGCTCCTACCTCTACAGCTGTTTTTACTACTCAAGGTATTTGACTGCTTACTCCACCCATTTGTTTAATGAGGCCTGTAATCAGCTTTAATTCCAATAGGTCATTAACACCTCTCCCACAACAGTATGAAGCCAAAATTGGACAGTTTTGCTATGCCTGTTACGGCATGCCATGGAGATACTTTTCACAGGTTTTAAAATGTCTTTGTTTTAATTCATGTTAATAATAAGTACAGTAAACTATCCTCACTACAGCAACAAGAAAAAATGTGGCTTTCCTTTTGTCTTTTTTTTTCCTGTGATAATGTCTTGAGCTTTATATCATTCTCCTGACCTCTGAATTCTATCTCATAATGGCATCAATCAAATCACTCAATCAACCAATAACCGAAACCAAGCCAAATCAACCACTTGGACTGGTTCAGAAGTTTTTGTCCCTCATGGGATGCCAAGGGTAAATAAATGCATGAGAACCATGGCTGGTTTAGAAAGTCCCCAGTTACTGACTGTCAGAATAAAAGACGTCTTAAATGTCTCCCCTTCTTACAACTGTCTGATAAAACAAATTTTGTCTTTTCTTGGACACAGGACACCAGGAAGGATAGATGCCTGTAGGATAAAGGCCTGTATGGCGTTTTTTATATTCTTAAAGGGTAGAAAATGGTTGTTACATCAAGACCTGAAACTCAGCTGATAAATGCATCCTGCTACATCTCTGCTAATTTTATATTATATCCATGTCCATTCTTATACCTCTTTTGGGTCCAAACACTGGGAAAATAAAAGATCTAGCAGATGCTACAGAACTAAGAATGAAGCAGGTACACCTTGAGAAAGAGTAGTAAAAAAGTCATAAGTCTCTAACACAAAGGGAGAAGTGAATGATCAAAAATGATTTGTTAATGCACTGAACATAGTCATGTCTTCCCACCTTGACCTTTCAGCTAAGTGTAGGTTACAGGAGCACAAGGAAGAGGAGTATAAGGATCAGTTTATTCTGTATTTGTCATGAGGTAGAAAGCAGACTCTCAGAGATTTTACCTTTTGAATACAAGCTGTGACAGGGGTTGCAGGCTGTTGACTACTCATATGACAAAGCAGAGCAAATCAGCGTTACCAGAGAAGTGCGTTGCTATGTGGATGATACACGTGTTCTTTTTTTTTTTTTTTTTTCCTGGACAAAAAGGTGATGCTATTAACATAATATCTGTTTATCCCTGAGACAGTAGAGCATGTTAGATACAGCACAGACTGTAGAAGGTGGATGAGGAAAATGTCTGCATCACATAGTGATGTGTTCAATAAACTGGGAAATGACTGCTTCTCTACTCTGAAAAGATATGATACCTTTTTTTTTCCCATGAAAGGCCCTGAAGCAGAAATGCAAAGAAATATTTACCTTTTGTGTAGTTCGATTGACTTCAGCATACCTAAGTGTTTGCATGTGAGCTATTGCTGTAGTTGGAAGGGCTGTGCAGACAGAGTCAATAAGCAAGGATGAGTATTAGCAAGTGCTTTGAATTTAGCAATTGGCAGAGAAACAATACAGCATGCTTTCTGAAAGCCCAGCCCACCACCCACGATGCCTCTCTTCCCTGTATGCTGCACCTCTGTATTTTGCTGATAGGATTATACAACTTCTGCATATATATCTATTTTTCAGAAAGTGAATAAGATCTGTACATGAGAGATAAGACCTGGCTCTCTTTCAATGGATTTAGCATCCTCATTTCATATCTATAAATTTGCATGATCTGGAATTGAAATTGGATCCTCCTAGAAAATTGAACTCATTTTAAGCAAGTGAGCGTCTGGCTCTGTTCTCCTAAAAAGTTTTTTAAAAAAGAAACATAGACAAGTAAATACTAAAATGACATAGATGGTTGAAAGAGATAGGCAAATGAAGACATTAATGTATGAAACCACTAGAGGGATGCAGAACAGGAATGGAGGTATTCAGTTCGATTTCTGTTTAGCAACTGCCAAAACGGCAAAAACTATCATTAATTTTGTACCTTGTTTCAGGTGTCTCAGTGAAAAGGCCAAGGACAGAAAGTACCTGAACATGGAGCTCCACCTCTCACCCTCCGAAATGTGCCCTCTGTGTCACAGATGAACTCTTCTGCTGGGAGCATACAGAACCCTTAGAATTCTCTGGTTAAGTCAGTAATGTATCTAGGGGCTCTGTTTCCATTGTCCCCATTCTAATTCTTTTCCCAAGCAGTACATTTATTTTAAAACATATAAAAAGAATCCTGCCTAAAGGAATAAAAAGAAAAGTAGGTCAAGATGTAGACTTATCTTGATACTCTCCATTTAGCACTATTGTGTAGCTGTAATTGAAATGTCCATTTTAAAAGTGTACCTTGTATTTTTTTTTACCACAAGTCAGCTTGCAAATGAAAAGTCAGTCCATTTTTCTGGAGGAAGATTTGCAACTTTAATTATTTTCCAGCACTTCAATTTCTTTAGAATGGAGCATTCATGGGAATGTGATGTAGAGATAAATTGGGTAGAGTTCATATCATTTTTTTTTGTTATAATTTGGAAGACCTACATAGCCTTCAAGGCAATCAAATGGCTAATTTTCACTTCTGAAACATAAAATCCCCACAATCAACCCTGAGACATAACTTTTAGCCTCTTGTACACATTCATATACAAAAGCAAGCAACTCAGTGGATATAAATTACAGATTTAGAAGAAATTTAAATTTATGGGGAGAAGAAACTGTATCACAATATTTGCGTCTACAGCTAGCACGATAATTTATAATCCTGGCTAAGGTCTTTGGACATTATCACAGTACAATTATAATCTTTAAGTATATGTATTTAAAAAAGGGCCATTGTTAGAGCACCTGTATCATCTGCAACATTCTTTGCTTCTCTCTTGCAGACCTAAGGCTTTTTGATGGAACAGTTTTAACTGAAAAGACATAATTTGAAATTGTCTCTTAATTTGTTAATGCCGAAGTCAAATAATGAGAGAACGTTGTGTTTGCATCTCACACGCAGAAGGTTGGATGCAATTTGTCGTTTACAGTCTGACTCTTTCCTCAAGCTTCCAGACAGTACTTTAGAAAGAAAATGTAGGCTTTGAATTTTGTACTTCAGCTTCCACAAAAAATAAGCATAGGTTGTTTGACTCAAGGAGCAGATGTACTTTTTAAAGGATACAGATGCTGGTTCTACTGTTTAAAATATCTTATTGGCAAGACTGTGCCATTTTAACCATACAGAGTGGCAACGGCCCAAAAATACTAATCAGCAAAGGCAGAAAATTTAAGTTGTGCATAAATGGCTTGGGTTTACATGTTGCTGCCAAGCTATTTTTATCATTTTAGTTTAGGGCTGAGCCAAAAGCTGGGAAAAAAATCTATGCACATATAAACTTCAAAGATCTTTTACGTTTGAAGTAAACCCAAACTGTGTTGACATTTCCATGTCTGAGTTCAGAAGTTATCAATTTTATGTTGTTTTAAAGTCTTTGCATACATTTATGTCTGTAAATAGCATAAGAAACAAAAGAATAAACAAAATAGAAGTCCAGAGTGAAGCACCCGCGCTTCAAGTTGTTGTCAAGTACAGTCACATAGCTGTACCATTGTTAATAAATAGCAGAGATCTGATTCTCAGGTTCATTGGAGATCTAGCTCTTATTTCAAAGCTTCACTCAGCATGGTAGAATTGTCCTGGTTTACATGTGATATTGATGATTATCTGTCTATTTAAAACTGATGGATTTTTTTTTATTCTTTTGAGTCTTAGACTAGATTTGTATGAACTAGTTTCAGGATGTAAATTCCATTTTGAATACTGGGGAGGTCTTTTTTCTCTGTTGTCACTTTAACTTAATTTTGAACTGAAAAGATATATGATTGGTGACAAAGTTAACAAGAGAAAACTGATAAATGGGGATGATCCTCTATGGCACAGAAATTCCTGGACAAAAAGTTTGCAACTGGTCAGGATAAATCCTCTTTTTTTTTGAGGCTGAGTTTCAGAAGGGAGGCAAACAGGCCATATGACATTGGCTTTTATACCTCAGTACAGCTGGCCAAGGGCTGTGTATACACACGTTTTAACAGAGAAGGTCATTTTAATGAGAGGAGAAATACAGAAAAGTGCACCTGAGAATGAGGTGCACCTAAGAAAGAAGCAACTGTGGACAGGATAGGAACAAAAATTTACTTTCTAATGAAGAGAGACAGATTTCTGAATAAGATAAAAATAAACCTTAGGTTTAGCTTTTACCTTTTCCTGTGTTCTTCCTGAGTAGCTTCTATATAGATAAGCTACCTCACTTGAATGCAATGAAATTAAGACCTACACAGAGGGAAAAAAGAGGAGTGTAATGAGAATAAGGATATTGGAAATATTTTGTCTGGAGAGAAACACAGCAAGAAATGGACTCAATATTTTTGAGGGTATCATTTGGGACTGAAAAGTAAAGGAGAGTGAAAATCAGTAGAAAGCCATCATTTCTTGGACAAGATGATGCAGTAAAGCACTTGCATGTACCAAATCACATATGGAAGTTTGTTTGTAAGGGTTTGTTTGTGTCAGTATGATATAATGAAATGATGAAATGAATAGATAAATTGTGTTTGGATTAAGATCACCTCGAAGCGTATCTGCATGGTGGCCATGTTTATTTTCAGTCAGGATTTTTACGGTCTTAGATAACTCAGTGATTCTGTACATATGGCCATGGACCTGCCTACGAAAATCTCACTGCAAGAATGGAGGAGATTGTGGTGAGTTGGACAAGGATTCAGGGAACTTCTATATCTTGCATTAGTGAAGAAGGAAAGGGAAGAAAACGTGGGTAGCTAGATATGTCAGTGAATACACAGCCACTGACTAGATAACTAGATGAAAATAGAAAGAGTAAAATAAAATTGAAAATCAATCTCTGTGAAAACACGAGACTGTCTAGACAAATAGAATAGAAAGTGATTTGATGTTATGATATTGTGCCTGACCTTGACACTGAGATAAGAATGAAGCTTGGGACAAAAAACTAAAGCAGGTAAGGTAGTAAAGGATAGGCAGTAAAAAACAGAGAAAATGAGATAAACACTCATCAGGAGTGTTTCTAATCAGATGCTTCCATTCAGATTCTGGAATAGAACCAGAAATTTCTAAATCTCACTAATCTCGCAGACAGTGAGAGTCTGTGAAATGTTTTAATGTTATATGTGTGTCACAATAATATGTAACGTAAACAAGAATGTGCATTTATAAGATCCCAAATTAAAGTTGCTAGATAAGCTTAATCAGGGGATTTAATAAGTTTCCAGACATTTTTCTCTTTGAAAGAAAGATTGTTTGTTTTTATATTGTTTTTCTTTATTTATGTGATCTTATTATAAATTGTGCTTCCATTTTCACTTTTTTCCAATTAATATTAAAATATTTCCTATTAGCATAATTATGACATCACCAACCACCATTAGCTTTCAGAATGGGAAGAATGAAAAAAAAATCATAAATGCCCTTCTAAAGTCCTGATGAACATAAGGGTAACTGAAATACAACTGTGACCCATTATGTACACTTGTCTAGCTCTAACCGTTAACACATGAACAGATGCTTTCCTGCATAAAAGCAATTTAGTGAATGAGTAAAATGCTGCTGCAAAGATCTTTATGAAAATATAATAGGAAATGTGGTTTGTAAAGGCATGAAATAGAAAGTTGCAAAATTTTACTTTACACTCATGAGTTAGAGGGTGTCCTGATATGCTTTATTTATAGCATGTGTAATATGGGTATGAACTATAAGTTAAAGTCTAGATTCTAATAAAGAAGGTATCAACTCACCCAGACTAATCTTTATCTCCTAACAGCACCTTACTCAATGAATAAATGCTAAGGTCAGTGAGGCTATTCTAGTCTTTAATGGTTTTGTACTATACCACAATCAAACCATCAGCGTGCTTAATAGCTCTACTTTTGTTGTGTGCTCATTGACTCTGTAGATTGTAGCCCAATACAAAGATATCAAAGTTTTGTCCTCTTGGAGTGTCCTCTTTAAACTGATGAGATATTTCCAGGGGAAAAGTATTACTGAATTAAGACAGTAGACTCTGACTCTGATTATAGGAATAGCCTCTTTTCATCCTTCGGTTCTCCCCAAGGGTATAGGGTTGATGACAGGGGATGGAACACACAGTGATTGCACTCATGTGGGAGAAACAGCACAGCATCAAGAAAGACATTCTCTAAGTAATGCTCCAAGATTTTTTACATTTATACAATAAAACACAACTCATTCAAAATGCAAATCTAAGAGGCATAAGCCTTAACATAGCCACTTGTCAGAGAATGAAGCAGAAGTGTTTACTTTTTTTTTCTCTACTCTGAGGAATAATTTATAACAACAATATTCATTCTGTCTAAGCAGTCCCTGGCACCAAAGCATGCATATCAGCAATTGTAATATACTCATTCACTATTGGCACTTCAGGCCAATAGAGTTTATTTCACTTGGAGTGCTGACATGGCTGTCTGCAAACGAGGCTATGAGAACTAAGACAGCTGGAACACCATTAAAGAATATTGACTTTCTCTCTCCCTTTTTTTTTTTTTTTTTAATCTTCATCCCTTTGGTGGAACTTTAGTGCATTTAAGAATGCCAGTCACTTCCCAAGATGTGAAAGCAAAACTGGCAAAATCTATTTTTATATTTTCCTCCAATAATATCCCAAGCAATGTAAAACAGTAAAGAAGATTAAACTGTGTAATAGACATTGGAAAGAAATAAAGGTTTTGTACACTGCTCATATGGTCTTACAAGAGATTTCATAAAGGGTTTTTATGAGTTTAAAGCTGGCTATAGAGGGAGAGGCTGATTATTAATAATTTAGGGCCTTTGGCAGAATCAATATGACTAATTTGTTATGTCTGCAGAACTAATTCCAATTCCTTTGTGAGCTGAAGACTTGAAAAGCTGAAGCAACAATTTAAAAAGAAAAGCATTTATAGGAATTAAGGAGAATTGATTGATTCTGTCTTAAGGTTAAGAAGAATAGATAATCCAAGAATAAGTTTAGGGCCGCCTTTTACAGTTGTAGCCTATGCAACTTGAAGAACTTGCTACTAACAATTGATATGCATTTGAATGTATCATTAATAAAAAGCACTCAAATTAGCCCCTTTCTGTACTGTTTCTGAGATAGAGACTTTTCAGAAAGATTTTTAAGCAATCCCTATGCAAAGTCGTAACACATACCTGCAGACTAGAGGAATAGGCAAATAGTTCATTTCCAAGGAACAGTGTGTGCCCTTCACAGAGGCTTTTGTGCTGGCTCAGCCTCTGAAGGAGGAATCCTAAAGGGCAACTGCTGTGACATCCTGTGTGGAAACCACTGGTTCCTCCTACTGAGTCTGATAAGAGCAGAAAGCAGCCACATCTCCTTTGGTGAAAAGTGAAGGAGCAAGTACAAATCTATGACGTGGAAATACCAAGAGCTGCTGCCCATCTCCTCCATGTACTGCCTAAAGTACTCTCCTGTGCTCAGCTAACAATCCTTGGTGTGAACCTTCCTGAAATGACAGATCTTCCATTAGCAGCCTCTCTTTCATAAACGCGACTGTCATTTCGGTCACAGGGCATGCCTTCTTCACTGGTCTTTTTCATTGATTTGCATTTTCAGGATTTGAACACTAGCATTTTCTCTTCAGGTCATTTCTTTTGGGATAGTATACCTGGCTCTTTGCTGTTTTGTAGATTGATTGTCTGCAGCGTAATACCAAGAAAATACCTCTTTGTGGCATGAATAAAGGGAAAGATAGAAATAGGTTGTGTTATCCAGGACATCAACATCAACAACAACAACAAATGGATCACACTCAGGAGGAAAACTCCAAGAGAATCTAATGGTCAAACTGACCTTGTGTTATGGTTAGAATTATTAAATAAAGATCAGAGTATTATATTTAGCTACATCAAAATAACTGAGCCATTATTACTCAAATGAGTTTATAGAGTGTGCTAGAGTGGGTTCCACTTCATGGAGAGGTGAATCAAAGTTTAAAAAATGTGGCAAAATGTTTATGTAACACAGAACCTCTGGACACTCTATCACTTTACAATACTATATAATTTAGAGGAATTATAACTTTCAGATCACAACTTCAAAAAAGTCAATATGGACCTGTGCTGCTTCATACAAAAAAAAAGTATTAAGCTGATGTATTTAAAATGCAAGTGTAAGATCTTAGCCCTCAGTTCCTAGGCAGAGTCAGTGAAACCCAAACTATTCCATTGTTCAGTTAATACCTGAACTCTGGAAGGAATGTTGGTTCAGTTTCTCAAAATGTTTTGCAGAGGCTTGTTGCATTTTTTTTCGTAACTGTTGGGTTTTAGAGATGAATGGGCATTGATTTTCTTTTCTAAATCTTTACATGCTTTATTTGTTTACAAGTATCTTACTAGCCTTAGTATATATGTATGTATAGTATATATATTTAAATACTTAAAAAACAATAGAGCTGACTGTAACTCAACACCTGGTCTGCATGGTTGTCAAGTGTGCCAGCATCCTGGAGATAGAACGATTACGTTACATGCAGAAATGGTAAGTAAATAAGTTACTACAAGAACTAAAAGAACAAGAAGCAATTCCATTTCCAATTTCAATGATATTGGGCTTATTTGTTTTAATAAATAAGAGAATGTCAAAGAAAAGAATTATTTGCAATAGTGGATACAATTCTAGCATTATAAAAGGATAGCTACTATTGTTGGGTGCTCAACAGAAATACATAATCTTTATGCATCTAATTTACTCTCTTATATAAGTAAAAAAAAAAGCATAAACGTACAAGTATTCTACTTTTCATATATACTTTGAAATTATATACCTAATAACAATGTGCAAAACAAGGGAGAATCATGCCCAGGATATAGAGAATGTCCATTTTGAATTTAGAATAAGGGTAGATGTGAAATATTTAATTGACGAAAGGTGTGAAAAGGAAGTTGATGGAAAATCCTCCCCAATGTAACTTGCTAATGAATAAGTGGCAGCTATCAGAAGAGTCATCTCCTATATGCAAACTTCTCCCTCCCACCTGGTTTTGAATGTGTATGGGTCCCCTGCTCAAAAGAGCCTCCTTGGGAGCATAAACACTCATGTAAAGTTATGCTCTGTTTAAACTCCTAGAAAAGGCCACCAGTAGATGGTGAAACAATTTTGCTTTGTATCTATGTATTTATACCAAGGTGTAAACTATTTGGCCTGGTAGAGAGAAGAAAGTATTAACTACCAAAAGTTTTAATTGCACTTCTTTTAAATCAATATAGAAATTTTAATTTATTTCTATTATCTTTACCTTGCAGAGGTCTTTAACTTTGAGTCTATTTTGTTAGCTTTTTCAATTAGTTTAGCTGAGTTAATCGATATATCAGTTTCCATATATAGAATCAGCAAAGCAAGACCTTCTAAATTACAACACTAACTGAAGAATGGTCATTTCCTGCTCATTAGACTCAATATACAAAATTGTACTTGACTCACAGGCTTTATAAAATTTTTCTCAGATGACAGAATTTTCCTATCAAATTTAGCTTAATAGTAGGTTATTTAGAGATAAGTGAGGAAACAATCTGCAGTTTTCCACCAAAGACTGATAGGCTAATTTGTTTCACTTACTTAGTTCTGTGTATGCTGAGAACATCTTCACAGTTTCTACATGCCTAAATTGTACCATTTAAACACAGTCCTATGCTGAGTGAAATTGCAGCACTGAGAGCCTTTTGAGGAGAGAGAATATCTTCTCTGTGTAACTGTGAAATGGAAATATGGAGCAGTTCCTGTCATCATTGACCCTTCTTGCTGTTTTTGTATTTGTTGTTTCCTGGTAAGGAAAGAAACTAACTATGTTGTTCAAAAATTCAGGGTAGTTTTGCTATCCACTCACCCCTGTATGTCTCAGTAAGGCTTTAGTCCTACATGCTATAGTTATTTTTGTTCTTTCTCCATTGTCGTGTTATTGCCTTAAGAACTTGCAAATCATTTCATGGCCCACAGTAATCCTACACATTATGATATGTACATATCCATGAAGCAAAATCAATTTTTTAAAAAAAAAAAAAAAAAAAAAAAAGAGAGAGAGAAATGTTCCAGACAGAAATCTCTATTTGTAAAAATACCAAGCTCTGGGAAGATACATACTTTCCCAAAGAAGGAAGCCTTTTCTGCAAGGGAAGCTCAGAAAAAGTCTACATTTCTCCTGAAGGCTGGTCATTTCATCTAAATAACTGTTACTACAGAGCTGTGGCAGAGCAAGTGTGTCTGGGTGACCTGACCAGAGGGAAAGCAATTAGGCTAAATTGCTCAACTGTAGTAATACCTTTTCTCGGCAGCAGACATATGTCTGTGGTTGCCGCCACATATAATGTGCCTTCTTTAGAGACTAGAGGCTGAAAAAAGAAACAATTCAGTAAGTGTGCAGAACTGGGTCCCACACACAGAATGTGTGTTAGAAGACCGCATTTCAGTTGCAAATTCATAATCTTGCTTTACCTCATTTCACACATACTCAGACTTGCTGGTTAAGATACTCCAGTTTAGATCAAGAGGGAATTTGGTTCCTTTTTCAAAATCCAGCTAAATCATTACTGAATTCCCGTAATTCAGTGGCAAAATGATGGAAAGAGGCAATAAGGAAATGTGGGGAAAGAACCAATAAAAACAAATAAAAAAAGCAAACAACAACAACAAAAAAAAAACAGGAATTATTGCTATCAGGGCACACACTCCTGCAGCTTGTAAGTGCCTCTTCTGTCTCTGAATTCACATGCAAAGCTGTGTCAGAGTTTTAAGATTGAAACATCCATTGCTCAGATATTTTAAGAAAGCACCTTTAAAATTACCCATATAAATTTAGTTCAGCCTTATTGTATATTTACATTAGGACATTAATTACATGACCATGTACTGATGTTTTTAAGGGCCTTTTGCTGCTTAATAGATAGAAGATGCAAAGGGATAGAAGATAACTGCTCATTTTGTGAAACTGTTTAAAATTTTTCATACATCAGTGTGATCTCCCAGACTTTGCCAGCTTCTAAGAATTCTAAATGTAAGTAGAGTATTAATTTTATGGTTACCTCTTCTTATGGTGTTCAATAGTATAGGCTATGTTGGTTTCTTCACAAATGTTCATGAATTTGTTTTTGCAACAACCCCATGTTCTCCATTTCATCAAGAGAGTTATAACCTCTGTTTTGCAAATGGGAGAGAACAGAGTGGAGAGGTGAGATATTTTAAGGTCAGGACATCCCTTGACCCTTCTGAACTAGCAAGTTCAGAGGACTGTGGTTGAGTGCCCATTTGGGACATTTGCTTAAATTTTCAGAGAAGTTAGTGGTACAGCGTTCACCAAATTGTTAAAGTTGAGTTCTGGTTAAGCTCAGTTGCAGTCCAGAGAGTAAAGCATTTCTCTTAGGCAGAAATCCTCCTTTTTCTTTTTCAAGTCTCCTTTTATCACAAACAGCTTATTTTAATAATAAGACCTGATTCATCACTGAAATATGCCTCTCCTATGTGTTGAATGAACCAGGATTCCTGTGAAAACGTTCACATATCTAAAGGCTATATGGTGATGCATATACATATGGAGGCTGAATTAATATTACACTGATAATTTTAGCCTGATATATTGTAACTTCTGAGTACTTTATTTTTCCACCTTAGTTTTTGTTTTTCTTATATGTAGGTATGAATTTGTGGACATGTTGTGTAAATGTCTCTGATTTCCTTTTAGACCCAATTTAAAAATACAGACATCCCATTACAAGGCATCACAGTGCATCCCCATGGGTCATGAGCAGGGTGAGGGTCATGAGCTAGAGGAGAAAATGATGACAATTACAGGCTTTTATCCTCTGTGCACAGGAACTAAGTGCAAATCTTTCCCACATAAAACATTTCTATCAGCAACTAGAGCAAGAAAATTGCCAATAGAACACATTTGGAATTCAAATCTTGGGATCCATTCTAGAGTATAACAGGAGCTACCGTTCACCCCAACGCGGACTCATTTTGCATTGTTCCTCTCAACATCCAGATGCCATTTCACCCTCCCAGGCTCTTCTTCCACACGTATTCTTCCTTATTACTCAATTCCAATTTGGCTGGTTTGTTATATCACTGATTCTTTTCAAAAAATTAAATCAGAAAAAGTCTCTTCTATTCTAGTGTTGCTACCATCTCCTTTTCACAGACCTATTCCCCCCGCACTTGCTCAGCTTCATTGTACAAAGTTTTCCAAATGTCATACTTCAAGTCTGCTGAATGTATTAGGCTCCAGTCTTATTTCCTCAGAAATTTATCTAATCTCTACGTTCATTCTCTTCTTTTCTAGTAAACCAGATGCCATTTCCTACTCTGCTTCCTTGATCTGCTCTATTTTCCTTGTCAGATCAGGCTGAGCTCTGTCTCTCCATTAGCTTGCAGATCCAGTCACCCACACACCAGACTCTAGTCTTGTTCTCCACAGCAAACCTCAAGCAGCTTTGCTTCCCTCAGGCATCCAGTCTCATGTTTGATCAGCCTAATTTTCCATTTTCTAACTGTCAGTCCCATACCTCCTCTTCTCCTTTTTTCACCTGTGTTTCTTCTTCAATATGCTCTTCTCCCTCCCTCGCCTTGTACTTTTCCTCATGCTGTTTGGGGAGCTGCCTGACAGAGGCCAGGGGCAGCTTATTCATACTAGAAGAGAGGCAAGTTCATTGCCTGTGGTTCTGCTATGACATTGTATGTATAATCACACACAAGTTTTCTAGAGAATTAGCCAAAGAAGACCTCATAGAAGATACAGCAGACAGAGGTACCGTACATCCACACAAGAATATGTCAATAAGGTTAGGAGGTTGGTACACGATGAATGCTATCCCCTGAATAGCAGAGGCACAGGAAAAGAGAGCTAAAGAACACATATTTATGGAACTCTGGGTGATCCTGTGCTATATGATATGGAAAGTATGTAAAACTCCGGATTGGGAAGCAGGTATAATAGCAAATATAATTATTTTGACCTCCATAAAAAATGAAGGGTCAAAACCTTTCAAAGTTTTAATGACTTTGGAGATCCTTCATGACGTTGTGCCAATGCATTGCAAAATCATATACATATGAGTGATTGTCCATTACACCGAGAGTGTGTTAGGTCCATACTGTAAGTGCTGGATTGTTTTCATGGTCATCCTTGGAGAGAAAATGGTATTGGAGACTCTGCACAGCAGATTTGCCAGCTCCAAGGTCTGTAAGATTACAACAGCTACAAAACGGCTGAACAAACAAATGCTAAACAAACAACAGACCCAAGCTCAGATACACGATTAAAAATCACTATTGCACTTAGTGCTTTTTTCTGCGTTCTCAGGTTTGATCTATTAACTCTAGACAGACTTAAAAACTAGACAAATCTGTGTAGTTTTTCCTGAGGCACATCCCTGACATAAAGGCTTTTCCTCTTCCCTTCAAATAACTTTCCTTCTTTCAAAGGGAAGGATTCTCTTATTTAATATGAACAAAGGAATGTCTTTTTCTCAAGATTAATTCTTAGAAATCATTCTGACTTAAATTAAAGTGTATATAAAAATAATATAATTTCACCTAAGAAAGGCAAACAGCTTTTGAAATGTCAGCTCAATTATTTAAAATATGGCAAATTTATAGGTGGCAGAATGCAGTATCTTATAAGGAGAATCTCTGTGTGACTCTAATAAAAGATACTATTACCACTTCCATCTCTAACACTGCAACTAATTTAGAGTGCTCTCTTCTTAGAAGGTAGTTTTAGCTGTTTTGGAATTGTTTCTGCCTTTGGCTTTCCAGTTTTTACAACCATTAAAAAAAAAAAAAAACCCTCAGTGCCTGTTCAAGTTATAAAGGAGAAAAGGCCTGCATACAAAATCACAGTCAATGAAAGCAGAGCTGTAGAGATACTCAGCAGCAATCTTAGCCTCTCTGTATAGCCACAGAAAGGGTCACTCTATGCAGAATCGAACACAGAGGTGTGGGTCAGTTTCCATGCATCTACCTACCCCCAAAAAAGAGAAGCAGCATTCTTGATTTCTCTAACATAAGCAAGTTCACACATACTTTTGATGGACTTCTCCACTTGGAGCTTAAAATAGTTTCAGCTCCTAGGCAGATAAATGCAAATAACCTGTGTATTAGTGATATACGGGGATGGTATGGTAGGTTTTTGTTGTTGTTGTTGTTGTTGTTGTTGTTTTGTACTTTTCTTCTAAAATATTTAAAGACAACTCGAAATGCTTTTGGAAGCTCTTTCAAAAATCTGGTTTCTAAGATCTTATCTGCAAAGGCATTTAATAAATAGCATAGCTATAGCAGTTCAAATCCCTTCCAGAGACCAGGGTACAACTTTTCCTTTTGTACCTCATCCCAGCACAGCTTGTAGTGCCATAGAACTAAAGCTTTATCTCCTGTAATTTTTTTTTTCAAAACACTGCCTTGCCAGCACACTTTTTCCATTTTCCTGCTCCCATGCAAACCTTGACATGGCCTGAATTGTGAGACCTGGTCAAACTCTAACAGCTGGATGTAAAACAGCTCAGGAGAGTGGAAAATCAAACAGTATGAAAGATCAAGGAGAGCTGGGAAGATACAGGTGACAGGGCTCTCACAAGCTGATAACTTTGGATGGTCTTTTTCGTGTATCTGTCTAAATTTCTTTTATCAGTTTTGCTATAGGAGTAAATACTTTGTTTTCGGAAAAAAAAAAGAAAACAAAATGAGATGTAATATATACCAGTGCCATTTGGAAGACTAGAACACATTTAAATGCTAGACTTTTTGTCTGCCTAATTTAAATTTGTTTTCCCTCCCATAATACATATGTGTGTATACATATGAACATAATATATACTTATATGTGCATACATAAGCTATTTTTTATACATAAACCTGATTTGCACGCTGATAGCATAGTCAATTATTTCCAGTGAAAAGTGTTTGAATTCTTTCTCTCAAATGCAGCTATTTGCATGTGGTCTCAAACCTCACATTATTTAATATAATTATCCTCACAACAGTCCTTAAAAGGTGTTACTGCTACTGTAGCTGGAGAAATAAAGCACAGAAAGCCACAGTCTAAGTGATTGGCATAAGAGTAATGTTTCAGATGGAATAGGGACCAAAACAGGATGAGCAAGAGCTTCAAACACTTCCTGTCTATTGATATTAAAATAAAGATGCAATAAAACATATTTTTCAACTTAAATATGAATATATTTAATAACAGAATGGGTATCCTGTAAATTAAAAAGCCTATAATTCAAAATTATTTCTAATCCTTCACATTTCTTAAGCCTTAAATCATAAAGAAGTTGAAATTTGTTCAGAAGCCTCCAAAACTAATGTGAATCAGGCATTCTTTTAAAGACAGAATTTAGATGGATTGTTTCCTAGTTTTATCCCCAGATTCTAAGGCTTCTTCCAAAGTCTCCTCCTCATCACTTAAGGGAAAGTATATTACTTTAAAACTGGTCTCATTGACTTCATATCTGCAAATCCATACTAATTACATTCTTCAAATTGTATTTCAATGTCTCAACAACCGATTAAAAAAATTAAATCAATGTATTGCTGAAAAGGGCATCAGCAATAGTAACAACAAGAAGAATAAAAAGGAAACAAGGATGGTGGGAGGTTTAAAAATAAGTTCCTAGATATAAGCACAATTTAAATATTCTATCTTCTAATGACTAACAATTTTTATCATCCTACATCAGACATTATAGATATTGTCTACTATTACCTTTTAAAAAGCTCCAGATGCTCATATCTCAGTTTAGTTTTCCAGAGACATGCACTTGTTTTGTATCATGAATAGGCACCTATTGGCATCCTTCTATTTAGTTCTAAGAGACTATGGTCTAAACGGCTGGATCTAACAAGACTTCTGATACTATTTCAGTGGCTGCCTGAAAGCTCCTTGCCCAGTCTTCAGGCTTTTCATCTTGTTTTTATTTTTCCCAGAGGGGAATTCAACTACACAGGGTTGAAGAGAACCACAGCATGCTTAAAGACTGAGACCTGAATGCTCCCGGAGAGGGACCAGCCTGAAAATTAAAAAGTCTTTTGCTAACAGATGGTCTTTCATGTGATAGATGAAACATATGGATAAGGGAAGACGGAGAAGTTTTAAAAGCTGCTGCCTCTGATGAATTATTTCTGAGGTACATAGAACATTTCACTTTACATTGCTCTCAGAAGTATTAAAACACTTACGGAAATATATATATATTTAAAAAGAAAAAAAAAAGAAATGTCTTAGTGCATTTGTTTTGCTTTTTTGTGGCTTGCTTTTTTGCCACAATCCAATTTACTTGTGCTTTTAATCTGCTACAAAAATACATTGTTATGTTCACTGCATATTTTTAAACACTTATCTCTCAAAGTAAGATCTTTACACAGACATTACTGGATGTTTTCTGGTGTATTCCATGTCTCACAAAGCTCAAGAAGTCCTGTTCTTTCATCCTGCACAGGTCAGACTGGCTGCTCTCAGCCAACTGCTCAGCAGCCCAAAGGCCCAGGGTGGGGATCTCCAGCTTATGTGAGGTTATGCAGATATCTCTGCTGTCACCTGCCTTGTGTAATGTGTACACGAGGATGCCTGGGTAATTAGAATGAAAATCTGTGTGGCACTGACACTGCACACAGATCAATGTTTCTTTCTCAGCAAACCAGCAAACCCAGATGGCACCATGTCTCTGCCTTCACAGTGTCTGGGTGCGATTGCGATTTGGCACTCAGTGCAGACAAAAGAGAGATTATGAAAGGAGAGGGCGGAGGGAAGAGGGGGCAGTAAGAAGGAATGGCAGGAATTGTTTTTGCTCCTGCAGCCAGTACTATGCTCAACCTTATCAAAGGAGCTCATAGTTTAGAGCTGTGTCATGTAGCTAATTGTTCTTGGCTCTTCCAGTGTCATCTGAGGTCAAACCCATGTCTTTCTGTAGCATTTTTATTTTTGTAGATACTAAAAGAGGTTAGTTCTGCAAGTACTTCAGCATGCAGCTCAACGTGCTCATTGAAATCTGTACATGCTTGGGTTGTAGCTCTGTGAGAGACAGGCTTTCCCTGTGTGTACCTAATGGGTGGTAGTTCATTTTAGATGCATCACTTGGGAGAACAGTTGAGCAAGCGTTTGGTTTGATCCTGCAGTAGGTCCTATCTCTCTGTCCTGCCATGTCCTCCATGTCAAGGGTGGAGGTGATGGAAGCTAATCGGTGGGCGAAGTGTGTTACTTCTTTATTATGGTTTGGTATGAATTTCATAGTTGTTAAGACTTTACAAAATGTGAAGAAAACTCTTCAGTCTAAACTTAAAATAGCCCATGTAGACATATCCTTATCTTATATGAAGTGATTTCAGAAAAGCATGCTATCTAAGAAAAAGTGAGCTCATTCCTTTGACCAATTCTGAGATGAGTGAAACCAGAGAACCTTTATTATCATGTCAGGGATTTTGAGCTACTAATCTCTCTTTCCAGGAGCACTTACTCATTCAGACTTGACACCGCTACAATGCCATCACATGGCATGTATCTTGCTGTATCTTGGGACTGTCATAAGCAGACAGGCTCCTGTCTGCTCGTAACATAGAGTTTAGTCATATGCTGAGTGAACCATTAGCCTGTGACATAGTCCATATTACCCTCATGCCTGTGGATCAGTGGATAGTTTTTGTATGATTCTCAAAGAAAAAGTGCTGAGGGAAAGTAATCTTAACCTAATCATTCCTGTCAATTTATCTGACTTCACTGAAACACTTTTCTTCTGCACAAATTAGAAGATGATTTAGAATTTCACCAATACATATTCAATGTCATTAGAAATCAGATAAAATTCCTACACCTAGTATTTATAGACCAGAACACAACCACAATATAATCATCTGATCTTATCCTTCACCATTTGAAACACAAAATAAGAATTTAAATCTAAGAGTAAATTTACTATAAAGGAAAAGAAAGAAGGCAGGAAGGCAGGAGGGAGGGAGGGAGGGAGGGAAGGCAGGAAGGAAGGAAGGCAGGAAGGCAGGAAGGAAGGAAGGCAGGAAGGAAGGAAGGAAGGAAGGAAGGAAGGAAGGAAGGAAGGAAGGAAGGAAGGAAGGAAGGAAGGAAGGAAGGAAGGAAGGAAGGAAGGAAGGAAGGAAGGACTACTTTTCAAGTTAATTCTCTCTCTATTTGGTCATTAATAAACAAAAAGTGATAAAAATCCGCATCAGCAATATTTTTTGTTATTGTGTTCTGGGAGTTTGAGCTAATATACACTTATTATGTAAAGCAGTAGATCATGTTATTTTTTTCCTGGAAAATATGATATTCAACAAGCTAGAATAAGATACTGATAATGATGTAAAAGTATCTGCTTATTATTGCTATGCACACAAACACGTACAAGAAGCTGTCCTGGTTGCCATGTACAAGTTATTGTTGGGGCACAGAAAACTAAGGTACATAGAATTCTCATTTTCAGTAACTGACTACCAGGTCTAATTCTTCAGTCCCTAGTGGGAGTTCGTGAGGACACACATCTGGCACGATGTTAATTATATTTGTTCTGACACACAGCAGTACACTGACTAGCTCCCTTGGCACATTACTTTCTATTACCCTATATAAAAATGGCTGACACCTTCAAAATGCTAATGAGATATATCAATTTTTATAAGAGTTTAGATGGCTGCCAAATATTGTTAAATGTTCTCTGTTGTGAAATATATCCACTATACAGTTATAAACATAATATCTTAACTTACTTCATTGTTGCAATCAGTACTGACAGGGATGAAATATGAATAGATGGACAAATGTCACTAAAATACTGACTTATTTTTATTTCTTCTGCTAAATTACTTGTTTTTCTTCAACCATTTCTTATATCCTAATTGAACAAAATGCCTTATCTTTAC
The DNA here is from genome assembly GCF_000705375.1 of Tinamus guttatus. The sequence continues at coordinate 330,553 of NW_010580591.1, read as the reverse complement.
AGTAGCTACAGCAGTTTGCACCACTGAATGGTCTGGTCTGTTTTACTTTTGAGTCAAAAGATGAAATTATAACTGGATTATAAGAATAAAACTCTAATCCAATTGGAGTATGGAGATTTTTTTTTCTTTCTTATTACACTGTCTTAAAATGCTTTAATAGTATGTCACTTCCCATTCTCCTCTAAACATTTTCCTATCAGAAGAGTTATAATTTAAGTATAATCTGTCCTTATTGCAATCTGTGTCACAACAGAGACCGCAGTATTCTCATCTGACTATAATGAGAGTCACATACTTATGATCTATATTAACAGATTTACCTTTCAAGATGTAGGCTTGATATTTTATTCCCTGAACTAAATTATCCATGGAAAAAAAATTACAAATGGAGATTTACTCTTCGTTCATCCTAAATTTATAGAAGTGAATGAGTGAATGAGCAATAAAAAGAAAGGGAAAAAAAGGAAGAGAAGGAAGGCAGGAAGGCAGGAAGGAAAGACTAAGCAGAGAGCAATCGGTCTTGAACCTTGACCAATCTCTAAGAAACAGATTTACTTAACGCTACAGTTAGCTAATATTATTGGCTTCCCTAAGTCTCTCAAGTTATTTATAGATATATATATAGGTATATAGGTATAAAAATAATCAAAGCTCTACTGGCACTCCCGCCTTGCAAATCTGTTAATTGCTGTGGGTAAAAACTACTGTTCTGTAACGCAACTATTTGCCTAGCATGATCACAAACACTTGAATGGGTTTTCTAAAATTATATTTTAAAAAATAAATAATTAATAACATGATGTTCCTGGTGCATGGGGGCTGATAGAGAGGTCTGTTTTGGATGGTCTCACAGCACAGGAACGAGTGACCTGTTGCACAGGGAACTATGCAGCTGCCATCCCAGACCAGCCCCACTGTGTTTGCACAATTACTGCACTACTAATTCACTGCAGAAACTCCCCAAAGAGATCGCTGAATGTGGCATGAAGAGACTTACTATAAATGGCCTATTAAAATATATTAATATTTTATTTTATTACTGAAAAGTAGTTTGAGAACAGAAAATATACAAGGTGATTAGAATATGATGATAGGATCTGAAGATGCTATCTTCAGATAGCATCTGAGACATCTTCAGGTAAGAAAAAGATAATAGCATCTGAATCTGAACCCAAACACCAATAAGCTATTTCAGCCCCAAAAACAGAAAAAGAATATAGCCTTATTTGATAAAGACGCATATGTTCATTTACGCTAGATGAAGACATAGCCCCTTATAAAGAAATTTTTGTGTGTTCACATGAAGCATAAATAATAATAGGAATAACTAAGATTACCATTCACCATCAAGTTCTGTGAACCAGATTTTGCCTTTCTTTTCAGTAATGCCTGGGCTTCAGTTGAATATTCATGTTTAGCCATCAAAGCATTTCAAAGTTATTTAAAACACATCATTCAGAACATTAGATTTTATGAAAAGCTGGAACAATCAGAGGTTAAATTATATAGTGTTTAGATTATGCTTTAGACACTATGATCTTAATCTGATTAGCACAGTGGTGTTTCTGCAATAGTACTAGCAAACAACCACACTAACAAATATAACAAATGAATTGAATTTAGTAGTGGGATTGTAACTGATTTTATATGTTAATTCTCACTGATATAGAATGGGTGTTTTTTGAATGTTTACATAGTGGGTTTTTTTTTTTTTCTTAAACAGTTTTATGACAAATAGTTTTTAAGCAATTGTTGAGTTCTGAGCTTTTACAACTGTTTCTGAACAGTTTCTTAGGTCAAACACCCCAGTTGTAAAGCCTTTCTGGGAAACGTCAGTTTGGCATTGCATTGCCTAGTGATAGGCATTGAAGGTGTAGCATTATTAGTTTTGTATAACTATTCCAGGAGCTAAGCAAATATAAGTTATTGGAAAAGTATCAGAAAGCCAGTGACCCTTACACTAAATTCACCTACCGATAATTTGTTCTTAAACTGCATACCTGCGGAGTATATACTATTGTCTTATTGTAGCTGTGAGATAGATAGAAAAATTGCTCCAAAAAGCAAATGAATTCTGATAAGGGAATTCAGCTGAATCAGTGGTGAGATAATTACATATGACAGGACTTCTTCCAGCTCAAAGCAATATTGGCATGTGAATGAAGTTTGAGGTTTGAGAAAAGGATATCATTAGGGATGGATGGACATTTTTTCATTAGATATATTATTTGGTGAAGTCTTCTTCTATGCACTGAATAATTATTTAAAATAACTTGGTTCATATGCAAATGTACCTAATTAAATGCTGTTCATTAAGTAATGTATTTGAAAAGTGGCAACAGGCATTAATTGGACAATTTGCTAAATCTTTCTTACAAATATTTGAGCAATTTGGGCTCCGGTTCTGCAAAAACTGCTGTCTACTTTTTGGCACTTATGTTCATGTGGATTGCTAATGAAGAAAAGAATCCTACAAGAGGCTACATTTATACCAGCAAATTTAAATAAGCCCATGACTGTTCTCTGGCTCTGACACAAGTATGCATGTAAAGGTCTACCATCATGCTACTAAACACACTTAGGCTCCATAATAGGGAAGTTGCACACAAGCTACATACAGAGAATGGTTCTGGAAAATGCAACTTGCTGCACTATAACTAAGACAGAACTGCAATATTGAATAAATGATATTTCACTGTTTATTAATGCCACTAAATGTCATTTTTGTGTCTACGGCAGGCAGAAAGTAACTGAAGGTGCATTGTTTTATTTTATTTGTAGCATACCATCAGTATATCGATTTTTTTAGTTTCTGTTAGATATGTGATTATGGAAACAAGTAGAGATATTAAAGTTTTGTTTCTAGTCCTTTGGGAGTGGACAGCGTACCCTAATTTTGTGCGGTTTAGAGCATTCCTTACTGTGTCAGTTAGCAAGGCCTCTAAGGAGAAGAAAACCATGGCAGAATGCCTATAACCATCTGGATGAGTATGTGACATGATGGCAAATGAATCAGTGGAACAAAGCATGAGGTATCTGTGCTTTTTGGATGGGCATTTCTGATGCTTTTGTGCCTGGGGGTCCCTCATGGACAACACTAAATAAATAAACACAATGTAAATTTTAAACCAGAGCCTAAACTAGAAAGCTGGGCAGGAGGATTTCTTAAAAAAATAATAATAAAAACAAAAAAACTTAATCTTTTCTTTTATTTTACTCAGTTTCCGAGATCTGATATTCATAAGAGTATGTACTGTGTTTTAACAACACAGATGTTGCATATTAACACAGTTTACATTCCAACAGCTAAAGTGTAAGACACACTATAGGTGATAAAATGTCTTTGATAAAATCAGTAAAAATGTAGCCCGTTGAAAAAGAAAAACAATTAACTGAAAGATTAATCCATTTTTCTCAACACAGTGAACAAAGGATACCAATGTTATTAAGTCAATTTTGCAACCTGAGAAACTAAGACCCAAAAATGTGAAGTCACTTGACTTTGTGCCATATTATCTCCAGATCTAAGATTCAAATTTAATATTCCTAATGCATGATTTTACCTGAATCCTCATAAATATTTGTCAATGAGTATGTAGAGATAACATTTTAGAGATGGGAGAGCAAACTTCAAACCCTATCTCTGCTTAACTGCTTGCATGAAAGAAATGAAAATCTCATTTTGCAGGGGAGTGTCCAAATTACTAAACTACAGGATATTCTGGTTTGTGGAATTTCTCCTATTGAAGTAGTTCTACTCTGCATAAATATCTGACTTCTTCAGGAAAATCTGCTAAATGCTTTCTGCCCACTGAAATGTCTATGTCCATAGAAAGAGTTTAGAGAAACTCCACATCAAAACTCTTTCTGCAGTTACAGTAGTTCTCAGGAACTTTTGTTTCAGCGTCAGCTTCAAAAGAAATATACTGGGTATTTGAATATGATTCTTTTATCAGCAAGGCAAATACAGACTTCAACCACTCTACTTTTTAGAAAAAAATAGTGTCTTTACTCTGGCTTAATATAACAAGCTGTTAACAACTTTGGAGAAGAATCTCTTCAACATTCTCATTTTAATTAGCAAATGTAGTAGGGTATTCTTGCTAAAATCAGAAATTGTCAAATGTCATGACATTCAAAAATGGCTTCAGAACACAGGGAAAATATCTTCAGTCTGCAAATCATATTGAAAGAATTTAAAGACGATTAGAGATGTGTTCCTACTGAAATCACAAGGAAAACTTCCACTGAGTTTTTAGACAATAATGACCACCAATCCTATGCATAGATATTCTCTAGATTTATCTATCTTTGTAACAAAAAACTAAGGAGACTTAATAAGGAGCTGTGATAGGAGCCATAGGAGAGAATAGAGATGAAAAAAATCTGTGAGAATTCTCCATGGAGTTTCCTCATTATTTTGTTTTAAAGGAGTTTACGTTGCTCTCATCCATATTGACTAAGTAAGTCATTAAAATCATCATCAAGTTTAAAGAATACATGAATAGTAGGAAAACAAGGTTATCTCATACTCCAAAATGACCTTCTACTTTTTCTGACTTCTACTTTTTACCTCATAATGTTTTTGTTAGCGTGACTCAGTGGGAGCCACAACTGATCACTCAATTAACATTTCTTGTTCTTGCTGCTGCACTAGACACAGAGTCCCAGATGTTCCATGAATAAAATAATTCTAGTATGCCCGAGTGTGTCAATTTTTATTTGTCATTTCTCTGCCTGAATCTTCTAAGGCTCATCTCTTCCCTTTTCAAGAGGTCTCTCTCTAAGTGGTTTCTGTCCTTGAGGAGATCCAAAAACAGGAGATATAACCCTTCAAAGAACTGTCTGTTTTAGTATCATACAGGTGGGGAGGTCACCCCTGATCAGATTTGCAGGCAAGACTGACTACTTCAATTTTAATTTTAACAGGCACCAAAGCCTATGAATTTGTAAGCACTTGATTCCATTAGTTAAAGTCTCCTCTATTTTAGGATTTAGATCACTACTTGCAGAATGCAGTGCAGGCTAAATGATAAATATAGGGACTATGCTTGAATATTGTGAGACTAAGGAATAGATTTGTTTCTGTTTTTCTCTGTTTTACCTATAACTTTTCCTTTCATAATATGTAAAATAAAAATAAATGCAACACAAATTCAGTTATAACATTTTCAAGAAATTTAGTGCTAAGTCATAAGCTAAAGATTGCTCACAATAAAACATTTTCTTCAGAATAGATTCATGTTGTGACATTAACTAACATAGTTTTGTTCATGAGAATTTTTGTTGTGTTTGAGTTGCTCTGAATTGTATAGAGGACTGTAATATATTATATGGACATTCTCAGTATGATACCATAAATGTTAGCTGACACACTATGCTCTTGTTAGTTTACATACTATTGTAGAGTTTGAGAGAACCATAAACAGGGTAAGACAGCAATAGCTCGGAAATCACATCACTGAGTAATAGGAAGGTCAAAGCAGGATTGCATTCAAAATTAAAAATATATGAGATGCTAATAGTCAGGAAATGTGATTCTTAAGAATGAATATGAGAAGAAAAGAAGAACATCTGACACCACAGTTAAAATAGAAAGCTTGAATGGAAATCATTTCACCAGAGTTTTAGAAGTAATTTTAATGTGGCCGTTTACAAAAGCAGAACTTGTTACTAGTGGTATAAGGAACTCCTAAGTGGAAAAAAGTAAAGTGCCTGTATGATAAGCCTGTAAGATAAGCTTTACTCATGTTGTATTTGAGTGGGGTGGGAAGTGTTAGAAAAACCTTTCCACTTACAGAATTGTTTATTCTCAACTTACGTTCGCTAATTTAAATGTCACAGTTGAAGGTTTATCTCTAGCTGTGTAAAAAGAGCAGACACATGCCTCAGGCAGGCATTCCACTTAATCTTCAACTTGTTTTTATGTAATGATTAACCTGGGTAAAACTTTAAGTAGTTATTGATCATTCCATTACCTGGGCCAATAGCAGATAGAGCAGAGGTTAAGTTTATGGAAAGGTAGCAAGCTTTCACACGGTTTTATTCTTTGAATTCTGTGCTCTGCATATGTAAGCCCAAATCTACAAAGCATGTGAGAATGTGTTTAAAAGAGTAAATAGTCTCCCTAAAGTCAGGGACATTATTTGCTTACTTAAACATATATTTAAGTGTTGTGATAGATCAAGGTCATATCTGGAGCAGTACGATCAAGCCTCAGGTGAAGTTAGTGGCTGAAGAGCAAAACCAGCACAGGCAACATAAAACTAAAAATGACGCTGGAAAATTGTAAAGACTTTTCTGTATCCTGAAGCCCTGAGATGCAGCGACATAGTGTGGGGATTTTTCCTTTGGTGCAATAGCATTAATAGCATTCCAGAGTTCCTAGCCAAACTCCCTAAGAAAATATCTCTTCTCCAAAAATTAAAAAGTTCTAGTGAAGTCATTTTCTGGTGAAGCTTGTATTTTCCTATGCCACTCTAAAATACAGAAGACTGTGGCCTTCAGACTCCTAGGCAAGTTATATCCTCATAGAAAAATTTTCCCTTTCCATGCCTATTAGGGAATTGACATTTGGTATCCATTAAAGGATTCAATAATGACAGAGCTATTATCACCTTTCTCAATGAAGTTTTTTGCAACCAGTTGGAGTTTGTCAGGGTAGGGACCCTGCAGTGTCTGACATTAAATGTCTAAAATCAGGAGTCTCCAGCAGTTTTATTCAGATGCATTCTTACTTTGCCATAAATAGGCAAAATACTACTGAAAATTCAAGAAGTGTATCTTTCCTGGAAATGGTATGGAAAAAAATCCATTTATTTCCCCTTTTCTTCTGCCTGGTAGTTGAGTTAGTTACATTCTCAGCAGGAGTTACATTCTGCCTTTTGGTCAGTAAACTCTCTAGAGAAGCGACTGCATGGTACTTTGCTTCCTGAAGCCTAGCACGATACAGGACCTACCAGATTTAGCTGCCAGCTGCTCCTGCAACTTAAGTTGCTTATGGTAATGCTAAGGTGTAAGCAATTGTTGACTGAGTTAATTTTGATTTTACACAGGGTTGTTGGGTAGATATGTATGTGTCCAGTTTGTGACAACTTCATTTGTCACTCCTTTCATTTAGAGAGTTGAATTGATACACAAACTGTTAGGGACTTTTAAGAGGATCAAGCTAAGTATATTGAGCCTGAGAGTATGAGTGCAAGTCAGGTTTATCTCATCAAGCTGTTCCAGGTCACATGATGACATGAAGTTTAGTCTGGAGAAGAGAAGGCTGAGAGGAGATTTGATCAACATGTTCAAGTAGCTGAGGGGGGATTGTAGGGAGGATGGGGCCAGGCTCTTCTCTGTGGTGGCCAGTGACAGGATGAGGGATAAAGGGTAGAAGCTGAAACTCAGGAAGTTTAATCTCCATATGAGGAAGAACTTCTTTCCTGTGAGGGTGACAGAGCCCTGGAACTAGCTGCCCGGAGAGGCTGTGGAGTCTGCCTGGATGCCACCCTATGCCACGTGCTCTCGGTGTCCCTGCTGGAGCAGAGAGGTTGGACCAGATGATCTCTAGAGGTCTCTTCCAACCTTAACCATTCTGTGATTCTGCGATAAGTTTCAAAATATCCTGCCGGAAGAAACACACTCACTCATTAGCATGAAGGACCATAGAAAGAGGGCAAATCTGTTTCCTGTACCAGGAAAGGAGAACAGTTTCAGAAGCTATCATGTGTTTAGTACATGGAAGACAAGACTCCAATTACGTTCTTTGAGATCCATTACTCAGATGATTCCTCGCGCATTGAGCACTGGTGCAGGTTCTATCCAAGTGGCACCTGCATTCCTACCTGGTTTGGTCATCACAGAATGGTTAAGGCTAGAAGGGACCTCTAGGGATCATCTGGTCCAATCTCCCTGCTCCAGCAGGGACACCCAGAGCACGTGGCACAGGGTGGCATCCAGGCCGGTTTGGAAGATCTCCAGAGAAGGGGACTCCACAACCCAGGCAGCCTGTTCCAGGGCTCTGTCACCCTCACAGTAAAGAAGTTCTTCCTCATATGGAGATGAAACTTTCTATGTTTTACTTTGTCCTCTTTATCCCTTGCCCTGTCACTGGCCACCACTGAGAAGAGTTTGACCCTATCTTCCTTACATTGTCCCTTCAGGTATTTGTATGTATTGATAAGATCCCCTCTCAATCTTCTCTTCTTCAGGCTAACCAGGCCCAGCTCATTTAGTCTTTCTTCATACGATAGATCGTATCTCTTAATCATCTTCGTTACTGTATGCTGGACCCTCTCTAGAAATTCCACACCCGTTTTTTATTTCCAATTCTCATATCATCGTACCAAACCTTTATCAATGGAGTATATTCAGCTGGGCTACTCATATGACTGAAATTAAGGAAAACTACTTAACTTTTTGCAAAATTTTGGAGACTGACTGTGCCTTCATGTCATTTAGCTGTCAGACCTCAAAGGCTCGTAAGTTTTTTTTGTATGAATCATTTCCAGATATTTGTGTTACCTGGGATGTCACTAGACCCAAAAGCACTACAACTTGTGGTTATGTCACAGGTTTACAACAAAGGAGGTGTATGGTTCTCTGCACTGTGATAAAGCTTATGGTAACATTTTCATATTTGTGGTTTTGACCAAGAATTAACTCTACAGGCATGTGATTGATATTGCTAAATGTATGCTGATAAATTGGTAGATATTTATGATCAGATTTCATTAGAATACTGATTTGCCACAGCTTGTCCTAACTGAAATTAAAATAATTGCCACAAACACTCAGGAATTCTGGATGCATGCACAAATTACCTTGGAATTAATAGTGAGATTTGCCTTTCTCTATCTGTCTGGTCACATCTGTAAGAGAAGCAATTTATTTTTAAATAAGTCATTAATAGAATATTAAAATCAAGGGAGAACAATAGTATGGCCCTCGGCTGTTGTGCACTAATCGCCTGTTTTGGAAAGGAAGCACAAGACTGTTCATTTAACTTGGAGCAAAGTCTATGAAGGCGTGATGTTTTGATTTAAGGGAAACAGAACAAATGATATATCTACATCAGCTGAGTATATCTGAAAAGTTAATGGTGTGTGAAGATACAAAAATTATTGATCACCTGCCTACTAGATGCAAAGAAGCCAGACTGAACACCTTGGTCTTTCTGTGCTCCTATCAAAGTAAAGCCAAACTGCTACTTGTACATGGTTAATCTCTGAAGGGAAGAGCAAATATGCAAAGTTCCCCTATTAAAATATGGCCTTGTTAGAATCTTTTTAGTCATGAAATTCTGTAAGCGGATTTTGTCTGCACTGCTAAAGTTTTAGTGAACTTTCTTAATCGGTGATCAAAACATTAATCACACTCACTGCTCTATAGCAAGTCATTCTTCTCAATAAGAATAGTTTTACTAGTCATAGTTAAGTTATATATTGAATACTGACATCAGTTAAGAAAAAAGAATTTTCAGATTCTGGTTTTGCTTTGGGTACCAAAGGCAAGATGAAATTATTACTATATTATGTGCAGGTTTCAGTGAAGTTTCTGCATAACAATCCTGGTAATTAATAAAAAAAAAAAAAAGAAAAGAAAAAAAAAAGATGATAAAGAGTCAATAGACTATCCTTCGGGTACTTGCATTTTCAGTTCTCACTACAGTACTATCATCTATGAATACAACTATTTTCTATGGTCAGAATGTGCAGGAAGCTTGTCATACCTGAACAGAAAGAATGATAAAGCTATTCAGTGTCTCTGTTGTTATTCTTCACAACAGCTACCAAATCACCCAGTCAGGGTGAGGAACTTGATGGAATGTGCCCTTGTCAAACTTTCAGATAACACTCAACTGGGGTGAGCTGTCAATACGCTCAGGGGCAGAGCTCCCATTCCAGGGCACCAAGACAAGAAGGAGGAATAGCCTCCCTCCACAAGAGGAGACTTATTAAATTCAGCAAGGACAACTACAGATGCTTGTACCTAGGAAGGAAGAGTCGCTTGCAATAGTAAAGGTTGGGACAGCAGAACATCTTCGCAGAAAAGTTCTTGACAGCAGGTCCTGTGTGAGGTTCAGTGAGCTGAATATGGGCCCGCAGACTGCCCTGACAGCAAAGGTGGCCAGCAATACCCTGGGCCTTTGGTTTGTCGATTAGGAAAGTGGCTCTCTCTATTCAGCCCTTGCTGGACCTTATCTCGAGTACTACGTGAGTACAGCAAGGTGGATTAAGAATTGGCTGGATGGCAGAGCTCAGAGGGTGGTGATCGTTGATGCAGAGTCTAGTTGGAGACCAGGAGTCAGTCCTTGGTCCAGTCCTGTTCAATTTATTCATCAATGACCTGGATGAAGGCACAGAGTGCTGCCTCAGCAAGTTTGCTGATGATATGAAACTGGGAGGAGTAGCTGATACTCCAGAGAGCTGCGCTGCCATCCAGAGGGACCTGGACAGACTGGACAACTGGGCGGTGAAAAGCCTCATGAAATTCAACAAGGCCAAGTGCAAGATTCTGCACCTAGGAAAGAATAACCCCAGACACCAGTACAAGCTGGGGACTGACCTTCTGGAGAGCAGCTTTCTCTGCGGAGAAAGACCTGGGTGTCATGGTGGATGATAAGTTGACCATGGTGAGGCCACATCTGGAGTATTGTGTCCAGGTCTGGGCTCCCCAGGACAAGAGGGATGTGGAGCTGCTGGAGAGAGTCCAGGGCAGGGCTACAAGGATGATCAGGGGCCTGGAACATCTGCCCTATGAGGAGAGACTGAGGGACCTGGGCCTGTTCAACCTGGAGAAGAGAAGGCTGAGAGGGGACCTGATCAGTGTCTACAAGTACCTCAAGGGAGGGAGTGAGGAGGATGGTGCTGGCCTCTTCAGTGGTGGCTACTGATAGAACTAGAGGAAACGGCTGGAAAGTGAAGCACCGAAAGTTCCACAGGAACTTAAGGAAAAATTTCTTGTCAGTGAGGGTGACAGAGCACTGGAACAGGCTGCCCAGAGAGGTTGTGGAGTCTCCTTTTCCAGAGATCTTCAAAGCCCTCTTGGACGCAGTCCTGTGCCACGGGCTCTGGGTGACCCTGCGTGTGCAGGGCTAGATGACCTCTAGAGGTCCCTTCCAACCTCAAGCATTCTATGATTCTGTGATTCTACTATATCCAGTTTGGACCCAATACTCCAGTAGAGGAGAAGCATCAACTAACTGGGGAAAGTTTAGCAGGGGAGCTACCACAATAGTCAGAGTCTGGAGCACTCCCTGTGAGGAGAGGTTGAGGAAGCTGGGCTTATCCCGTCTGGAGGAGGACTGAACTGCGAACTGAACACTGAACTTAGGAGGACTGAACTGCAGCCCCCAGAACGAATGGGGAGGTCATTCACAAGATAAATCCAAACAGTCACTGTGCATGGCGAGAGGACAAGAGAAAGTGGACATAAATTGAAACAAGAGGTTCAACCGGATATAAGGAGAAACTTTCTCATAATGAAGACAGTCAAGCAGGTTGTCTAACAAGGTTGTACAGTCTCCACGCTCAAAGGTTTTGAAGTCTGAATAAAGCCCTGAGCAGTCTGATTGGCCTTGCCGCTCACCCTCCTTTGACCAGTTTGGACTAGAAACCTCCTGATGTCTCTTCCAAACCGAACTATCCTGTGATGCTGGAAGTAGCTTAAAACAATAAGGGTAGCATGGCTGATAACAGTTCTCTTTGATGGAAGATTGCATAGATTGCTTTAGATCTCTGCCATCCAAATCTGGCAGAGGACCAGAGTTCATTATCATGTTTTTTTTTGTTTGTTTGTTTATTTGTTTTTCCAACTCTGTTGTTTGGGTTTCATTTCTATCAAAACCAGAAGTTTGACAAGGTAAGAAGAAATCCTGTGTCTCTGAGTTCTGGCCCTAGTATAACAATGAGGGATATCCAGAGCAAGGCCCCAAAACCAGAATCTGGAAAGTGCTTCCAAATCCAAAATATTATAGACTGACATAGGAAGCAGAAAGGCATGGCAAGCAATCCTGCAATTGTGGTTGATAATGTTAGCGCAGTTCAGCTAGTAGCTAATCAAACATAATTTTCAATGATGACTAGCGAAATGTGCAGGAGAACATGCTTGGGGAGATCTGTCCTGATGCAAGTTGCACAGCTTTCTGTAACATAAACACATTTATTGAAATTTCAGCCACAGCTAAACTGCCAGACTTCCCACATATTCCGTGAACCTTTGCTACTTGGTGCTTAGACGTACCATTGCTGAATTTGGGTGAGTCCTCATCAGCATTACCGTAGCTATGAAGAAGAAATTATCACAAGTCCGTCCGGGGCTGAGAGAGTGATGGCTGGTATAGAGTGCTTTGTTAAGAATATACATTAAGGTATAAGCATTCTTCTTACAACACTAAGTTTAACTGTTTTATTTTTTTCAGGTGAAACTAATCTGGTAACATATGCTATACTATTTTAGGGCAACATCAGCATTCAAACTCAAAGCAAGAACCTTTATTAGGTAAGTCTGAATACATGAGGAATTTAGTACCTAGAAGTTCTGGACAGTGAGTCAATTGGTTTGCAGATTTGGTAGAACAGATTCACAATACGGGAAGATTTTACTTTGTTTATTAATCATGACTGAGTAGCCACCTGAAACATAAATTTCTGGAAAACTGAAAGGGAAGGATACTAGTGTTTGCAAATTCATCAGCAGCTAATTACAAAGAGAATGTAATTGACTGTATGTAATGTAGGTAGAGCAGATAATCAGGCAGGTGTCTCCTAGAATGCTGTCATCACTGTCTTGCAGATCATACATATATTAAATGATGCTTGTAAGTAAGTGAAGCAATATGAAATAAATTAGCAGGAACAAGGTAGTGACTGACCCAACAATATTGGTGTGGCATGAAGGCAAGTCAGAATGCCATTTAGAGATGGCATGCTAGCAGTCATTTACATGTTTTACGAGACAGCTTTCCAGAATATTCTCTTGAGTTCAAATGAAATTTTTGAGTCTGGTAGAGACATGTCTTCTTAAAATATTATCTACACTACACAAGTGGTCTGATTATTTGATTAAAATGATCCCTTCTGGACTGTCATTGTTAGAGTAATAATTTGCTTGATGTGCATAGTACAAAGCCAGACTACGTGTGAGGATGCAGATAGTTGATGATCATAATAGTGTGTTACCTTCACAGATTGCTGGGTCTGGAGATCACTATGTTTTTGCGTAATAAATAATGACAATTTGAGCTGTGAGGCAAATATTTCTAATGCATTTGGATTCTTACTATTATTTGATCTGAAGATGTGGTGGACACCCACAATTTCTAATGAAGTCAGCAGGAGGGGCAGGTACATATCACATATGAAAATCAGGTCAAGAAAATTTGGTAGGCAGCTATCTCCAGAGGTCAAGTCGAATGTCAATCCCATAATTAAATTAAGAATCTCATCCAGAGTAGGTATGCTTTATGATATATATAAAATTTAATGGAACATTAAGCAATAGACCTATATTATTTAATGATGCTGAGTACCTTACGTGAGGAAAATGTGCTTTTGGAGGCACTCAGAGCTACACAAATTACTAGCACACTGTAGACAGTATGCAGACTTTAACTGTTAGTATGTTCTGATTTATTGCTGTAATGTCCTCATGCAGTAGGTTAAAAAGACAAGCTTGTATTTTATCTCAGGTTGTCCACATGCAAGGTGATCAGATATGCTTTTTCTTATGCTCAAATAGGGCTACTGTTTGTCTGTTATATCTTAATTATTGAGGCAAATTATACTGAGAGGTGAGAGTAGTATATTTATACCAAATATTCCTCCCTCAGCCCTGGATTTTGAAAACATATGATGTCCAGTGAAATATTTAAGTGGACGGTTGAAGCTAAATGTATATCTTACTTTGTCTAAGTTGGACCACTGCTAATTTAAGGAGCTATTTTAGATGGATGTGTTAGAATAATCATTGCTATCTTATTTTAGTGTTTGAGGTGGACATTTTTGAAACACGATTCTCATTTTTTACAGTTGAAGCAGAGTGTTAAAAACTGCTGTTTCCCTCAGAACTGAAGTAAATATGGCTAGAGGAGCAATGAACTCATTTATTTATGGCATTTTACAGTGTTTTCATTGCACTGAAACTTAAATAATCCCTAATGGGTTTTACTGTCTGACTGTAATTTCAATTATTTATAGCAGTTAGTAATTAGACCTTCCTCAGATCATGATGTTCTTCAAATTGACCTGTGGATCAAAGTTTTCCCAGTTGTAGCACAGGATAACATTTGTCTGATGTTTTCCAGGCAGTTAGTTTGTGCACAAGGTCCTGATTGAGCAAAACATTTAAGCACTTGCTTAAAGTTAATACAGATTTTTCCCATTTAAGGGGGTTATCCAGAAAATATCAGCTAAAGCAAAATGATTCAAGATAAGCATTTTCGTGAGTACTGAGCTGAATCGGAGCTCTGAAGATTGGGAACTGCCTTTCTCAATACCCCATGCACACATGGCTTAACAAATTTTTACAATATACACTTAGTAAGTATGATGGGCTGAAGCACAAGTAAATGATATTCTATATTGCTGTGCCAGAACTGAAACTACAGAACACTAAATCACAGAGATTATTTGTCTGGAATAGACTTGAATTTTGAAGTCTCCACTTTGGAAAGACACTGAGTTTACTGAAACAAAGTAGTTAATTCTCCAGGTAAAGGCAGGACAAGTTTTATTTCTCAAGGAATTTATATTCAGTAGCAAATTACACTCTGATACACAGCTGTAAAGAACCTGGGGCGTCAACACTCTGGGAAGGGAAAGTTCTGAAGGCCACAATTCAAGAACAGTGATTAAAATCTGTTTTCACTTTTAATTAATAGTTGAAATGCAAAGCAAGGGGCAATCCTTTAGACTTGCTTCTTTTTCCATAGCAGACTCCAAATCAGTATTACTCTGGTGATGTCAGATGAGTTAGTTATTCTTCATTTATATAACATGAGGAGGAAAAATGAATCCTGCAGCGTAACACACATACCTGGAACCTTAAAAGTTTCTTTCGTACTTTTGAATGTGTTTGTCATCACTTTTTTACTCCTTAGGGTACAGTCATGTGAGCAGAACATAGATGTTCTTCCAGGATTCCAGCACGGAGATATCAGAGCAATGTCCTGGAGAATTTTTCTAGCACAGGCAGTATGACTGAGTTCATAAATACTACATACTCCCAAGTGAGATTAAATGGGTATGCCATCATTTCACAGATTGCTAATATCATGCTACAGCCTCGATGAGAAAGGCAAGAGAAACAATTATTGATTTTTCCTGCAGGACTGTAATTACTGCTAGTCTGCTTTTTGTATCCTGAAGGATGTTGCAGTAATGATTTTGCTTCATACAGGCCATTCATTTCTAATGACTTCTTCATTTGAGATTTGATTTTTTTCACCTATATTCTTGCTTCTTTGCATATTATAAACAATTACAGCATAAAACATAAAATGTACATATTAAAATTATAATATATATATATATTCTAAATTAAATTGTATTCACTAAATAAACTTGGAGATATGTACCACAGTAACCCATTATTTTTCTACTGATTTTTCTATCTTGCTTTGTGCAAACAGTCATGTTGTACTTCTTAATCTTCTCACCAAAGGAAGAGGTCAGTGTGCCCCTTCACAAACAGGATACAGCCTTATATATATTTTACATTATTTGTCTGGAAGTAACTTTGCATGGAGTACTAAACTCTGGCAACACAGTAGTATGTGAAGCATTGTATCAGTTTGTGAACTGTGTCTCTCTTAACAAATACCCCACTGAATCCTGTCACATTTAGTATCTCAAGGATGTACTGTCACCCTTGCTCAAGGAAAGTAAAGTCCTGTGCACATCAGTAAAGTAAAATACTACTGCACAGGCGTGAAGATGAATTTACCAGTGAGAACCCTTTATGTCTAATGATCATCATTTCTTTCTCCATTAAGAATTTTAGAAAGAAATACACAATCTATTTCTATTTTGTTTTGTTTTCTAGGATCTAGTGCCTTTGGGTTCTATACCAAATAATGAGTGGCAGCATAATCATTACAAAATGCTGATGGGTAAATGCTTTCACTGTATGCAGGCAAATCTTGGTGCTGCATATATCTATAGTAAGAAAAGTTGTCACTGTTCTTATGACAACAGTACAATGAGTAGATTGTCTCAATTTGACTGTTTAGCCTGAAAATTAGGATTAAGCTGATAAAAAATATTTGTTCACTTTGACTACGCGAAACAAAATAAAACTACAGTTTGTTGTTTCTACACTAAAACTATATATTTTTTTTTTCACTCTCATCCCAATTTATGCACAGAGAAGGTGAAATCAGGTAAAGAATATCCAAGTCCTTGATTTCAACCAACAGTAAGCAGGGGATAAGTTTATATAGGGTCAAGATCTGCTCCAGAGGTTACTTCACAGCATTCTGGTTAGCCCTCTGGACTGGTTTATCCTTGAGAAAGGCTTCTATCTTCCTACAGGATCATGGGTGACCTGCTTGTTAACTTAGGCATCTAAATTAAAGAAGTGAAGTTATACAACAAAAATATTCCCCCAAGCTACTTCATCCCCTTATATGTCCCACAGATTCTGGTCTGAACTTAGAGAGGCAGAATAGAAAAATCTGATGTAATGTTCACCTACATTATCTTCTGTTAATCACACTTCCATTCTTTTCTAGTCTTGTCTAGTCTATTGTTCTAACCATATTTGTTATATACAGTATGCATATTGATGTGCATTATACAGATATTATATGGCTAGCTGCACATTATGTATATATAGTGAAATATATATGGCACACTTAAGTACAAATATATATTGAATTTGAAGTTCCAGCCTTTGTGCAGATATCTGTAGAAACAAATCTCAGTTTTCTGTTTTCCCCCCCATCATATTGAGAAAAGATACTGTATCAGAATGGTTAGGTAGAAAAGCATTTAGACTTCAAAATGAAAAGCATCTCATTCCTCTTGTTATCACTGTTTTTAAGTAATACCCCTACGGATAAGTTATACCTATGTTAAAGGCTTCCTAGATATTCCCCTAAAGGAGGTTACCTTTGTGGAGGCTGAGAAGAGCAGGAATTGGAGCAAGGGGTGGATAGGGGATAATATCATATTTATGTGATGCACAATTTGCTTTAAACTGTGTGTGTTGGGAAGAGATGAGAAAGAAGAAGGCAGCACCCGACTGAGAAATGAATCTAAGAACTGGCAAAGTAAAATGAATTTTTGATAATAAACAAAGAACTGAGGGAGGAAGTGAATGAAGCATCAATGAAAATATTGCTAAGGCAAATGGATGCCCCATTAGTGATGGCTCTTACAGAGGTAATCTCTTAAAATGCCATTCTCCAGAGAAAGCTTTCCTCCAGTAATAATAGCCAGGCAGTTCTTAACAGAATTGTTTGGATAAAAGCACTCTTCTTTCTTTGTCAAGGCCTTAGATATTCCCAAGCTTCCTTTGTGTGGTAAAGCAGCTTCCTTTGTGTGCTGGAAATGTTGCATAATGGTCAGGCCTTTTTATTTCCAAGACATATGGGCATTGAAGAGGTTTGTGGGTTTAGTGACTAAAATGTACGAAGGGGAGGTATATAAGGGTGCAATAAGGACACAGCTGTGGAACATTCAAGCAGTGCAAGTGCAGTTCCAATGTCAGAAAAAGGAATGGGCTAGAAAATATGGAAGGCTGGAGCCAAACTACTCATTGTCTGGACAGACAACTCTGTTTAATTCCTGAAGGGAGAGCAAATGTCCAAGAAAACTCTTTCTCAGGACACAGGACAGAGGCTTTGCCTGATGTTTCTCCAAAAGGAATTAGTCTGACTGCTACCTGTGAGCCTGTACCACTGAAATGATCTTGTGTGTATACTCCCCTGGAGAGTGAGTCCTGGCAACACAGCTCGTGATTACATAGTAATGGCTAATTCACGCGTCAGGAAATCCATTCCCTGGCATCTTGTGGCCATAGAACTGAAGATGGTGAGTAAATTAATCCAGACTGTTCTAAGCCCTAGACTATTAAGTTGTCTCCAATTGAAAAACTGACTCTCACTAATATGCTATGAAAGAATAAAAACAAAATAAATAAAAAGTTGACATTATAAATGTAGAATATTTTGCACAAGCACAGATTTTAAGACATTTCTATTCTATTTCTTACATACGGCACAGGTGGGAAAAAATGTCATGAATATTGATTCACCCTGGAGTTTTAAATACGGGGAATTAAATAGAAGGGTATACATGATTTTAAAGGGTATTACAACTCAAAATCTCATAAATGCCAAAGAATGGATACTGTCTGTAACCGACTTCTATGAGTCCTCTTCATCTTTAGAAAAAAAGACCACAGAAATTCATAATTGTGGAATGAAGAAACATAACGAAGAAGTAAATGACATGTTTTGATGATGTTTTATGAACTTCTTGTTTCATTCATGGCTTGCTTTAAAAATGTTTCTGTTTCCAATATTTTATCATGCAAAAGGAGAAAAAAGCAACATGTCTAGGTTTTAAAAATGGCATTCAATGTTCCCAGACTTCCACTAATATTTTATTAGGTCAGTCTCAAAGCTCACCCTCTAAACTCGCCACATTCTACTTCAAGCAATTGTGGAGTTTGTGCAAATAATGTGACCTCTTTCAGCTCCAGACTCACAAACTGTGATCTAACAGCAGTAATGATCTCTGAAAAGTAGAAAGTTGTTGATGTTGCCTTCTTGAAAATTTCATATGCCCTGCAGCTTTGCCTTGAAGTAAGCCCCTTGGGTGAGTTACAATCACTAACGATCACTCCCTTTTCTTCCTACCTACCCGATCAAAGCAATGTTGCATTGCTACTCTTACCAATTTGTACATTTGACTGGCAGGCCATAGATCTATATTTTTAATGAGATTCCAAATTTATTCTGCTTTGAGGTGAACTCCGAACTCTTATTATGAACTTCGATCCTGAAAATACTCACACATACAAATAAAGTCTTCACACATGAGCAGTTCCATCAAATTCAAAAGAGAGCATATGTATAAACTAAGCTGAACATGTGCAGAACTGAGTTAAAAAGGGCTCATGCATCTAACAGTAGCTATCCCTATTCCTGCTACCCCTCCTACAAACCAAAATAAAGATTCTTTATCTCTGATTGCTTATTCCTAATAAGGATATTAAGATGGAAACTCAAAATTTGCTTAATTAAGTATATGCCAAATTGAAGAAGATATTTATTCTTCATTGCAGATCTCCTAGGATCATCTGGAAAATATTTATCTGGAATATCAGAGGCACACTGAAGCATGCCCAGCATAGCCTGAACAGACATGAACTCACTTCTTGGGAGCTCCATGCAAACTATAATCTAAGTAACTGCTGATAGTGCAATACCACACATGCTTTTGAACTCTTCTGACAGGCAGAGGGCAGGACTAGTGCTATATGAAAGCAATCACATGGCTTTTGAATCAGGGCCAGTTTGAATCCAGCTGCCTTAGAGACCAAGAACTCACATCTTTCCACAAAACAGAGTGGTCATAGCCCTAAAGGTGCTATAGGGCATCTCTAAGCATGTTGCCAACTCTATGTTCCAGTGGCAAATGCAACAGACCCTCATGACTTTCTTTCTCCTTCCTGACCTGCTGTGCCTCCTCCCCACCCATTCCCGGTTCACAGTTACTCTAGGTAGGAATGCAGAAGCAAAGATTCAAGCGATAGACTCATGAAGGGAATTCCCCTTAACCAGGAAGCATTCCTTTGCTCTCTACCTTTCTATGACAGGTAATCTAGAAGTCAACACCAGCAGGGATAAGCTTAAGTTTTACTCATACTGAAGAGACTGTTGAACTCAGGCTTTTGTGGCAAAAAGGTGAACTGAACTAATCATATTATTTTTCTGCCTAATTATAAAAGGAAATTATTGATGCTATAAATAAAAAACAATCTAATAAAAATATTGCATGATGTTTCTGCCCCCATGGAACCAAACAAACTAGTCCCAGCTAACATTATATAACTAAATAGTAAAAATGTGAGCTAGTCACAAAAATATTCTTTGCAGTAGCAGGATACAAATTGGTTCATTTCATCATAGAATATGTCTGTCATATATGTGATAATCAGGTACTTTTAAAATATCTTAATTAAGGCAGATAAATCCTTTACTCAGAATTACAGTTTTACAACACACATTTTTAAGTTTAGAAAGAATAGTTATTGTCACCAAGTATAAATTTTTTCAAAACAGAGAGGCCACTAGATGAGGAATATCATACTGAACTCAATATATGGAGGTTTCCTTATTGTCATGCACATTTACTTTTTATTGCACATATACTTTTCTATTATTACTTTATAAGCTGATATTGCTAAGCCCAAAGGAGATTGATTGTCTTTAAACCTGAATAAAGGAATGGAAAGAAGCAGGATTTTACCAAACTTTCCATTTCACAAGCTGTCCATTTCACTTCCTGAGTTTCACACTCACAAGGCCCAAGAATGTTCAGCACTGAAATGCAAATTATCTTCCACGTGCATCTTTGGGCTTGACTCTGGGATTCAGTCCTCTAATTTCACAATATAACCTTATCTAGAGTGAATAAGTATGTCTGTATTCTTGTAAACCATTTTAGAGGTTTTACAGAGAGGCTACTCTTTTCCTAAAAATAAAACATTTGGCATCTGCTGTAACCGTTGGTGTCCTCCTCAAAATAATGTAAAAATGACATTACTCATCAGTATTATTCTTTTTTTTTCTCTCTTATTTCTATATACTTTTTCATAAGCACTTCCAGATAGTCAGCTCAAAAATGTAGCTTAGACAGGGTATGTACAGAGGTAACACAAAATTATTCTGAGTTTTGGAAATCCATCTCTGGGAAAAATGTCAGTGTCCACATTTGTTCAGTCATAAACAGATTTTGACAAAATGTGTGTGCAACTATTTATGAAGCTACTTTGTATCAGCATGTTTCTCCATCTAACTCTGCTGTGACCATCTTTCTATCAGGTTTAGCTAATGAAAGGAATCCTGTTTTGGGCTTTTCTACATTTTAAATACTCTCTTAGTTTATTGCCCATCCCCATTATTGTTTTACAGCTGTGCTTTCAGGACTTGCTTTTTCTCTGCAGCTTATAAGCAGAAATTTGACCCTTACTTGAGGGTCCTCATCAGGCCCATTTAGCTGTAATATCCAATAAGGACTGTTTGACTGTAAATCCGCTAAGGTGAGTGTCTTGCCAACTACGAATTACTATCCTAGATCAGTTATTGTCAAGTAGGATGACAACAGAAATTAATCTTATTATTTTCTCTATTTTAAGATAATGTTCATGTGAAAAAATACTATTGCAGAATACTGTTTTCTAATAAACATACCTTTTATTTTTAATTACTAACATCACAGCCATAAATTTATCAGTCTTTGCTCTGTTTTTAATAATTGCATCCTCAGATAAAATCTATTATCCTGTAAAAACATTTATCTTCTTTTAGTGACTGCAGGTTTGGTCCTTGACAAGATGAGGAATTTCAACAGCAATCTTGACCCCCTTGTGAAACAACGTTTTTCAGTATGACGCAAATCTCAGCCTCTTCATCGGCACTTGTGAAACAGTTGACTCATACACCTACCTCTTCCCATACTCATTCCTCGTAAAATCACAAGGTTCATTCTCCCAAATAAAGGTCAAGGTAAAACAAAACAAACAAACAAACAAACACAAAACAAAACAAACAAAAGAACACTGTTTCAGCATGAAGACAGGATCCAAATAGTAGTTTGTATCCTGGAGTTTTTCTGGTTTCTCTGAATTGCTGGTGTACTCCATTTTTCTTCAGTTTATTGTACACTGTTCAGTTTATTTGAAATGTTTTTTAAAATTTTTATTTGTGTCTTGGAAGTACTGCTAACCTTTGATCTAATTTCAAGAATTCTACCATAAAAAACAAATATTTCTTCTTGAAAATATTTCAGCCACCAAAACTTGAGGCCTTGCAATTATGTCATGATCTGGAGAGTAAGGAAGGAAGGAAGGAAGGAAAACCAAAAATGCTGTATTTAAGTTACCCACATGGTTCAGAGTCTACCAGAGTCTAGAGTCATCTTCACAAAGAGTGAGGAAGTAAAAAGCTACTGTTAAAAAGTTTTGTCTATTTCCACATCGGGAATCAGGGGTAATCCATCTATGGGGAAATTCTTTCTTTCCCATTGCTCTTCATTATTCGGGCTAGCAGAATTCCCTCACGTAACCTCAGGTTGATTTCAGTATTTTATTTTCAGGGTGGAGTGTTACCACGATTTCTGTGTGCTGTTAGAGTAGGATTGTGAAATAAAGGGTGAGAGAGCTCAGCTGTGTAATTCTGGCACAATGAGCAGTTTCAAGGGATCAGAATCTTTGTTATGATTTAGGGTGAGTCACCTTGGAAACTCTCCCAATTTACATAGAAATCTTTTTTCTTTCTTTTTTTTTCCCCTCTTCCCACAGTTATTCCTTCAGTCTGTTGAAGCTCAGGCTCTTACCCACAAGTAAGTTAGAACACAACTCAGGAAGCACATTTCCACCTGCAACCTCCTTATCTAGGAAATAGGAAATATTACTTCCTCCTTATCTTCAGGATATGTGTGATGGCACAGTTAATGAGCTGATTTTCTAAAGATTCGGGGCTCACTTTGCAGTCTTAATTGGGCCTAGTATAAACACAAAGTGCTGCTGCAATGCACAGTGAGTATTGCGCAGGGGAGTATGTTTTAATAAATATCTACAAACACTGACCCCATAAAAAAAAACCCCACAGGTGTTTTCTTATTTTCAATTTTTATATCACTCAGAAAAAATCATGAGACTTCTCACTACTCAGAGTTTTGGTATCTGGAGGCCAACCCAGTAATTTGCTATGACCCATGGGATACTGTCATACAAAGAAAAATCCAACATGTGAACCGGTTGCCTGAAACAGAAAGCATGCAGAAAATGTCAAAGCCCAAGGAATGAACATCTTTGCCAAAAAAGTAAAAATAGTTTATTGTAAAATAACTACGGAAAGGTTACAATTTTTCTGCCTGATATATTTGCCATATTATTAGAGACATATGCATGTTGTGGAAACATGCAGATGGCCACTTGATCTAGTAGTTTTTAAGGAAAAAAAAAAAAAGAGGAAAGAAATTACTCTGGGACAGAGTGTGCTGTCCCCATACACACCTGTGAGTACT
The DNA here is from genome assembly GCF_000705375.1 of Tinamus guttatus. The sequence continues at coordinate 307,304 of NW_010580591.1, read as the reverse complement.
TGATCATTAGTCAAACCAACTTCAATACTATTATTTATGGCACCAGTTCAGCCAGGTACTTAAGTTGCTGTGTAACTTTAATACTAGGATACATAAGTATGGAAATCCTCAGCACTGAGAATTACACAATCTTTATTTTAAGTATATAATTAAACAGTGTTTCATGTTCTTACTATTCACTATAGTTATAGTTAGTTTCGATCTTGACTCTCTCTGCAAGCAAAAGAGTACTTCATTTTAAAAGAAATCTTGTCAAAAGGATTCCTACCCAAAACTCACTCTAATTAAGATACATAAATGTTGCTTTTCCTATCAGGGAAAGTATTCTACTTTAGGCAGAACCTTTCTATTTTCTCTTAAATAACATCTTAATCAAGAGTTCAGCACTTCAGCTGATTGCCTTCTCAGTGTTTAAAGCCAGATCTTCCACCTGCCAGCTCTTCTAGCTAAGTGATTCGTTGATATTGCAGTGCTTGTACTTACTGTTTTGCGAGCAGTTTGCTGTTGATCAACACAAGCTTCTTACTATCATATATCACCGTTACCTTCAGAAACAATTTAAATAAATGTATGTGGCCATGGGGAGGATCGCATTGCAATCTCAGGCTGATTGGAGAACAATTAAGCTTTCTCCAGGAAAAAAAAAAAAAAGCAACAATGATTTGATTAACTTATAGTAGCAGATGGCTATCTATATCTCAGCCTGAAGGAGAGAATAGTTCAAAAGGCAATGGCTGGATTTCATTTAAAAGACTAATAAGACAACATGTTCTCTCCCCCCTCACCCTGCCAAAAAAAGTAATAATTACACTTATAAAACTCTTAAACAAGAGTTTTCTACTTACTTATGTAACAGGTATGTCAGAAATCACCTGTTTTTATCATGTTTTATTATAAATATCCCATTAAAAACATTTTCAAGGGCATATCCATTCTTATAAGCTACAGTTAAAAAATTCAGAGAAGTCTGTTAATGTTATTCAAAATGTGTTTTCTTTACTTTCTCCATGAAAAAGTATATAAAATCACTTATTCCCATCTCACAGTTTTTGTTGAGCTGTATGCCTAGGCCATGTCGACTGTAACAGGTTTTAGCGGTAGTGATTCCAATCTCTCAGGATCTCTAGGAAGATCTTCTTTGAGTGTAAAGCCTGGATCCATTGTACAGATCCATTGTTTTTATGTGATTATTTAGGCTCTAATGCTTTGTAGATATTCTGCAACAAAGAAGAACTACAATCTTTATTCAGGCAATCTGATATAGCAGTAATTATGATAAAAAGAGCATGAAAATTGGAAAAAAAAAAGCAATGAACAACTTTGATCACTTTCTGGGGCTACTGGCATCTTCAGCAGTTGCTGAAGAGTAGGTGCCATGATGTCTATTAGACATACCCACTATAGATAGTTTATTTAATCAGCCATTGCCGTGTTTGTATATCTTCAGCTTTCTTTCTATTCTATATTCTAGATTTCTTAGAGAGATATTTCCCATTATTTAGCACAGTGAGGGATTTCTATCATGCCATATAGTTCAGTAAGAGGTTATCATGGAAGGCCAGCCGCATGCGCCATTGAGCAGAAAGGGGCATTAATCCTTTAACTGCAGCTTGCACAAATCACCATAAAAAAACTAAGTCCCCTGTTAGTCTAAGTCCACTACAATACTTTGGGAATCAGTGTTTTTCATATAATTGATCCTTCTTAAAGGAATAAAGTCTGAATTTATAAACTACTGAGATTCAGAAAAATGAAGATTTATAAAAAAGAGACAGAGAAAGAGAGAGGAGGATATTTATTTGCAAAATGAAAGTTTGGGCCGAAGAGAGTCACAATCTTCCTCATCTTTAGAAGGCTCTAAGCCACAAAAAAAGAGGGAAAAAAAAGTTGCACAAAAAAGGCAATACTCATTTTAATATGCGTAGTATATTGTCATATTTGAACAATTTACTCTCATATGTTACCTCTTCATAAACATTGATTTTTTTTGACATTTCACTAGGAGCTTGATTTAATTTCCTTCTTCCCTGCCTCACATGTGTACACAGACAGACACACACACACAAAAACACACAGACTCACAAAAATCTGTAGTGTGATGTAATGAACTAATGTTGGTTTAAAAAAAAAAATGAGACAAAGTGAGATAGTGCAAAGAAAGTAGTCCCTTAGGTAAACTCTACCAGTAGTCACTAATAGGGCTTCAAAAATAAATGCTGACTGAGTATTTCTGCATTCTGCAATCTTTTCCTGTTCAGAAGAAAATCAGCAGGACTTTATATGTATGTTCCAGTGTTTTACTGAAGTAGTCGTGCACTTGACTTTGAGTGTTTCCATATAGCAATGCAGCAAAGCCTCGTGTCCCACTTCATAATACGGGTTGAGTGGTCACAGTTCTTTATGGCTCGTTACATTGATGACTGAAATCATACAAACGTTTGCACATCTTAAAGACTTTGACAGGCAAATTACTTCATAGGCCAGTTATTTCATGTCATCAGTGTAATCAGTGATGCATAATAAAACATAGCATGCATGTTAGACAAAAGGCTGCCCAAACATACAGAGCTTTTATTCACTGAAATTCTAGCCTTATGGAAAGACAGCATTAAAAGAAGTCTGACACTATGGAGAAGGATGAGTTAGATAATTCTCACTGAGGTGATCAATATAGAAAGAGACTTATGAACTGAACTTCAAGAAATCTAAATAACTAAATGACCAAAGGACTTGCAGAGGTTTCCCAATGTTCTCTTCCAGATCCGTCCTGAGAGGCTTGAATGAAAAGCTCCCCAGTCAACACAGTGACAGAGCATAGCCTTCAGACAATTTTAGTGATTCCCTCTTCATGGAAGTACTAGTTTAGAGATTCAGAATGAGAAGGGAGAATAAGGTGTCTCTAGTCCCTGAATAAGTAATGCCATGTTATGTCTGAAGTTGTGAAGGTCTTAATACTGAGCCCCACAGAAGAAAGTTTTAATTTGCCTTTTAGAGCTTGGACACCTATTTCCAATTTTATAGAGAGAAAATGAAATACACAAGGCAAAAGACCTTGAAGTTGTCACATTGATTCATGAAATAAATATGCAAATATTCAGCTCTTTCATCTGCTACTAATATCTTTAACAAAAAGGATAATATTTTAAAGGTTTATTGGTAAAAAAAAAAAAAAAAAAAAAAACCCAGCCAATTGCCTTCGCAAAAAGCTAGGCAGCCTTACTGCTGCTGCCAGGGTAGGGGCAGGTACCTGCGATATTTGCAAAGGGTGGGAGTGGGACAGTAGCTTTTAGAAGTCCTTTCCCCTGCTTTTACATTTTTGCTTGCATCAGCAGGAGCAGTTTGTCTAACTCTTCAGGGATCTCTTCTTTATCTTGGTTCACACTCTCTCTACCAACCTCCTTCCCCCTGCATTTCCTGTAGTAAAAAAGATCTGTTCCTAACACTAATCTGTGGGATGAAAAAATTAATTCTGCCTGCACTGCTGAGAAGCTCTGACCTAGCACTGGATTTAGATGTAACAAAACACGAGACAGCAAGTTAACACATATATTGTATGTATCTGTGCTCTCCACACCTAAGGGTCCATGATTTTCAGATGAACTATAATGTTTACATCTTCTAACTAAAGGTTGGCACATTCTGTAACCAGTCTCATTTATTCTGACCTGGGAAATTCTGTGAACTGAAAGGAGGAAAACAATTAAAACATCAATTGCCAAAACACTGAGCTGCTATCATTTAAGCCCGTTCCAAAGGTCAGGCCTACCAGTGTGCCCCGGCAGCAATGGAGCCCAACAGCCTACCAGGCCGTGTCAAAAGGACCATAGACAATTGAAGCAGTTGCTCCACTTTACCTCACATTTGTTAGAACACTGGAATCCTGCACCCAATTTTGGGTCCTCAAGACAATAAGGGTGTGGATAAACTGGAACAAGGTTGCTGGAGAGACAGTATGATGGTTGGGGGCCTGGAGCACCTGCCCTGCAAGGAGAGGCTGAGGGACCTGGGAGCAGAGACACTTTGTGGGGACTGAATACCAGGTTCCCAGTGCCCACGGGATGTGGCTGGAGAGGCAATGGGCATAGATCAGACTAAGAAAGTTTCCAAATGGATCTCAGGAAACAGTTTTTCCCATCAGAAAAATTAAGCTTTGGAACAGGTCGTGCAGAAAAGTTTATGAATCTCTGTACTCTGGAGCGTCCAAGACTCACCTAATAAAGTCTTGAGCAATCTGATCTGCATTCAGTGCTGACCCTGATCTGAAAAAGAGACCTCCTGAGGCCCCTTCCAACCCAAATTATTCTGTGGTCTGCAGTCCGAAGTGAGCTAAGAACTGCAGAGAGTTAAGCAAATGAGAAATGGATGGATAGAAACACATAGAATATATTACTAGCGTGCACAGTATCTTTTACAGTGCTTTGTCTTTTTTTTTTATTCATTCTGAATGGTCATAGCAAATACTTGAATGCCAGTGCTAAGAATTAAAAATTAAATTGCTTTCTTCAAGAGAGAGAGGTTAAGAGAGTTTGTTGTTTGTTTGTTTTTAATTTCTTTCTGCTTTTTAGCAGGAACAACATGTTATTCAGAAAAAAAAAATGCCAGAAATAGCATGGATTTAAAGCTGTCAAAGTAATCCCATAGATCCACAGTGTAATATAGAATTAATGACCTTGTCTTTTTTTTTTTTTTTTTTTTCAAATGGGATTAACAAGGAAAGGATTAAAAAGAGTAGACTGCCGAAGTGAAATTGGGACAGGTGGCCATCCTTTTGATTTATTGTCTGACATTTTTCTTGCTAGCTGTTTCCCTCCTGATTTAATTAGTCAGTTCTAGTTCATGATTTTCAAGTGATCTTTGTTTACAAGAGAAGACCATCATTTTGAATTCTAAATTCTTTAGTTTTCGTGAGTTCTTTAATTCTTCTTTCACCTTCCCTCAAAAAAATAAAATCTTCATTTTTAATTTAACATACCGGTTCTAGATTAGCTCAGGGATCATTTAAAGTCTTGTGAGATCTTATATCAACAGCTGTTATTACTTGCTACCTAAAATTATTTTAAAGTGATGGCTTGATGAAGACCCCATCTAGAACAACTGAAATTCTTCAGTTTAATACATAGGTGGGCCCAGGCTAACATGGGATAAACATAATGTGCTTGTGCTGCACTTTTAGAACATGTTATTTCATATCTGATGGTTAGTTTTTTATCCCAGGTATATGAAACTGTAATGGTTATTTGGTACTAAATATAAAAAGTATTTTAATTACAATCCAGATCCTCTGGCCAGGTCATGAAGCAACTAACACAGCACTAATTGGCAGCTAGGTTATATGTACACACCAAAACAATGGTGCAATAAACATTGCTGCTTTGGTTGCAATGGTAAAGTTAGATAAAAGTAGTACTGAAGGCAGTATGGCCTATCTACCTGGTATACAAATTTGAGTATGTAGCCATGAATCTCTAGTGTGTTGTTTCATAATAGACTAAATTTCTGCAGCTTTAGCACTCATCCAAAACCTGTGGCAACATCTCTCACCTGCTATTGTTTTCTTATTCCATCTATAGTCACGACAGCACAGCCAGACATTGGCTTCGATATGATAGACATACCCTATTTCAGTTTCAGTAGGGAAACACAGTTTGCATAGTGGAAACTATTCTCACCTGCTGTGATGAGAGTAGAGAAACGCTGGCAAACAGCACTGGAGGAGGGGAATACTTGCACAATAGGCAAAGCGGAGGAGGTGGGAACCTCACAGGGCATTTGCTTTAAATTTTTAGGGTAGTAAAAAGTGTGCAGTTAATTCTGCAACTAAGTTATGACTAACTATTTGGTAGATAAACCAGCAGTTTTTGTGAACACTGAAGTCAAAGTAAGAGAAGGCATGTCTTTGTTCTGCTTTTTCTTATGTGTAATGAAACAACAGAGATAATAAAGTATTTAATTGTGTAAGAAATCACACCCACTAGTTATTTTAAAGAGGATAGAGAGTAATTGTGGGTGTTAGTGAGGGTAAAGACCACCTGATGCTTTTTTATATCACGAATGCCCACAGTATTCACTTGTAACAACTTACTTATTTTGCTGCTCTGATTTGAAACCTGTGCAAAGGAAACAGAATCTGAAAACTTAACAAGTTTGGTTGTTGGGTTTTTTTGCCTTATTCCTGCAGTGAGATTTCTTGCCAGGTGAGTTCTTTTGTCAAGCTCTCTCAGCTCCATTTAACAGGCTTCTACATGTTCCAGAACTTGAAAGACGAACCCAACATATCATCAGTGTTCCCATCACTGGCCATGTTGACACTGGCTTCCTCCCAGATCATGCGAATGTCTTCTTTTTTTTTCCCTCTCCTCCTTTTTAAAACCTTCCATAAAAGAAAAAAAAAAAAAAAGAAAAAAAAAAGCTTAGCATGGTATGTAACATGCATTATTCCCATGTTAAGTGTTCCAAGAGCCCAAAGGAATAAAAACATAGAAGCAGCAAGTAGGACACTCACCAGAAATAGTAGCAAGCAATATAGCTTTTAGCATAACAGTTTAAAATGAATAAAGGCATGTAGTTCAGATCATGGATTCTGATTAAATATATTGGGGTTCCTCAGCAATGCCTTTTTTTTTTTTCCTGATTCAGCAAAGAACTACACACATGATTAGGAAAATAAACATGGAAACAGTATGTAAGCTTCAGAACACCCATCTGGTTGCTTACAACATCTTGCTAAATTAGGGAGCTGACATTAGTTTGCAGCTTTATTGGTATAGGGTTTTACACTCAGTTTGCTGGAGATGCAATTTCATCACTCCAGTGACTTTTCTTCCGGTGATTTTTTATTCTGTGACAAAGGTTTAATTCCTCATATATGGGGGAGAATTTGACGACAGAGGCCAATCCAGATGTATTTGTTTCGTTTCTAAATGTGTTGACACATTTAGAAATTTATTTGTTTATGCAATTCAGAGTTATCTCTCATAGTCTGGTATCCCAGCAAAATAAAGTATTAAAAATGCTTATATTTTTATGAGTGCCTTGGTACCAGATTTGAGGACAAGAAATGAGAGAACCAGTGTTGTATAGCAGTAGAGAGAATAATTTTTTTTCTAAGAGAAAAAAAAAAAGCTCATGAAAATGTCATCATATAGTTATTTATTGTTTCTAAACTTTTTTCTGGATGAAATCTGCAAACAGGAAGATGGTTTTCCTCACTGCCAAGTTGGAAAACACAATGTGGGAGAGTCAAGGAAGACTTATATAACTAATTAACAAGAAATTAATTTTATCAAAACCATTAGACTCTCATTACCCATACAGCTGACTTATCAGTTTTAAATTTATTCTTTCCTGTGTCCTACATCATCTCCCCTACTGTGTTGGTTACATCCACCTTTTGTTTCTTGTCATTTTGGGAAAGGAAAAGTGTCTTTGCATGTGTCTACATTACCTGTCTTGGTCTAGATTAGGCACAATTGTTATGCAAATAAGAACATCAATAGAAAAAGACAAATATAAACAAAGTACTCAGGCAAGATGCTATTTCTGTACATTATTTAAAGCAACTAATTTAAATCTTTTCAGTCACTCATTTAGTAGACAAATATTTTACTAGCATTTGTGGTCTGTAATAGTTTTTCTCAGTGCATAAAATGTAGCTTTTAGGATGACATAAGTTTGAGACTCCAACAGGTGAGTAAAGATATTTTATTCAGCCAACTAATCAGCTTCTGAAATCGGACACCTTCGAAACTGGGTGAGGTTTTTTAAGGAGCATTGGGAAACTTCATATTGCTTCAGAACTTTGAAGATTAGTTTTATTGCAATGAAAGCCAGAGGGTTTACATGTGAACATTAAAAACAGACAAGGTTTAATATAAAGAATAAATCTTGCAGACGCCATACATAATTTCTACTTTGGGATTATTATTTAATGACATGATGGAATGAAAGGCTTTGCTTTTATTTGTATGATATTCTCTCTTAGAGTGGATGCTCAAGGCAAAATCCTGGCTTGCTATGCAAGGTGTGCCAAGTAGGGGAAAGAACATAGGCGGCTTCTTCCTTTTCCTTGTGCACCTGTACAGGTCTGGGGCAGGATGGCACCATGAGCGCTGTGGGACTTCAAGTGGAGACAAGGGCTGGCAGTATATATGTGAAATTAAGGACATGATTACAGTGCTAGTTTGTAGAAAGGCCCCCCCCTCCCTGAATGCCTGTGGGAGTCTGCCCAAGGGCATGTCTACATCATGCGACAAAGCACAGGGCTGCAAAGCCCAGACTAGGAGAGAGATGAGCAAAATGCACACCAAGCGGCACAGGCACCACAGTTTAGTGATATATCCCGATCCACAAACACTGCCAGAAGAGGCTCTCCAAAAAAACAAAAATAAAAGTGACTAGCAGCATACCAGCACAAAGAAATGTCCATGCTACCCCTGGAAGTGGAAGTAAGGGGCTGGAAAGCTTGGAATAAGGAAACCTGATTTGTCTGCATGCTAACCGAAGCAGAGAGCCATGACTGACTTCCCAGAGGACGGATTTGGCAGGGTGTCCTTCTGGCTCTGCCATTTCCACAGGCAATCTTTCCCTCGTGCAGCTGGCTCTGAGGACTTTGTGTGGGATTCCCCAAAACTTCAAAATGCTTCAGTAACGATGGAGACAAGATAGTGTCTGATCAGCCACTAGGGTGCACATACCAAGTTGCTGAAAATGGAGAAAAACACTGACATCCTCTGCTTGAGCACACTCCTTCAGATGTCCTTTTACCACAATTTCTGCTTGGATGCTTATATTGTCATTTTGATGATCTCAGTAATAGTGATTAGGATTAATTTAATTAGAATATTAGAATCCTACCAAAAAAAAATCCTCTATTAGAAGAGAAAGTTAGAATAAAAGGAAAACAAATGTCATTTTTAATATGTAAGGAACACTGGCCGTTATTGTAAGTATTTAACATGCTGAACAAGAATCTTAATTTCTGACTTGAGTACGAACAAAAAAGAGCCCCATGCATGAAGAAAAAAAAAAAAAAAAGAATATTGAAACAAGAAGAAGCAACTTGTGCTTTATTTACTTTTTTTTTTTTTCTGCAACATATTCCTGTGGCCTCTCATGTGATCACAAATGCTAGCGCTAATGTGATTACAATTACTGAAAAGACTGTGATACTTGAGATGTAACACAATGCCTGCCTGCTGTACCCGGTCAGAAGAGTGCTGATTCAGAAAAATTTCATTGCAGGATGAAAAGATGCAAGAAATGTAACTAAATGAAAGCTGAGACTTATCTGTATAATAGAGCCTGCAGAACCATGTGGCATATTCTAACAGGATACAGAATCAGTATAATATAATAAAAATTATAGCATAAAAATTTAGTATAATAAATTTTAAAAAAGATGAATATCAGGAAATTCTTTCTTACCTTAAAGCCTGTAAGAAATGATGGAAGATAAAGCTTCCATTTTCCAATAGATTTTGTAATTAAAGAGCCAGTGAAAACACTCACTGGGTGGCTGAGATGAGTTTGGTGTAAACAAATTATATTACTCCTTTTAAAAGGAATTCTGGAAAGAGAAAATAATTTTCAAGGTACCTATTCCACATTCACTTGAATGTTCATCTTTGTGAAAAATACAGGGAAGAAATGGCTGGAGTCAGTTGGACTCAATGATCTTGAAGGTCTTTTCCAACTATAATGATTCTACGAGACAGAAAGGAGCATGAGATCTTCAAACTGTTATAAAGCAAGCTGCTAACGATTACTGAAATGTGACTCAAACTGTCATATTCAGCAGAAATTCTTTGGAAGTTATTACACTCCCATCTATAAATCAATCAAATGCTTATGGATTTCTTTGCTTCCTTTTGAATAGGCATTTTCCAAATTTTGTCAAATTGTATCTTTTGGCACTACCATCTTATTTCAGAGAATTTCCAGAATAATTTAGGCTGGAGGGGTCCTCCAGAGGACACCAAGTCCAACCAGCATAAGCAAACCAGAACTTTTTGCTGAACAATCTGATTTTGAAATCTGAAGATATTTAAGTTCTGTTTAAATACTGATCACACGTTCATAATGAAAGCAGCCTGCCTCTGTGCCAATGCCAGAAATACACCGCCTGTGGACTTAAAGGACTTTAAACAATGAAGAAGTGTTTTCTGAACTTATCATCCATAGGCACAGGACCCAGAACCTTACAGCCCATTCACCACCTCCCATAGCTGGGAGGGTCCCTATAGCAGTCAAAAAGAAGAAAGTTTGAGTTAAATGGCTTAAGGATAGACATTAAACAGATGGACACTCTTTGAATGTCATTACCTCCAAGAACAAAAATAGTTATGCATAAGGAAGCATAATTACACTAATATCTGGTAAAATTACTTGGTTGTGAGTGCCAAGAATGGGGTTTAACTTGTAGATTAATATAGCAAAATTTAACTAGTTATGCATAGGTGCCTCCAGGTTTTCTAAGTGTCTGAGCTCCCATTATGTGGACATCTAGGGTTTGACACAGTCCCACAGGAGGATATGAGATCTACCTGAGGTGTCCCAGTGCACCCTATCTACTTTCCTCTCCTGGAGCAGGAGGGGATGAACTTCCTGAAAGGCCTATGATTGCTGAATATCACAGTTAACTTCATATGCCTCATACATACTTAAATTACTGTTTTGAAAACTGATTCACCCACTTTTCACTATTTTTAAAGAAAGTTCAGACACTTTTCACAAAGGTGGGCATCTACACATAGACACATTTTGGCGTCGTCCTCTGGGCTAACCCCGGTGTAATGAGTGAGGAACTGTCTTTGCTAACTGCTCTTAATTTGTTCACTACCCAGTCATGATTCTGAACGGGGATTTAGCTTATTTGTGTATTCAAAAACAGAAAAAGGTGGGCAGCAGTATGAGAGTAATCATACTTTGTTTCTCTTCCTTTTTATTTCTTTTTATTTTGAGGCCATGGATTTGTTTATTCTACAGAAAGAAGTTGTCTTATATTAATACAGCTATGCAACCATAAAACTGGCAAAAAGAGAACCAAGCCCTGTAAATCAAGCTAAGTAGATTATTTATTAACCCTACTGGGGGAACATTTCTCTTCCAGATTTCAAAGCTTCCTTTGCCTAGAAGCACTTAAGAAAATGGGTATATCTGTGAGAAATAAACATAAAATTAATCTAAAAGTGATGCTTGAACAACAAAATGTCTAAATGGGAAGTCTGAACTTACGGTGTGTTTACCCAGATTTTATTTGACCATTTCTATGCAAGTAATAATAGCAAAATGCCAAAGATAGAAAACTGATGTGGCAGTAAGCCTGGATGGCTCAGAGGGAAAACAAGCACTAACCACAGGAATGGTTACTGGCAATAATGATGAATTCTTAGATAGTGTAAAGTTACTTCACTAAACTATATCACAGTTAAAAACTTAACCTTATTACCCTTTGTGTAAAAAAAAAAATTGGTTTCATTTCATCCTTTTTCATTTTAATTTTTGTGTGGAAACATTATAAACATCATGATGAACTGGACATCCATATGGATCAGAAGATTGTCACTCTCAACATCAATCACACCATAAGAGTGAATGATTATATGACTATAATTAGTTTGTCTTCCTGATTATTGATATGCCACCATGATGATTTACATTTCCCATGCATTTCCACTGTAATAACATTGTGGGTATCTTTCTGGAGAGAAAAAGAGAGAACACTAGGAAAATCTTTCTTGCTTGGGAACAGTAAAAGCAAAAGATGGAAATGAATCTCCCCTCTGAACACATTGTTTCCTTATGGAAGATATGAAGATAAAGAGCAAAAATTTCTCCGCACATCATGCATCTTAACTCTCCGATTTCAGGTGTCGGCACAGTATATTCTAAGGATCCACAGGCAAATAATGTCATCTACAATGAGGTCCATATATATTTATACATGGCTCATGGAAATATACTTGATACTCTTTGTGATGGGTATTAAATAACATTTTTGAGATCCTTCCCCTCCTTCTATTCTATCCAGTAGACTTTGTCTCTCTAGCACTGGTCTACTTTGCCATGAATATTGTATGTGCTGTATTAACTGTCATTATGAAGCATACTCCAGTGTAAGTGAAATTGTTTAGTTTTATTAATTTCTTTGTCTTTTAAAAGCTTGAAAATATGAGTCTATATGAGCTTTGATTCATATAAATTATTATAGCTCTTTCTGGTATTTTTTTACCTATATTAAATATGGAAAACATTCAAAGTCAAATTGTTGTTATCTCTCGCCACTACTAGTTATTCCAGGAAACCACAAACTGATTTTTACAACTTTCATTTGCTAGTATGAAAAAGTAAACATTATTAATAAATTTGCTAAGTTTTACTGTGTTAACTCATGTAAATCTAACCATATTTACATTTTTTACCATCTGATGAAGTTCTTTTGTTTCTTTCAAAATATCTCTCAGGGTCCAAGACAGTATTGAAAACATTCCCCTTGACTATGAATAAAAATCTAATTATACATACTGCATTTGCTTATACTTGAGAGAATGGTTCTTCCACACAATTCCAAGGACACAGTACTTCATCTGGCAACACTCCCTCTCCTTTTAACCTTTAAAAATGCCATGGAAAAATTAGAAAACTTTAAAATAAATTAGGCTGTAATCGCTTAAATCATAGGGAGATGTTTTCATTTAAGATAAAAGGATGGCAAATGTTTACCTCATTTAAAAAAAATAAATAAAAATAAAACACTAGCATTGACATGAAGACCACTAACTTAGAAAATGTCTGATTTTTAATCTTATGAAAAGTTATTACTGGCTTCCCTCTCTTAATGTAATTGCCTAACACCTGTTTTTGAAACAGTATTTAACATACAAACATTATTCACAACAGAAAAAAAAATGGAGATAAATATAATGTTCTACAAATAATTATTATATACATATAAGATGCTTATATTAGAGAATATTATAATATATAGACAGGCCCTTGTGTATATTCATATTCAAAGCAAAGGCTTGGAGGTTCACTATCGGGAAGCACACGTGTCCAGAAGGATGACATCTGGGACTGCCTCACAGCTGCCTGCACTTCTTAGGCTTCCTAGACTGGGTATTGCAACCAAGCCATGTTTTTAACATTAACCTGTTCCCCATAATTATCCCTTTTCAACCTCTGGTTTCCACACAATTCTGTAATGTTTCATCATTTAATCAATCACTGTGTGAAAAAAAATGTTCCTTTTCATTTAAAAAAAATTTTTTTTTGCTCATTATGTCCTGGCTATAAGGGATTATAATCCCTCCTCGTGTAACTGATAGAAACAAATCAGAGTAACAAGTAATTGCAGGAAAAATTGTCAACAAATCAGAAGGACAGCAAGGTCTTGAGGTGTTCATCCTCACAAGCACAGGAGGATTTCAGAAGCTCTGTTTAGTTGATTCCATCTATAGACATTTGCCTATACTAGAAAAAAAATGATAGTATATCCATACTGATAAACCTGCACCAGCAAACTTTCCAAGCATCACATTTGTGGAAAAGCATATACCATTTATGCCAATTTCCACTTGGAAATTACCTTATTTATATTAAATTTATACCATTATCATAATTTGTTATAGTTTGTACCCAAATAAAGTAAATAAAATGCCAATTTTGCCTGTATAGTTATGCTACCGTTATTCTACCAGCATAGTTATGTTGCTTAGTGCTGTGATTTTCAACATGGCTGATTTGCCTACCTATGCTGGAGGAAATTCAAAATATAGCCTAGGTTTTACTTTCACTTCTTTCTTCTTTCTTTTGTTTTGCTTCATTTAGCTCAAATTTCTTCTTAACTTACTTAAACAAAACTGAGATAAATCTTATGTCCCCTCCTTCCCCATCCCACCCTCAAAAAATATCTTCCTCTTGGGGTCTAATCAAGCTGTTTTAAAAGCAAACACTAAATTGGACAAGGATATGTCTTTGTAAAGTACACAGTAGAATACCCCCCAAAATAATTACAACAGGGGTAACTTTGGAAAATGTGTCATGGACACACTGTTAGAAGAACATTGCACTTTAGAGAAATGGAGAGACTCAGTTTTGTAAGACATTTGATGTCATTATAAGCTAAGCGCATGAAAGAAATCTAAAAATTGTAACAGTGCGGTGAGTCAGGTTTGGAGAGATGTTGACATTAGGTGTTAAGACTGCAGGCCATATATCCAGTATACTGCTTACAGAAAGGATCAAGGAACAGGACAGGCTGGGGAAAGGGCTGATCCTTGATAAACACAGAACATTCCTCCTCTTGCAGATATTGTAGTAGTGCCTTTTTGAAATGTTTTTTGCTGAGTTTAAAAAGGTATACCTACCCTGCTAACCTTTAGCATACCTACTGCTATTTATTTTAAAGGCTCCTCTCCCATTATTTCTTTTTTTAATGCAGTAGTTGCTGCCATAATTACAGTAATAACTGTCTGTAACATAGACTATTTCTATAATTTTGCAAAGCATTTAAACAAAACAAGGTTCTGAGACTACTTGAGGTCATTAATATAACACAAGCAAAATATAACATTCAATACGTACCTCACTCTTCCTCATTTTGTTCGATAATTTTATTTTCTAGTGAAATTACTGAGCCTCAGTTTATAAGATCTCTAGAACATCTTCCTGGAGAGAAATTATTTTAACAAGCTTTTCATCTCTTTTGAGGGGCAGTCAGGGAGGAAACAGTATTTCTCCCATAGCATTCAAATTATGACTGTAGATCACGGGAGTACGTGAAGAAATGGTTGAATCTAAGGAATGACAGATAAAAACTATACTATCTCACTTAAGGTAGTTTTCAGCAGCACACATTACTGCAATTTTATACATCTTTCTAATAATAGATTTCTTGGAGTCTTGTTCTCCAAGAAAGGTCATTCAGTCCTCTTTCAAGGACTGTTTCTTTTATGTCTGTACAGTGAAAACACAGGACTTCTCAGGAGCATCAGAGATTTGGAAAGCTTCTGTGAACATTATGGACTATATTTTCATTTAAAATGGTCTCTTTAATTAACATAGTCCATTAAAAACAAAGACATCCACTTTAGGCCTTGCAAAACAAAGTGTTTATATGGTGATTTCTTTACATTCCAGGTTAGATGAGATCTTTCCATGAGTTAATGACTCACTTCTGTTATAATAGCCACTGAATTGCTTGCCCTTCGACTACCTGGAAGCATACAAGTAGCTATTTTCTTGTGTTAGTCATTTGCAAATCACAGTTTTAGGCCTTTTGTGTTGCACTGAAATAAGTTTGTTGGGAAATGACCTGTGAATTCTTCTAACATGTCATTGTATAGAAACTGGAGATGGGTTGTCCAGCCTCACTCACCACGGATACTTGGTATTTCTTGGCTTCCATGACTTATTGAAAAAAGGAAGAGAAAAAAAAGATATATAGCATGTTATATATACTACTACTCTAATTTAACAGCCTTAAAAATTTCTGATATAACAGTGCATATGCAGCATCAAGTACTAACCAGCCCAGCTTCTGTTGGACTCTTTTGACCCAAGATTTATAAACATAATGACTGTGTGCATACTTGATAAGGGGACAATTATACCATTTAAACCAATATATAATTATATCAGTATTAAAAGTGCTTCCAGCTTATACAGACCACAAATTATGTCTGCGAAAGTCTTACAAACAGAACTGCTATCAGCACACTACTGCTAACTCTGTATTGTTTGCAGAGCACTTCTGCTTTGCTGCTCTCTGTCCTTCTCAAAGAGATATTGAGACACACAGTGTGTCCTAGACCAGGATCTCAAAGTTAAACAACTCTTTTCAAGCAAACAGTGGGGTCCCAGCCTCATTTTCAGAGCTAATGGGAAGTGTAGCGAAGGGGATTTCAGTTCTCACAGTTCCCTTTCTCCTGCCTCCTAAATTTTGAGGTATTCTTTTAATACCTGCAAAACATTTTGTCAGTTTTCAGTATCTCTGCCATGTTTTTGCTGTCGTAAACATGGACCTGTGAGGTCAGTACATTTCTCGTTTATATTTTAGAGTGAGAGTGAAGGGTTCTTTGATTTGACCTGTAGTTTTATAATACATATGAATCAATTGAAGAAAGAAGCAAGGAAAATAGCTTATGTAGTAGGTATTCACGCTACTTACACATAGTGGCCCTGTTATCCTTGAAATAAACAAAAGGATTTGTATAAGGATTAATATCATGAGGTATAACTCAATGATGTACCTACCACTGCAGAATATTTTGGTCTTGAAAGCCCCCAATTTTTAGTTTTTTTGTTTGTTTTGGTGTTTTTTTTTTTTTTTTTAGGGATGTAGATTTGGAACAGACTTCCCAAGTCCCTGAATCCAGATCTCTGCTGCTGCAGATAGGTGTTTAGTTTGATATAACTAACCTTAAAATAGAAAAAATCCTGATCTCTTGAAATTCATGAGTGAAATAAGCTTTAATGAAAAAATGCACTCCAGAACAACATAGTCAATATTTCACAAAATTATAATAATTAAAAAGGGCAAAAGTAAAGGAAAAAAAGTATATGCTACATATCTAAAGGGACATGAATTATTGAGCAGCTTTCTATTGTTTCTTATGATAGAGTCTGTTTAATTTTTGACATGGACCATATGAGATATTTGCAGCATCTCTGCATCTTACTTTGGGGTAGACACAGAGTCCTTTAACAACCCTCCAATATAAATTTCTCCTTCTTGAATACGTGCAACGATAGAGGCACACTGCTCACCTGTGTCTTATATAATAGGATTTCTTATCTCAAATGTAAATATTTTACCTGTAGTTTTTTCAAGTAATTGCATTTGCTTTTTTGGTCCCAGTTCTAAATAGACTGAGACTTAGTTTCTACTTTGATTATGCAACTTCTGTATAGGCCATCACTTTATTAAGAATCCTTTAACCCTTAAACTCTGTATCCATTTTTTTTTTTTTGGTATGTTGTGGATATTCCAGTGGCTACTATTTTATTATATGCTCTCTCTACAATATCCTTTCGCTATCTGATTGCCATTTTGTTCAAGACTTGTATTGCTTTTTGCCATTTTGTTCAAGACTTGTATTGCTTTTTTCATCTGTAAATATTTATAACTAGTTTTGTAGTATGTGTGCCAATTTGCCCCATTATTTACTTTGTTTTGCAAGACCTAGTAAACGTACCGTGCCTTTAAAACATTCTTTTATCAGATAGCAACACAATGAGCAAAAGCATTAAAACTAACGTATTTTGACATTCACACAAAAACATTGTTACTGAACCTCAATTATGCTCATTACAAAAGCATAGTAACAACTTCTAGAGCTGATTATAATGTCATTATATTTGTAGCTGCATCACTTGTGTTTCTCTACAGCCAAGTTTAGTGGGGTAGGAACAGGAATACAGGTTATTCTGGCATCTCTTTTGGAGCTGGAAGGTGCTATATTATTGCATGTAGCAAGGTACACTGATTTGTTTGCAAGATGAAAGGCATCTGAATGTTTTACAAAGCACTATACTGAAATCACCATTTGCATAACACTGTGTTGTCCTCCTGGATGCAGGAAGACAACACATTTTTCATTTCCTTTGTATAAAGTAAACAACCCCTCTTGGGCCCCTTCTTGTTGCCTGCAGCCTCTCAGACTGGAATATCTATGAAAATAGGTTGTCCTTGGCCTTCTCCTATTGACCTCCTACAACAAATGTTGATGTGTTTGTAGAAGTAAAAATATATAAAAAAATTACCCTGAATTGTCTAAATCCTTTTAATAAACCAGGCACTCCTTTAAGTTCCTTCAAATCACTTACAAGTTAGCTTTGCAGTGTGCATTCTAGAAAACAGCTTTGGAGTACTGTTACAAGACTTCTGACATAAGCAAGGACTGAATATAGGTTCATTGGACCTATCTGTAGGATAATGATGCCAAAAATTAGCATTGTTAAATTGATTCGAAGCAATAGTAAATATGGATATATCTGCTCAGCTCACTGGCAAAACCCAGAAAGGCAAAAATAGAGATGCTTAAGAACTCCTAAGCTTTTATATTGATTTTTACCATGAAGTTCTCTGAGAAAACATCTTTCCCAAGGGACATAAAAATAGTCAGCCTATCCTAAAAAGTGTGAGAGAAGTATAAGGAACATCTTCTATAAATTTTTGTTGAGAATGTTCCCAAGGACAGACAAGATATTTTCTGTACTAGAGAAAAAGTAGGATTTCAAGGAAAGGTTGTTGTCAAATCCTGATTCTGAAAGATGAAGAAAAGTGTACCACTCTAAAAAAATCTACTTTTTCTTCTGTCTAAGCTAATCAAGGCATGCTTCATTTTAGATGCTATTGCTTAAGCATGACAACTAATGTAATTTTTTTGGTAATTTTTATATCACATAGAAATAAGTGCTTATAGGGGAGGTAGTATTTTATTCATAATATTCTGGCTAATATAGCTAGAGGAATTAGAGAAGCTTTTACACTCATGGGCCCTTTTATCATTTCTGAAGGGATTCTGAGCCAAAAGCTTGTATGATTTTGAGTCAATATCTGTTGGTCTAATAAAAGATATCTTCAGAAGATATCTTCAAAACATCATGGATACAATCCTTCTTCTACAACTCATTTATAAACTTATTCTCAAAATCTGATGGCCTCAGCAATCACGGTCAAGTAATATTTTAAATGTCCTCTGTATTTTATTTTTATGCTTAAACATCAGGTTCAATATTTCTCCATTAATGTTCACTATGAATTGATTTTTTACTATGCTGGTGTCTTGTGTTAGTAAAAATAATCAGTTTTACTGCCAAGAAAAGCTAGAAGAGAATATTCTAATATTCTCCCTTTTTTTATCTAAAGAGATTTTCAAATATATCACCATATTTAGAAATGAGTTTGTGGGTGCCTTCTTGAAATGAGGATGGAAGAGAAAAGAAACAGGCTGTTTTGGAAACTGGGCTGTTCTGAATCCCCTGGGGGAAAATACTGCAAAGTACAGGTTAACACATACTTCGTTCTCCTCATTGGGCTCCATCACATGATTTTTTTTCTGAATTGTCAAGTCGGATATGTTTTTGCATTAGATAATCCCTGGTTATCCGTAAGGTTTATATTCTCACTAGTACCTTCCTCCTCTATTAGCATTCTTTCATATCCCTCCTTCTGAATCTAGCCTCATAACAATTTTGAAGAAAAGATTTCTTTTTTTCCCAAAATATATGATTTAGACAAAAAAAAAAAGATATTTGTTAGTCCTATATTCCATATTTTCACTTGGACTCTGCAATCGGATCATTTCTGGCCAGTTTATAACACAGTTCTTTCCTCCCTGCAATGTCCTGGTAAGTTCCTGCAGTCCTACTAACCATTCAATCTAAGAAGACTCAGGACTTCTCCACACAGCAGCCTTGGGTTAACTAAAGCTCTGCATATAGGAAAGCTAAACCTTTCCTCTCACCATGGTCATGGGCTTGTAATTGTTGTAATTCTGCAAACAGAAGTTAGACACTTACACGTGTGTTAATATGTATGTCCTTAAGAAATAAAAAGAACAATACTTTCTCCTTTTCTTTTCTTTTCTTTTCTTTTCTTTTCTTTTCTTTTCTTCTCTTCTCTTCTCTTCTCTTCTCTTCTCTTCTCTTCTCTTCTCTTTTCTTTTCTTCTCTTTTCTTTTCTTCTCTTTTCTTACAATGAGATCTCATAATGCTTTTACACAGTATATGTTCAGGAAAGACTTAGTCAGACCTGGCATAGGTACAGAGATAGTCCACTATGGGATCACAGGAAAGAAAAACACTTCGGAGGGTTTTAACAGACCGAAAGAGCTTACATTGTTCAGTATGGGAAAACCAAGGTGGTACTGCTCTATAGAAATATAGTTGGGTAAATTTTATGAGTGTAAAGAAATTTATATATAAAGGTGGAAAACAGGACAAAGGTCTTCCTTTCCATCAGATATCCATAAACAGCCTACCCCAGTACGTTTTTTTTTGTTTGGGTTTGTTCTTTTGATGCAGATCACCTAAAGCCTTTAAAATAGAGTGTGATCTCCCTATTATAAAATTTATAGTATTTATGTGTCTGAGTTATCAGGATGACATTCATCAAATCTGAAAGGGTCTTCCTCCTGCTGAGTGGAATTAATCCCCTTTTCTTTTAATATACCAAAACTTAGGTATCTCCATTTATTCAGAGTATCTAGGTTCTCCTTAAAATTAATATAGAAAGACAGGAACTTTCAGGAGGTGATTCATCCCATCCTAAACTGTATATCTATTACAGGAATTATTTGCTTTTTGGGAGTATTTGTGGTTTTGCTTTAATTAGAGAGATTAGTTTAGTAAAGACACCTTAATGGGAATAGTTACATGAAGAACCTCATGCAATTGTCTCCTTACTGTAGACACAAGAGGGAGGGAAAGGCAGGAGGAATACTTTCAGGATGTCAGCTTATTCAGACTGTGCACTTCGCCAATGTTAGATCCTGAAGAGTTTATGACACCTGAGAAGTATGACTTTCATAGTGACCATGTCTGTCACAGAGATAAAGTCATGGGATAATTTCTGCTGGAGGAGATGTCTGCCACACAAGTCCAGATGTCACATAGTCCAATACTCTACTAAAAGCACCTCCAGTTGGAGGTCACTCAAGGTCTTGCCCAATAATTTTTTAAGTATTAAGTATTTAAATATACAAATAAATAAAGACCGGGATCTCACAGTTTCTCTGAGCAACCTACTCCAGTGTTTGATCACCCTCACAGTGAAAAAAAATTCCATACTTAATTAGTATTTTCCATGTCCCAACTTGTTTTCATTGCCCTATGTGTTATCACTTCTCTATTACAAAGCCAGTTCTCTTGTCCTTGTATGTCATGTGCTCCCACTCATCTTCTAATGAAGTGGCCTTTCACTATGTTCTCTCCAGTATGTCTATGTTTTTCTTTTGCTGGGAAGTCATAAAACTGGGCATGGTATTCCAGATGTGGTTTTATCAGTGTAAGACAGAGCAGAGAAATCACTTCCATTGACCTTCTAGCTACACTCTTGCTCATGCACCTGAGTATTACAGTTGGCCTTCGTTGCTGCAAGGACACACTGCAACATTAAGTTCTACTTCTTTTCTACCACGTCACCCAAGTCCTTGCCTTCAGACGGCATGGGTGAACAGAACTTCTGACTGAATTCAATTGCAGAGAAAGGAAAGACATGAGATAAGCCACCAGTGATGGGCTACCTACACATTTGTGTCACTGCTTGATAGCTTTAGGTAAACTATTAAACCAGCTTTAACCTATGTATTTCTCATATCATTAAATAATTTCAACTCTAATTTCTTTCTTTAAAGTCTTTTAGCAACAGTTAGCAGTTGTAAAATGCACCCTGTTCTGCACATTGTTTATTATTTTTTTCAAAATCTATTCTTGCTCCTACCTTCTTGGCAGGTGTTCCTGAGTATTTGACTTGGAATACCACCAGAACATCTGTGTTGCCAGTATTGGGAAGAAGAAGCTATTCTCCTTTTCATATACAAACCACAAAATCTGCATATTTTTAGAGAAAATGCAGTGGAAAAAAATTAACAGATGCAAAGCTCAAGGCAATATTATTTGTATTCTATTTGATTAGGTTTACTTTTTAGTGTCTTGTAATTCTGAAAAGAGATAGACTGGCAGTGGCAATGTTTTATCCATAGAACAGGCCCATCAAGACAGACATAATAGTCTCTCCAAATATTTTGCATTCAAGTCGAGTCCAAAGGGATTATCTCTTGTAACAAAGAAAATGTCTTTTCCTATCACACCATGCTAATTCTGAGAATGTGTATTTTGTTTTTTTTTTTATAAGCTTCTGGATGCAGCTACTGAAAATAACTCTTTTGCATTCTCCAAAACAAGAAGTTCTGAAAAAGATGGAATGAAAAAAAATATATTTGAGGTCATATTTTTTAACATTTAACTGAATTAAAATACATATTTTAATAATAAGTAAGCAAATAATTTCTTCTGATTGCTTTATTTTTACAAACATCTTTGATGAATTTTGGAAACAAAAGATTCTTTCAAAATAAAAAGTTAAAACATATCTATAGTTGCCGAAATCTAATCAATCCACCATGTCTGCTAAACTATGTCACTAAGTGCCTCATCTACACATTTCCTGAATGCTGCTAGGGACGGTGAATCCACCACTTCCTTGGGCAGCCTGTTCCAATGCTTGACTACTTTTTCCATGTAGAAATTCTTCCTAATGCTTAACCTGAACCTCCCCTGGTGCAACTTGAGGCCATTCCCTTCTGTCCTATTTTCAGTAATTATTCTGGAAAAGAGATGGACCTCTGCCTCATTACAACCTCCTTCCTCTCCTACTTGCAGAGAGTGAAAAGGTCTCCCTTGAGCATCTCTTTGTCCAGACTAACGCACCCCAGCTCTCTCAGTCACTCCTCATAAGGTTTGTGCTCAAGCCCCTTCACCCACTTCGTTGACCTTCTTTGGATACACTCCAGCACCACAATGACTTTCTTGTAGTGAAAGGCCTTGTCTTTCTTGCCATTCTTGTAGGAAGAGCTGATGTCATACAAGACATTATTTCTACCTACAAAGATGTTTATGCTGCACCTTGAGTAAGAAAACTTGTATAAGTATCACAGAATGAAAAGCTACTATTAATCAGTTTGTTCAGAGAGATATGATAATGCTGCTACAAAATTAAAATAACGGGAATGTCATTCATTTAATGAAGTATTTTGATGATAAAGTTTCTTTGTGGATATCTTCCACTTCCAAGAGTGTCACTCTTCCTCTAAGAAGTTATTTGGAAAAAAACTTCCCAATATAAGTGCCTTGGTATACAGATAGAATATTTACTTATTTCATGTTCTTATTCCAGGGTCCTTTCAGATAGCTGCCTATAGCAATATTTGTCATGTAAACAAAAGAAAATGAAAATAAATAATTGTATCGATAGCTACATGAATGTACCCTACAGTTTTTACATAATGTTTTTTGTATAAATTTGTACATAGATATAATTTTGACATCTTATATATGTTCCATAACTTCTTACATAATACGTTTGCTCTACAGAAGTGCTTTGGGTAAACTTTTTCATAAACTTTTTCATAAACATTTTCCTAAAGGAATTTTATAACTGGTCAACAGTGTCTGTAGTACATAACTGTGGATATTGCTCTAACTACTGTGAGGTTCTTCCTTATATAATTATGTTAACAGCAACAAGAGCAAAAAAGAATCCCACTCCAACTGATATTTTACTGATAAAACTTGTATATGTATACCAGCCCTTACTGGAATTCATATTGCAAAGTGCTGAGCACTTTGGGTTCTTTCTGAGTTACTGGGAGAAAAAAAAAAAAAAAAAAAGTCTGGGTGAGAACAGTCCCATGCTTCTCCTATGTGTATTTACATTGTTTGATGTACAGAGATTAGAGTTCTCAGAATCTGATAGTATTTAATCCAAAACTCTATGGCAGTTATAGGTCTCTGAGGTAGACATTTTTACTTTCTAATCTCTAATGTATACAACCAAGAACAAAATAGGCCTAGTATATTTGAGAAAATGTAGAGCACCAAACACGCTGCAGCTTTATAATATTTTCTTTAGGCAACTAAGAGTCATCTCACCCTCTGAGTATAACCAGACACTCCTCATAACCTGGGCCAAGGATCTGAATCTTCAGGTGTTCCATGAAAAAATTGAGATCTTTTTCATGTTAACTGGATATTTGTTCAACTCTCTTAATAGGAATAGAAGAACTAAAATTGAAATCTTCTGGCAGATGAAAAAGATCCATAATGTCTTTTTTTTTCTTATTGCAGTCCCTAATAAAGATCTTCATATGATGGGGATAGGGACTTAACAATGACTGTTTGAGTATTAGGATATATTCGAATTTTTAGATACTTACGCACATAAATAATTTTCATTTCTTCAGTTTGTATTCATGTGTTGTTGATAGATCATGCACATCAGTGTGTGAACACTGTCCAAAACACTGAAATAATACTGAAATTTATAATATAATTAATGTTGAGAAGCCTGGCCACTGTATGTGGAAGAATGGCCTGAAAAAGAGGAAACTTAGAGAAAAAACTAGGGCCTAACGGAAGTTTTGGCATAACAAAAGCTTGCTTGGGGTGATACACGTCGCCACTTCCAGGATGGCTGGTATACACGGACTCTGCTCCTCCACGGTTCCCTGGCAGCACAATCTGCCCTCCTCACAGCTGCAAAGGGGAGGAACGGAGGATGGAGCGGAGTGAAGACACCGCGGCCAAACTCTGTTGCTCTCCCTGTACTGGGTTGCTGAGAAGCTGCACAGGAGCTGCCCAATGGGAGATATACGATAACCTGTCTGGTGCTGAGCCAGCAAAGGTGGAAAATCACTCCTTTGGGAGGAACTTTGCTTGAAATTTGCTCATTATAATGCCAAAACCACAGCTCCATCCCAAAAGTTACCCACCTCCGAGGTACGACCACTCCTCACTGAGCATGCACTCTAGATTTGCGATTGACTGTACCTTTAAATGAAAGCGAGAAACTTTTTCACCAATCAATAACAATATTAAGTATGACTCTAGTCACTCAAGTTCCACCTGAATGTAAAGAAAAGCATAAAAGGTGAACTAAGGATGAAAAGGAGGGGGGAAGAATCCATCGTAAATTCTGGATCAGTCAATGCGCTGATCCCCCTTTCCTCCCCTCGGGTTAGGATGCCGCCTGAGGAAACTTGAGACTGAGAACCCTCTCCCATCTTCTGGGCTGAGTGATGATTGCACATTTGTACATCAGAGCTAGCTAAAAACCCCATGCTGTAGTAGAGACATCAGAAACCTGCTTTGTAAATGTTGCATTTGAATAAATCATACTGTTTGTGAACTCGACTACTTGTTTGGGGAGAGGCAATCGGACCTACAGTTGACAGACTGTTCGTGAATCAAATACTGCCAGGGTGGAGCTTATAGATGATCACACTATTTGGGAACTCGATTCACTCCTAGGAAGGTGAGAGTGGACCTACGATCTGCAGACTGTTTGTGAATCCGATACTGATTTGATATCTCCTTCCCCCGCCTCCATCGTTACCACTACGGCTTTCAAACTGCAACATTTCATACTGTAACTGGCAGGCAACTACTCCTCTGATTAGTACTAAGGAAAAATTAAAAACGTATTTCATAAAATGATGAAATATCATTTAATAGTAGAAGTCAAACTGGTTAAAAAATTTCAAAATACTATCGTGGAAATAGATTAAAAGCACTTAAGCATTCAGGATGATTTTTGTTGGTTTGTTTTTGTTTTTTCTTTTTTTTGCTGTGATTGACTTCAGAGGATTTCAAAGCAATATGGCAACCTCAGCCCTGGAAAGATGGCATATATTTTTAGCATGGAAGTGTTTCAATTTAAATCAATGAGTTCATTTATCTACTTAAAGTTAAGGGCATAGTGGGACCTTAAAGCAAGAGCTAGAAAACCCACAGAGGTGTCTAAATGTGTGGTTACAGGGAACAGCTATTAAGTATCCTCACTTGCTGTTAAACCCCAGAGATTATAAATTCCAGATTATTTCTCTTTTTTTTATCCTTTTATTTTGTCTTTCAGTTCTCTACTTAGACTTTTCTAAAAATGCCTTAGATTTTAATGGGACTCAGCAACTCAACTCTAAAATACCAGCTAAGAGGATTGGTGCTCAAAAAGTAGATAAGCTTGCAAGTATTATTTTTTAGAGATTTGATCTGACAGCAATGTGGATCTTCAGACTCCACACAAAGCACAGTGGTGTCCATTGCTTGCTTTTAAAGTACAGAGAATATGCCATTAATTGCCCCTCTTCAGTAGGGGGAAAGCAGAAAAAAGGCAGCTTTCAAAGAATATGGAAGTTCTTTTGTTTTTACACTGAATGTTTTCAAACTCCCATTACTATAGCTACTCCATTCCCCTATAGAATATTATGGGGTAAAAGTTTTGTTCTGTTGTGTAGAACAGACTTGAAAAATATGACATCACTCTACAGACCAACAGATAGTAGTAAATTTATTTGCATGTACGGTCTTGGAGTCTTTCCTGCCTCTACTCTAAGACCCCTTGTGTACTTTGAACAATATACATGAGTAGTTCTCTCTCCTTTGACAACTTCAGTCACTTTGCTGCGCATCCATGGTTAGGCTTCATCTCAGTTTCATTTCCAAAGAATCTTTCATTTTTTTGGTACGCAATGACACAACTTCATGAGAAAAGGATGCTTTACAATCTATTTTTGGAAGATTTTTGTCTACCTGAGGTTTCAGCTACATATTTTGAACAAGCGGAATAGCTCCTTTGTATTCAGGTGAGAACTACAAATCACAGCAGAGATAATTCCTGTTCTTGTTCCCAGTATTTAAATTATTTAACTCCAAGTTTTGAATTTCTTTCTCAGATACATCTCTCTTCACACAGTGCTAAGAGAGCTCACCTGGCAGGGTGGGAGTGCAGGGTTGCATTGAGTGGGTCAGGGGCATAGAGCTGAGCAATGTGGTGGCCAGGACTGTGATATCTTATCCCTTCATAACACCTAAAAAGCAGCACTTCTTTTCTATGTATCTTCAGCTTGCTTTCAAGCTTTTTTTTTTTTTTTGTCATTACTATGTTCTCCACATTTCACTACGTCATCATCTGAGTTCTTGTTGCATATGGATGTTGATAATTACATGAGGTAGTGACCTGCATTTTTAATTAAGGAGAAAAATGGAAGCCATTTGGATTTCCATATAACATGGCAAATTTAATTTACTATTTTTTCACTTGTTCTTGTGTTATAGTAATCATTAGGAATACAGACCTTAAGAATGCAAAATCCATTTCCTTTCCTGAGATGTTCAAAGAAACCATTTATATGAAGTTTTTTGTCCTTTTTTGGTACTTTTTTACATTAAACTGTATACTTTATAGTGTAATAAAATGAACTGACCAAAGAATGACACGAAATTAAACATAGATCTCAAAGGATCCAGGCAAGTTGTTGAATGCAACCTGCTATTGTACAGCAGTGCATTAACCTGACAAGTTTTAAACTGTGGGATCCAGGAGCACTTCCTACATCCCACGTCAAAGTCAGGCTTATACTGAGTCCACACTGACAAGACTTTGGACATCTGTCTTTCCTCCCACTCTCATCAATGTGTTGGTCTCTAGATGGAGAAATCTGGATATACAAACAAGATGGAAACTGGGACTCTACGACTCTGGAAAACAGAGGAACCAGGGCCCTGGATGGCTTATGTACAACACATGCCCCACAATATAGGCTTAGGCTGTGTGTCTAGTCACAATGCATCTGCAACTTTTATAATAAAAGTCCAGAGTAGAATTCATCAAGAAAAGTTAAGCCCAGGACTTCTAAACATTTATATCATAATTTGAAAGTAAAATGAGTGACTGGCATATATACATATATATATACATATATTATTATTTTTTGCATCTTTTTGCTTTGCAGGTAGATGTACCTGCACCTGCTGCAGGAAAAAAGAAGAAAGGACTGAGCAAATTATACCTTCCTACTAGCATCACTCAGTGTGGCATAAATATGGTATGACTCATATGCTGCAGAAAAAGTTTAGCACTTTTGCTCTTGTCTCCCAAAGTAGCATATGCAGCTAGCCTTTCTCATAAATTGATTGTCATCCAAGTCCTATCAATTACCAGTTATCTGGTCTTTCTTTGTCTGGATATCCTGAGAGAGAATTTGGTTTTGTTTTTATCATTTTTCATGATAAAAGAATAGAAATCTGTAGAAAATAAAACATACCGATATTTCCAAGACACTATAAATAGAAAATCCTTTAGACATATCAGAACTTCATACCGTGGAGTTCATTTTCTACTGTGAAGTCCCACTGTTTTTTGGAAATACCTTTGCTATTTGGAAAAAGAAATTTTGTAGTTTCTGACACTGTGGTACTGAAAAAAAATCCAAATATATAGGATAATTTTCATCATGTAGACATTTGTAATGAATGACTATTAATTTACATTTTCCCAAAGAACTAGTTTGTTGCTATTTTGTACAATGCGAAATAAAAGTGGAGAAAAAACATGAGGTGCTAGCCCTCTTCCAAAGGCTCGTATAAACAGAAAATGTAGAAGATCAACATACTATTATTTTATGTACATAACTGTCATGTTATGTCACCACACTTCAAAGTAGCAAATCACCAAAGCAGATTATGTCAGAACTTAAGAACTATAATACACTACTGTTGTTGTACTAGACCCTTAAGGCAACAACACAATCTGTACTTTCTAGCACAGATATTTACTCTGCATTAAAGCAGTAATATTGAAAGCTCACAAGGCTTTGTGCTCTTTGGCTTTGCTGAGTTTGGCAGACTGTTCATCCACCTGACAGAAATTATCTCAACAATTAGACAGTATAACAACAGAAACATATGAACTTTCTCTGAGAACCACTTTATCATATGTTACGTAAAAATATTTGAAGGCTGGGGAATGGTTGGACTGAAAGTTCAGTTCATGATTATTTACAAGACAAAGTAAGTTAGTCTAAATGGATTCTAAGAACAGCTTTGCCATCTGTTGTTTTAGAAAAAAAAAAAAAAAAAAAAAGAAGAAGAAGAGAAAAATGAGCTCCAATTGCTACAGACAGCTATGGGGTGGTCAGCCTAGAATATTTGGCACAGAAGATGTTTAGAATTGAGCAAAGTTTATAGCTGAGCTCTGCTTCCATCTTATTTAAGTCATTTGCAGCTGCCTTTGTAAGCCAAAGCACTGAAATGTATTTCTGCAGTGCTACTTTCGGTTTGCTGGAACAGTCCTCGCTACCAGGAGAGGGACTGAGACTTCCTCTGGACCATTCATGGCCATGACACACCATCGCAGACAGGAATTTCGGAAACCAGGGCTTCCCCTTCGGACAGCAGTGAAGCTCCTGCAGCAAAAACAGTAGTTGACTAGAAACAAAGTACTTTTTTGATTTTCAACAGAAGTAATTTTTAAGACCAGTGCATTATGAGAAGGTGACGTACAGTTGCTGTGGTTATCAAAAGTGCCTGACTCAGCTCTGAGCCAGATGAGACTGTGCATGCGCACCTAACATCCAGGATGGAGGAGGCTTCAACAGCAGAAGCTCTAGTAGGACCTTCAAACAGCAAGTGCCTCAGTGTGATCTGTCCCTTTCAGTGCTGATGACAAAAAGGCATCGTTTCCACCTGCACTGGAGGAAACCTCAGGACTTCAAGACATAGAACAGCCAAGAGGGTTACTTTTTAAAATAGATCCCCATGGACTTCTGTCTGAGTAAGCAGTTTTGAGTTTCTGTATGAAAGGTCTTTTATAATTATGTGTTTTAATAGATTTTCAAAGATATATATTTATTATGTTATTTATTTGTGTTGGAAAAGTAAATAAAACCCTGTAACTGAAGAAAACTAGTGGGAGTTGGATGTCTTCTTCCCTACTTTATTACTATTATGCTATCAAGACAATAGTGAGGGTTCAAAATCTTATATAAATTTGATAAAATAAGCAATACGCAAACCTTTCGTATATTTAATAAGTAGGTCTCTGGCTACCTTTCAATTCATACAACTTACAGCTAAGAAATGTAAAAATAAATCCAACATTCAGTGTAATCATATGAGTTTGAGACTCTTGAAGACATAAATCATTACATTCTTCCTTATAGATAATTTTTCCCTGGGCGACAGGTACAATAAGGTCAATAGTCCTCCTTTATCAGATAACTTGAGCATAACACAATGGAAGGTACCATTATCAGGTTGAATTATTCTTCACATTCTTTCCTAGGTGTAAGAACTCAGGATACTGATAAAAAGTAGGAAATAACTTGATCCTTTGCTCAAATGTTGAGCTCCTGCCATATATTTTTTTTTTAGAGATGAAAACTATGTTTGGATAACATCATAAGGTTTTTTTTTTTTTTTTTAATGTTTATTCACCTCCTGACCTGGTCTGCCTGACTGTATTATTCTGGACTGAAAATAAAATCAAATTATACATGGAGATAGAGACCAATATTTCTAGCACTTTTTTTCAGATGCATTCATGTTCTTGCATTGTTTAGATAAGATACTGCATTGTATCTAAACTGAAATGCACTGCCAAACTCTTCGAGATTTGACCCACACTAATGACTTTGTGCACCAGATCTGCAGGAGTTTAAGAGTGCTTCAACTCCTTGACATGATGTTTTCACTACCATTCACCTCCAAGGCATGCTCATAATATAAAGATGCATCCGTATGTGCTCTGTAGATAGCAAAAGAATGAAGTTCTGTGAAAACCATGCAAATGTGTTTCCTGCTCACAAAACATGCCTAGCTAAAATAAAAAGTTAAGGCCTCACTGAAAAATCATTGAAAATTCATGCATATTGATGGAGCAACACTTATTTATACCATGAGATAGCCTTGGTTTGCCATACTTTGTTCTTGTGACTCAACCATGGGGCCAAAATACTAGCAGAGAGCAGAAATTCTGAAGAAAAAAAGCCAGTGAAAAAGGCAAAAGTGCAATCTGCTTTCCAGAGATGTTCAGGCATTGTAGTAAGACTGCGAGGCAAAAAAATAGGTATCACCTCATTTGCTCTTTGCCTGTCTAATGTATAAATAAGGATTTTACTCTCTAGACAGGGCTATCAGCAATAATTGGTGATTGTTCATATAAGACAGGAATTGGAAGGAAAAGTTTAATTTTTTTTATGCAGTCTGAACCAATAAATTAAAACAGTTATATATTTCTATATTGTATTATTATAGTACATTTTTGTGCAATTATTGACTTACAACTTTCTCATCTGGCATTCAGCATTGCTACAATCTGGCATAAAAGCTAAATCTCAAATACAGCTGGGCCTAAGAGTTTCTCATTGCATCCTAAGACTTGGTAAGAACTGTAATTAGGATTTTTGAATGATGGATTCATTTATGGAAATGAAGGATAATTCACACATTTTTATAAAATATTTCAGTCTTCATACATATTTTCAAAGTATATTATACTTCAATATTTTATAGGTTAAATTCACAGTAGTATTAAAAGTCTGGACCATTTCAGTCTTATTTATGTCCTATTTTGACTGTTTAAATTGTGTGTGAGTGATGTCTTATTCTCAAATGGGAATTTTTGTACAGAAAAAAAAATCTTGAAAGATCCATTGAATAATCAGAAAATGTACAGCACTCTGCCTTTCAGATTGCATAAAATAGCATTACTCCTTTGGAGTCATTTCAGATGCCTAGTGTTATGAGTGAACTAAAATGTTTACATTAACTTCACAAAACAGATTTCAATGAGTCTTTATTTTAAAAAATGCTGGGTTTAGAAGTTATTCTATAATCCTCTACCAAAGAGAAAAAAAAAAAAAAGATAATAAACATGTGGCATTTTCTTTCTATTTCTCTACATTTTCTCCGGGGAGATGAATTCCTCAAATCGTTATGTAACCTATGTAACATTTATTACACATGATCATTACTCACCACCAAGCTTTGGTTGCAATATATATCATACAGATTGGATGAGGGGCCGGGCGGTTGTGCACATAGTGTGAGTAGATGTGCCAGTCCTGAATCAGACCTGAGGTCTCCAACATATGTTTCATGTTTCCTAGTCCGACTTGAGATTGGATGTTTTCTATTTTGCTCTCCAACTGGCAGAAACAGTCATAGGATGAGATAAATTAGAGAATTTTGATTTTGTAATTAATTTTGTTGTTTATTATTATTATTTTGTTTATTATTATTATTACTATTTTATTATTATTTTAATTTTTGAATATTAGGTTATCCTGTATCTGTCTTCAGCAAGAAAATTAAAATGTTTTATTCACACCTTTCTCAGACTTTCATCTAGTTTTAAAATATTTATATGTGATAAGTTTTTCATATTCTTCTTCTGGAGATTTTTTTTATTGCCTTGTTTCTGTTTGTACATGAAACTCTTGTTCTAACCCCTCCCACTTATTTTTTCTTTCCACATCCCCACTTAATATCTAAACCATTCCAATGCAGTCTCACAAACTCATACAGCTTCATATCTGCCACTGCTGTTAATGGTTACTAGGACAAACTTAATAGTGCTTATCAGAGATCAATTTGTCTCAAACTTCTAGCTTTGTGTATGTCTATATATCTCTGCTAACAACTCTATCTTTGAATGAGTGAAATAATTCAGGTGTGGTGATCCTAGATGGAAGATGACTGCTGCCCTACGATATGAAATCTGTGCTTCTGAAATTCTTCTGTGTTTCACATAATCATAAAAATATGGTAAGAAGAGACTTAAAATGGTTATCTCAACCTTCTGTCTGCCTCAAGGATTGATCTGCTATACCTATGACAATTTTGATAGATATTTGTATTTATCACTTTTTTATATATATTTTTGCTTCTCTAAAGGCATTCACTGATATCCAGAATAAATGATTCTTTATTTCCCCTATGCAAATGTATGTCCGCCTTTCCACCTTCATGCATAAGCCCAAACGAAAGGTGTCTGGTGAAACTTCAGACCTCTGTGTTCCCAGTATATTAAATACCTATTTAAAAAAAAAAACCCTTTATATGAAAGCAACAGTAATTTTTAAAGCCCAGTTATAACACAGCGTCATTTTCCCTGTGTGGATGTAGCAGTGGTTAATAGCTATACACCAGTGAAAGAGTTAAAAAACAAACAAACCAAAAAAAAACACTATCCAAAGGCAAATAACTGTAGAAAGCATCTAGAAATTGAATGCTGGCATACAAGACTCCTCTTCCATTAGATTACTAAATAATTAGTGATGACTGTGCTGACCACAGAGAATGGGCTAGATTTTCATTTGGTTTAAGTTGTACTGGTCAACACAGTTAAGATTATTTATATTACTAGCTCAGCATTTAGCTACATGTATAAAGAAAGGAATAGCTTGATATATTATGTCTAGAGAATGTTATTTTGAAATATTTTCCTTTGAAAATTAACATTTTCATTTATAAAGATGAACAGTATACATAATAGTAGTAACTACTGCATTATTTACATTATCTCTTTGAAAACAATTTTCTGTCATGAATGACTGATAGGAAAACATCAGGCAAACTCAGCAGAGGAAGAGCACCAATAAAAGCAATTACTCCTGTCAGAGCAAGTGGGATTGCTTCCAGTTATTCTTAGTTTAGATTGAATAAGTGTACATCTAATTTAGAATAAGACTTTTTCATCCCGTGCTGTGCTTCCGGACTCTCTGGTTCTCTTTATCAGTTGTGATCATGACAGTGTAAAGAAATAGAAGATCATGCCTCGCTTAAGACGGACCTTTAATTTGTGTTTACCACTGCAGAAGTGACCACTCACAGAAATCTCCTGAGGGAAACACAATACAGTTATAGCTCTGCATGATTATGCCCCATTAAACCAAAACATTTAAATCAAAAATCTTTAAAGGAAGGAGGAGGAAGTCTTGGCCATTGAAAGCTGTATACTCTTATTCTTGCTTTGACACTTTGGGACTGCTCTATGTCTTTTCTGCAAATGCTTTTCATTTCTGATTCTGACAACATCTGATAATAAAAATACTGTTTATGACAAGAGCCTAATGCTTTATAGAAAACATATCTCCAAACCTATCTAAAAAATCAATTTTATTTCTGTATATCACAAATCCAGTCTACTGAAGCCTGCAGCAAGTTCCTGTTAATTTGGAAATATACTTAGACAGAATATAATTGTGGCTAATGCAGAGCTGAGTGGTTGTGGCTGGCCTAAAATTTGTTGTCAGCCGGAAGAAGATTAATTTCATTTACTCTCTTTGTCATGTCTCACTGGCTTCCTGTCCTTTTTGCTTGTTATCTCCAGTGAGCTGCTGCTGTCACTCTCAATTCACTTTCTACTCACTTATTTGTTATCTGACGTATCTGTCTACACATTTTCTCAATATGACATTTTTCCCCTTCTGAATCAGAGCCATTATCACAAAGACTACACTGGGAGAGAAAGGCTACATTGAACTTTAAGGGAAAAAAAAAAACAGTAAGGATAAAAGAATACTATTTATGCAATTCCACAACAATGCTCATGACCAGATATTCTGGCTGCCAGAGGAAAAATGTATTTTTCTTGTGTTCTTTTTCCATGTAAATAGAATAAGCAATTTTAAGGTATGAAAGCATGTACTTATAGATTATAGACCTCACCTCTCAGTCCTTTTCTCCACTCAAAGAAGAACAGGAGTACTCCTTTACATTCTGAAAATACAGCACAGAGATGAAGAATAATCAAAGACATCTTTGGCCCTTCCCAGGCAGTACCAGCCCATGTGCAATGCACTCCTGAACCAGATGATATAACTCGTCCTGTCTGCCTTGCTACGCTCAAGGTGGATCTTTCTCACGGGACTACCCATGGCAAGGGCTCCTCATGTTTGAAAACATTTATCATATGTGTGTATATATATATATATATATACATACTCTTTCAATTACATTATCTCCACTTGACCTAACATAATGACCTGCTCCGTAACAGCGATGTCCATACTTGGGGACAAAGTAGGAGGACCAGGGTCCAGCTGCCTTGTTCTTCTCCCAGGAGAGCTGAAAAAAAGCTAGTATATCATTTTATTCCCTGAGGCTACACATAGGATATATTTAAGTGCTCTGCTAAATTGCTTATAATGGTTCGGCTAACTGAATGAGTACATAGTGCTTGCATATGCCATCAAAGTGGCATAAGGTGGTATCCTAACGTGCCTCTTCTTCCCATAGCACACAGAGGTCTTAACCAAATAAACTCTCTCAAGGCTGAGAAAGTTTTGGAACTAAGAGTGATCTTCCGATGTGCCTAAAAACTGCATAGCTTGTATTATAAAACTAACATCTCATAAATACGTAAGAAAAACAAAGTGTGTTAACAGAAGTGTTTCTGCCTTCTCTGCCAGGCGTATTTGGACAATATGAGTCTCAGCTAATTCTCCACTTTTGCGTTCAACCTTGAATGCTGTTGAGTAATGTCACATTTGTTTTCAATCAGTTAGAACTTAAATTCCTTGTGTATTATTATAATACAAGAAGCACTTGGCCATATCAGGTCTAAACCTGGACAGCAGACAATAACAAAGGGAAAATACAAGAACAGGGGAGGAATATAGTAATATTTCTGGCAGAAGCTACCATGAAAGTTTCAAGTAGTTTGCGGCTCAGAAAAATGCAAAATGACTAAAAGGTTATTCTACATTAAAGACTAGACCTGGAAAATATTGTGAAGAAGGCTAACTCTCTGACCTGGTGGCTGTCTCTGTCACCAGCCTAAAAGTTGCCTTTCAGGATGTCTGTGCATGGAGCTGAGCTCCAACACCGGGCAGAGCCAGCCCAGTTTGCAGTTCAGGGAGAGGATCTGAGTTGTGACATGTGCATGCACAGGGAATCAGGCCTTTGAATGGAATGATAAAAAGGTATCATCAGAGTGAGGGGAGAAAACCATCCTTTGGTTGTTCTATAGGGAGCACGGCCACTAAGCTTAGTCACAACCTGCAGCGTGTTATGTCGAGTACGGTTCTAAAGGTAAAGTTACTTATCCCAGTAAAAAGCAAAGGAAAATTATCCCTCTACTCCTGGAGCAAACGAGAAGAGAGGGAGAAAAGTCCTTATACCATTTCTGGCATGGGATTAATAATACCGTGTCTTTTGTAGACAGCTTGCGTCAAAGTCCCAGTCTGTCATAATCTCATGAATTTCTGCTGCTGACCATGTCAGCTATACATTTTCTGCCTTAAAGTTGATTTTACTGCTCCTTAAAAACAAACAAATGATGAAAAAAGGCTGGTATCTCTTCAGTCAAAAGACAGATGTTTTCTATTACATGAAAGTGGTAGCTTTACTGCCTTAAAAGAATGCTAGCTTACTTTTTTAAAAACACTACATACATTTATCAGTGAGAAACAGATACCATAACCACTATTTTTATAGCTTGCTCTGTAGGTGAGATATGGTCCATATAGTGCTGTTTCCAATATATGTCAAACACATAAGCACATTCTCAAAGTATCCTGGAAGGTTACTGTAGCTAACAACACCAAACAAACAGACAAACGGATCATTTTTCAAGAAGAAAATATAGGAGGAACTATAGAAAAGAAAGCACTAGTTTTTAAACTAAAACAGAGAAACTTAAAGCAGAGAAAAAACATCACTTAAAATTATCTGATAAATAAATGGAGACTGTAATAAACAGCGAAATCAGGGTGTGCCATTTTTTTCCATTGTTTTATATGAAAGAGTCAATGTTGATAAAATTACAGATTATTACTCTGTGACCAGGACTAACATTCTGAGCTTTAATATACTATTATATTTCACTTTTGTAATCTTTATAATGACTTTAGGTGCTGTTCATGCTGTTAACCTACATACAAAGCAACCACAACATTTTTTCAAATTATGGTTGACAGACTGTCTTTGTTTTGCAGCATTTAAGCAAGCAAACAAAACTCAAAGGTTTCCATTTTTTTTCCACAATTGTCTATTCATTTGTTTGGCATTTTCATTTGCCATCAACAATATCATTGTTTGGGGGAGTAGGCTGGGGTTAGGGTGGTAGCTGATTTCTACCAGTGTTTTTATCTTATTTGACACAAGCACACACAAAACTCTGATCCCATGCAGCTGAAGGTTTCAAGTCAACATTCATCTAATTCTGGGTTAGGTAGCTCAATAAAACATAATCCTTTCTCTCTCTTTTCTTTTTTTATTGTATTCACTACAACCAGTAACAGATGGGATAAAACATCTTTGCATACAAGCTTTTGCTACATGTGTACTGTCTCATATATGAGAAAAGTGTGTCTTGAAGTAACAGATAATTACTTTTAAAATAACCCTTATGCCATTGGAAGGAGAAATCCACAGTGTGCATAATAGCATGAACAGATAAAAATGAGTTTATTATATACACACTTCCCATATAAAAAATCATTTTTCATGGTATTTTAGAAAAATTGCAAGAAGCATCTAAGAAAGGAGTTGTCTCAGTTGAATAGTTAGGATTATTTCCATATAAAGAGATATCTTCTTCAAAGCATTAGCATTTTTATTGCAGCTGATTGCTGTATGCTTTCCTCTATAAAAAGTTTCCCTAGATACCACAAGACATTAAGCGTCATTGGGAATCATGAAAAAAAAGTAAGATTACCTGAACTTTAATATCTTGAAGTGCAAAATTTCATGCATCTAATATTGCTTGGGTGTTAGGTTAGATGGCTAAGGTGAACATAAGATCCCGTGGAAAGCCAGAAACTATGCGTATAGTATATAGAATAGCATATCATTCTTATATACTCAAATAAAAGTTGCAGTTTAAGGGAGTAAGGGCAAGATAATACTTGTCAAAATATTTAAAAATATATATGCTCATTAGGAGTTTAAGAAATTATTTGCAATAACATAAAAACTAGTTAAAGAAATGAAGAGTGAAAAGGAGGCAAACAAGGAGCAGAATAACCAAGTAAGTTTATACAGCACGACAACAGTATTTATGATATTTAT
Organism: Tinamus guttatus; assembly: GCF_000705375.1. The sequence continues at coordinate 269,729 of NW_010580591.1, read as the reverse complement.
ACCGCAATATAGTACCGGTAAAAATATTATATGTGTTTCTATTATTAGTCTGGTTTTTATCACCTCTGAAATTTGTATATAAATCCACATTTTTTTTGTAATATGAAATGAATACATGAATATGTTAATAAAAAAGGAAGATGAAAAGTCCAATGTAAGAGAAGTCAGGAAATCACAAAATGTTATCTTCTGCACCTCTTATTTTCCCAATCTGCACATGTGGTGAGAGCAGCGAATGAGACATCACTCTGGAATCTAGGAACACATTTTTCATCTTGATGTTAACTCCCAATTCGGCCTTGGGCAAGTCAGTCAGCATTTCTATACTTCAATATACTGAAGGGCAAAATGAAGATAATAAAAACATATATACACAGAGCTTTGTAAATCACTGAGAGTTGGATCACAGCATCCTAGAGAAACACTTCTGGAAAGGATTAAAACGTCTGTAATGCTCTGCAGAGTTTCTTCCTACTTCTACCCCATAGATGCAGCCCCCACATTTCTCATGCGCCACAGAGAGGCACGGAGGCCATCACTGTGTCTCAAAGCTGGCTTGAGACCAGGTTGAAGGCTTAGGCTGCCATCCCAAACAGTAAGGCAGCAATCAATATCTATGATATCAAGAAAAAAAAGTCAAGATCATTCCATCAAGGTATATAAAAGAGGAGCTATGACTCTCAACTGAGAGTTCTGCAGTTGAGCCTGGTTCCCCTTCTTCCTGCTTTCTGCCTCTCTTCTGACAAAAGGAGAATCCTGGAGCTCACTGGATACGTCCTAAACTCCAGGGCCGCCACATGGTCCCTATCCTACAGCCTTTCAAGGCCTTCCTGCAACTCTTTCCTCTCACCCTTCCATTTTCTCTGTGGACCTCAAGACCTGCAGACAGGGCATGCCTTGCAGTGCTATCTTTCCAAGAATAAAGGTCATCTTATGTAAGCCTTAGAATGTAACTATCTCATTTTTGAATTCTGCATGAATAAGTAAATGGGAAGTATAATTACCTTCCCTTGCAAGAGTGGTGTGAGTATTAAGTAGTTAATGACTATTAGGCTTTGTTAAAAATCATTTTGTAATTTTGATTTCTCAATTCAAAAATATTATTATAGTAGGTATTGCATTTAATTATCTGTCACCCTCTGTCTGGAGCAAGGAGCATATATTTTAGCTGAATTAGTATTGCAGAATCTCCTTTATCTCACAGCACAGTTGTTACCTAACTGTGGATGTAATAATTAAACATAGAATGCTCTTTTCATATCCATATATATTTATATATTTCAGACCCATTTATTGATTACCTGAATAAAGTCTACTTGACACGATTAGTAACAGACTGGTATTACTACTACTGTGACATCATTAAAGCTTTACTTCCCAAGAACTTCACTTTATTCTGAGGAACTGTCAAGTGTTCAAATAAGTAAGCAGATGTGCTAGATAGAGATGATTATGGCATCTGGCAGGGACAGAATGTAAGTGGATGCTTACAGTTTTTAATGCACCCAGTACTCTCTGTAATTTTAATTTCCCTTCACTTAATCAAAAAATCCTCCCATCTGACAAACTACTCGGGATTGTTTTTAATCTCTTAAAATTTTCTTACTGAAAGCAAAGTTTGACTCTGTTTGTATAACTTAAGGCCAAGCTAATTCTTGGGAAAACCTTGAGAAGTTCAAGTGTCATTGTCACTGAATTAAAAAATAGAGAATTTCTTTATAAAACTGTAAGTTTCAAAATAAAAGTCTGCCTCTTAGCACACCACAGGAACTTGATACTACATTAAATGCTAGAGAATATAATTGAGAAATTATTGAAACAAAAAGATAAAGGAAAAATGTAGGAATATGAGAACAAGGTGGATCCTAATAATTATTATCTTGTAACTCCTTTAGCTGAAAAATGGAAAAAAAGCTGCAGAAAAAAATATTTTAAAGGGATAATTATTCCCATTAGTTAGTTAAAATTAGTTCTTGCTTACTCCTTTTTTTATCTCTGAATTTTACTAATTTAAATATGTTTTTCTAAATCAAAGATTTTGCTTGGTAGATCTTTATGTCACATTATTTTATGATTATGTTTTTAGTGGATGGGGTGGCAAAAGCTTAGTGCAATTCTACTTTGAAACTTGTCTTTCGTAAGGATAAATGTAAGGACAATTTAAAATGCTGTTTGGTGGAAGGATGACCACCATTAAAGTTAAAAAAAAAACTAGTGATCTAGAGAATGATGCCACAGATTGAAAGAAACAAAGAGCCTGAATTAATCCTCAAAGAGAACATTATCCTCCCACGAGAAAGACCAATTCCAGATCTGAATATGTCTTTTAAAATCATCTCCTGTTTTTATATTGAGGAAAAAAAATAAAAAAGGATCTTGCAGATGAACACTATTCTTAAAGACTTACGACAAATCTATACTGACTAAGACGAACGTCTCTGACTCGGCTGTTACTGCGCTCACACTCAAAATGGAAATCGCATGAATATGTCAGGTACAGAGAAGTTTATTAGCTAGGGTACAGCACTGGGCTAACACAACTTTATTGTTTTAAGGAGCCCATCTCACAGTGCCGACGTGTGGGTTGGAGGGATCAGTCCATCTGGAGTTGGGATGCCCATGGTGCACAGAGGGGCATAGACATGCCTTGCACACTTAACATGTAAATTGATTAGAGTCCCACCCATAAAATTCAATGCACCTGAATTTTGCATTATAGTCTGATTTGTAATTAATGAAAAAAGATGATCAATTGACTGGAATGTTGTGTGTTGTTTCCAATTGTTCTCCAAATTCTTAGAAATGTTGGAGGATATTTTAATTCATAGGAAAAAGACATATGCAAGAACTAAAAACAGTGTGTGTGTTTTCAAGAAGAATATATAGGACTACGGATCTAATATTCTGAGTTTCCCTCATGTAGGCAATCACCAGCACTAAGGGAGATGACACCTTATTCTGTGCAGCTCACTTGTGGTCACAGTTGTAAACTATGAACACGAGTAAGAGGTGAGGGCAGATGGGGAAAATGATATGCACAAAAACTTCACAATGCCAACAATTTCTAAGTTGCAAAATAGTTGCAAATGCTAGGCATTTTGTGCTGCTCTTCTGACAGAGAATCACTGGATTGGGGTCCTAGAGAAAATATACTTGCATCACACAGGCTTACATAGGCTTCCATTAGGAGCTCCCAGAAGTTCCCAGGAGCATAAACCAATGTCCAAGGTTTTTGTGGGTGCCTAGTAAATATTTTTTTGAAAAATACAAGTTGTGTTTCCCTGGCTTAGCCATTCAGAAAAAATCCGGTATTTAAATCTGGAATTTAAACTTACTTAATAATGAATCTGTAGTTTTGGACAGGGTGGTTTGGATGCATTGCTTTTTCTGAAACATGTTCACTATTGTCATTAATAATAAGTCACCTGGTGACTGAAAGGACGGAGTTCAAAAATGAGTTAGTTTGTATCCTGACCAGGTGGGAAGTGTTAGCAGCTTCATGAACATATGTAAAGAGATCAGATTTCCATAGGAAATAATATTTCATTAGTGTTATTTTATCTTTTTAATCATTAAATATCCCTCTCACACTCACTTTGAAAGTTCTTGTTTATTTTACAGCATAAAACATAGACAATTTGTCAGAAAATACTGTGCTTCTGTAAATTACTAATTCTTCCATCAAATGAAGAGTTGTCTGCTCAATACTAGTGCAGGATCTGGTGTATGTTGCTTTTTCTAGTTTCTGTTCCAGATCACAAAATCCCGAGGAGCCTCCTTTAGTTTTTTGGGTTTTTTTTTTTTTGGTTGTTGTTTTGTTTTTTAAATTCTTCAACCACAATTAAACATCAAAGAACAGTCATTAGAACAATACTCTTCCTGGCTCTTCTAAAAGACCAGTTGGAAATTTCATCATGCTTTTGGTTGCCAAACTATAGGACAGAGATTCTTTTTCTTTGTGGTTGTTACATGGCTTAGTAACCATTGCAAAAGATTTATACCTGTACTTATCCTGAAAGCATCTGTTGCTCCATTTCAAACATGCAATACTTGTATTGTTTCTAATGCTAATCTTTTTTGTCCCTCTCTGTTCAACATAAATGCATTGACTGGAGATTTTTTTATGCCCCTTGAGTTTTTTCCTTCCCAGTCTTTCACATAACTGAGACATCAGGTAAACATGAGAAACCTTCCAATAGCTCTTAACTAACAGAATATTTGTATATCTGCCAACTATTCTTAGTTCCAGCAAAGTCAATTATTCTTTTTCAACATAAGAAAAAACAAGGTACAAATCTTAACAATACCGCATATAATACATTTGTAAGGAACTCTACAGTTCAAAAAGATCAAAGGAATTTTTAAATTTCCATGGCTTTATATTTAATTTAAGGTTGGTGGTCTTGTCTGACTATTTGTTCTAAGTCTTTAGTGTTCATAATGTGTATGTGCTTATGAGCTACTGAGAGCTTTGTGCTCTTTCTTCATCAGTACTTTTTGGCAATACTCTTCCTGTGAGAAGATAATACAACAAATCTTTTTATCAATAAGCCTAAAGTACTTTAGAAAAGGATCATTTCTTTGCATCACATACCCGATGGTACAAATATTTCAGAGATTCAATTGTAGGATAAAAATACTACTGTAATAGAACTTATCTGGTGAAGAAGAGGCTGGAGAGAAGAAAGAGAACCTGAACTTGAACTTGAGCTTGATTCAAGCTCAAGAAGCTACAGACTGAATTTCACCACTGAGTAGATAATAACTCTCGGATATGCTTCTCTCTATGTATACTAGCTATAGAGAGAGTCAAATAAAATTTTAGTTCTAATTTATATATTTCATTAATCAGTGAATCTAGGCTTTGTAATCCATAGGTTTCTACTGCTCCTGGTACAAAGCAGGTTTGGGAAACACAGCTGGATCTATTGATCAAGAATTAGTTGTCTGATCGCTAGAGTAAAATAAATGATAAAAAAGAAACAACATACGAATTTACTACTCAAGAAAATGCACAAGAGATCAAGTGCTAAAAACTTGCCACTTATGATCTATGTCCCTCAGTTAATTTATCTCTAATTAAGCTTTAATGATACCTCACAGTTAAATAATAAGTTGTTGTAGGACAACTGGATCTGAGACAAAAGTCCATATATGTTTATAAAGTTTTGGTTTAGATAAGTTCTGTATTCCTGTTAGATATTTCTCATTTGTGTATTCTTTAAACTAAAAATCATCCAGAATATCTTGAAAAGAAAAAAAAAAAGCTCCTTTTTATTTACTTACTGGCCTATCTGCACATATTGTTATAATTCAGCATAGCCTTTTAGATCATTAAAATGATGAAGCTGTCTTAAGAAAGATCATAGTGTTCCGTGCCTAAAAAACCTCAGATATTTTGATTGTACAGCTCCACACTATGTTCTGGATCCGGGAAGAGAGTGTAACGGAGAAGCTGCCATCACTCACCAGTGTGCATGCAGAGTGTACCTGCTATAGGCACCTGTGGGGACACAAACAATAGCTCAGTAACACCACAAACCCCACTCACTGTTTTCTTCATATATACACACACTCTAAAAAAATAGAAACGTTAGCTTTAGTGCCAGCCAGATGCATATTTGTAAAGGTCAGTTTAATTCATCAGAAGTGGTTGAAAGAGTGCCAGTTGAAAAGATGCCTTGCCACTGGGTCTTTTTGCTCTTGTGAACAATGCTTTTTAATGTTGAATACGTACCTAAAGGGCAAGTTCTCCCTGCAGAACTTCACAGTACCTTTAGTGATACTGGGACTCCATATACAGACTTCTCTGTTGCATGGAAAGAAAAGGTAAAATATCATATTCAATATACTTTGAGAGGGCCTGAGGAGGCCTGTCCCTTTTTTTTTTTTTCCAGTATAGATGTGGAGGTATATAGTGGTAGCATTTTAGTAACATCCATGGCACCAGCCACCTGTGGTGTCCAGTATACACATGCTATAGATGTACAAAGGATATTCAGAGAGCCAGAGACCCAGGGTGAGCACCAGCTCAAGGCTTTCTATATCACAGAGCAGAGGCTGCATCACCCTGTATTGGCTGGTGCTTTAGGTAGGTGCACTCAGATAAAACTGTGCCTCTGTATGAGACATGAGTAACCCACAACTGCCTAAAAAGAGACTCTCGGACACACAACCCTGGAATATGTCACTCCCATCTGCATGGTTGGATGAGCAATGGACAAACTGCAGGCTGCTCAAAATTGTGGGCAATTCAGAGAGAGAGAAGCCAGAAGCGACTTTGAGTCTGCTCTGAGGTGAAAGATGGCAGAGGTGATATCAACAATAACATGAGTGGAAGCTACCTATTTATTTACCTGCTCCTGTATTGTATATTGTATAAATTGCGTATCAGTGCATTATAAACACATTAATTAAAAAGGTTTTATTAATTTTATTAATATATTTAATGGATGTTGTTTTATTTTTACAGAAGAACTGACCTTTTTCTTCATGTCTTTATTGTAGAGTGTTTTTCAAAAGCTAGAATGTATAATTACAAGAATCTAATGAAATTTTCTCTTTATTCAAAAATTGCTGTGCTTTGTATACATTGGATTTTCAAAATCTTTGGGAAATACCAAAGTATTATGAGAAACAAATTCACACTAAAGTTGTCAGAAAAAAATGTCAGAATATATAAAATAAATGTGTTAAAAAAAAAGTCTGTAACACTAATTATTCTATGTGAAAGTGTTAAGAAAGGTTCACACTGAACTACTACCATTTTCCAAGTGGTAAGTAAACACGGCAACAGAATGTCAACTACAGAAAACAGGTGCCATTAAATTTAACTACAAGTTCTTCATATCAAAGGCTAAAATGGGCTACGTATTGCATAAGGTTCTATTTTAAAAATGAACCTCAAAGGAGTAACAGCGCATCTCTAATTAAACTTACATAACAGTGAAAGCAAGGGCTGATGAATTATATAGAAAATAATATTCATATTATTTACAAATTCAGACATACGAACTTTCAGGTAAGGGATTGGTCAAGGGATTGGCTTTGGACATTAAAAAAATGTTGCTTTACTCTTTGAGTTTTTATGGCAGAGTAATTCCTTTCTGTTTTTTATCCCCAGGTAGCTGAGTATACCTTTGATCTTATCATTCACTTTAATAATAAAAGAATTTTACTGAGGCTCATTTTTTGACAAATCACACCAGCAAGGTGTTATCCCATGGTCCCAATGTAATGGAAGAAGGAGTTAGAAAGAACTCCATTTTGCATAAAACAGTGTAAAAGTCACAAATGGATATTTGTTCTAAAATTTTAGTCATCTTCTGCATGTTACGTGAGCACATCAATTTTTTCAGACTGTTGCAGTTTCAAAGTTTGGAACATGCTTTCTTAGAACTAGAAACCACTGATGAGAAAGGCCTGAGTTAATTATTCTGCTCAGTTCTATTTCTCACTAGGTCTGTGTTAAACACATCATGAAGGAGATATTCAAGCCAAGAGAAGGAATTTAAGTACATAAGGACCAATGAAAATGAATATTACTTGAACCTCTATATCACTGAGCTATTTTTGAAATTCCATCTGTACAAAAATAAGGTATTTTCATGTATCACTGTCATATGCACATGATAAATATACACAGAGATGCTTTAAATCTCTCTTTACTGTGTGCAATTAACTACCTCTTAAATTGTTGTAAGTAAGTGGCATGACATCAAACCAACTGTGCTTCATGCCCTGTGACAAGTTGAGTCAGGGACCAAAGATCCAAGAAGCTTCAGGGTAATATTCTTCCATTCCGCTTTTGACAAGTGCGGCTAATGACACTAGCTTGGGTAGAACTTCTCTGGGTAAAGCAGTTTTTGCCAGATGCACAGAACTGCACAAACCATTTAGACTAAACGTGATCTGACCTTCTGATCATTTGCAAGTCAGGAGTTCCCAGAAGTGTAGGAGGAAGGACATAATCAAGAACAACAACAACAAAAAGAAGAAAAATCACGCCTATTCCCCATTCACTTTTGTCCCAGTTTGAGCAGATGTGGAGGGATATATTTGACACCTGCAAAAGATAGTTGCAGAGAAATAATTTCTCTGATTAAAAATCAAAAAAATCTGTTTACAGGTTTAAATTACACTAATCTAAAACAAGTATTCATTTCCATTCCAATTTCTCATCCTTAGTTACTTATGAATTTATACAGTACACAGTTCAAACTCTGAAACAAAGCAAAATTGTTTGTCTGGAGACAAACAGTCTCTACTTTTTTTCACTTTGTTATTCTTTTTCTAATTTACGTACATCTTTGCACACAATTTTGTGCCATGGTTATGTGACAGCTCTCTGTATTTACGTACTTAAGTTCTGAACTGCCTTTTTTCCTCTTATTTTTTTCTCAGTCCCTTTTATTTACATAGACCCAAAGTTCTTAGTACTCAGATTTGTCTTTTCTAGTCTTTCTTTCTCATTATTAAAGGACTCCTAAAGCCAGACAGACCCTGAAATTATGTCAGGTGATCTTTTGTATCAAAAAAATTCTTTCTCTGAGTTGATTGAAACATGCATAGGTTTTGCTATCCTTTGGTGTGAATGCTTTACGAAAAGAGAAACTGTCTTTTTTCTTCATTGCAAATTGGAAAGGTAGCAAAAATCTGCTCTTGAATAGCAGTAAATAACCGAATAGAAGAAGCAGTGAGCAATAAATAGTAGGTTTGACTCCTGAAAAGCCTTCTCGCGTTACATTTATTGAAGGTGGTGTAGAGTGGTTCACATTGGCACTGAGGTGAGGAAGAAACAGGCCAACTATGTATCCTGCTGCCAGCGCTTGCCCCAGCACAGCCAAGCCCTGGCTGCCTCCTGGCTCTCCAGCATCGGGCCCTGTGCCACAACACACGCTTCAGAGACGCCACTTCTCCTGAGCTGGTGTTTAGCACTACAGCACTCAGCACTCATATAGAAGCCAGAAGCACAAGAGTAAACAGATGACCAAACGACACCATGTACATGTGTTAAGAGCACTCAAAGCAATTTTGACATAAATGCTAGGTTTCATAAGAATTTTTGTAGTGTAGTGGATATCCTCCCTGCACTCTGTGATTTGAGGTATCACAGTAACTTTACAAGCTATAGGAATAACTATATTATGAATGCCTATGGTAGGGTATCCATTTAAACAAATAAACAAACAGATGCACTGACAGAAATGAGTATTCCCTGGTATATCAATAGGAGCGATCCTGCAGGAATTGACAAAGTGATTCAAAATCTAGATTGAAAGTAATTATGAGTAGATATTGGTTTCATTGCCCTCCCTGATTCTGTACTATAACTTTACTCAAATATCTATTTATACTTGTGTACATGTCCTGGAATAACTTTGCCACTATACTACAACATCCCCATTGTAAATGCTTTCCAGCAGGAACAAGAGAAGCCAGTTTCCCAGCCAAGAAACCAGACTTTAGCAGGAAGTGATCTCAGTAGGCATATCCTTCGTTTCTGGAGTGTTGCTTGAGCCAAAAGTCAAATGAGGACACATCTAAGCATACAAGCTAGAGTAAATAAAATGTGCTACAAATTAAATGAAAATCAGTCAACAGAGGAACATTAGGTTCTCTTTTGTTGAAGATACACACTTTTGCAATTAAAATAGTACACTATTTTCTAATATACACACTGAAATGATAAAGTATCATTTAACTGTAGAAGTGCTCCAAATAGTTTACTGTGATCTAAATACATCTGTGGATTAAAGAGTATAAAATATGTCTTTCTTCAGATAGGGTAGCATTATAAAACCACATATGATGGTATGTATCATTGTTACACATGTGCTTTTAACTTCTGCCAGGGAATAAGAGCAAAATTCTTTCTTTGCCTGTTCCTCACGTCACAGACAATGTGTGAAAAGATAAGTTACAGACAGATTTGACAGTGTTAAATGGACAGTGTTAAAGCCTCAGAACTTGCTCCTATCTAACCAATTAATAGACACTCATTTCATTCTTTGACCATATGGTCCAAGAAAAATGGTCAAATATTTGACCATTTCTATCTCTTTTTAAAATTCTACAGTCATAAATATTTTTTCACAGGATGCCTATCTATTTAAAAGGGATGTTGGAAATATTTTGTATACTGTAATTGGCACAGTGCTTCTCTCATAACACAGATCCCTATATTTACTATAGATCAATCACCCCTGAACACACCACTGCCTATATCCTTGAGATTCTCCTTTGCGCTGCTATCAGCACAATACCTGAATACGCTGGAGATCGTGACACACTCAAGAGCACCTGTGTGAAATACACTGACATTATGGTTTCAGTTTTTTAGGGACAGGACAACTGAGAAGCACAGAGACATTATGGTTAGAGCTCTCGTCACATTTGGTCATTCCTAAATAAAACATGTAGCTTCATCTAGTCTTCACCTAACTCTTTACTCTACTTGTTCTTCTACTCTCTCTTTTGACTTCTCACCACCTATCATTCTATGTGGATTTGTGGATCTTCCCTTCCCAAGCAGCATTACAGGAGACAAAAGAAAAAAATAGTATCCTATTTTTCTGTACCTAATATTACAATGTCTCTGACAGCTAAGAGAAGCAACAGAAAATCCTGCCCAAGCCTTCCAGCCTTGGACTTAAGCATGTCCAGTATGGATGAAATCTTCATACAGTTTATCTACTCCAATAATCTTTATCAAGAACTTGGCTCTAATGTGCCTTGGAGATTTAGGAAGGCTAACTAAAAGTTCAAGGATATGGCAACAAGTGCATTTCTGATGTCACAATGACCCCAGCGGATTGGAAAATAGACACAAAAAACTCAGTGCAATAGTTACAAACATTTATTAACACAGACATTTCCCTGTTCTGAAACAAACACACAAAGAAAAACATTTGAATGAAACTTATTTCCCTTCCCTTACCACTGAAGTGAGACAGAAGGGAACATTTCATCTTAACCAGTTAAAGTCTGGCAGCCTTATGAGCAAATAAAACCAGAGGGCTATAGTGGAAATTCCTGGACAGCTTTATAGCCATTCCACATATGTGTTCATATATGTCTATAATATATAATGAAGTAAAGAAAACATGAAAGAAGTTAGCTAAACTGTATCATATAAACTAAACCTTATGAGTAATTGTAGATGAAACCTTTAAGTCAGAATAGAGTGAAAGAATGAATAAATAAATCTTACTGAAGTCTTTAAAGAGAATAAAATTCCCAGTTGGAACATTTTGATTTTAAATTCAATTTTTGTGTCTAATTTTTGTTCTATTATTAGTCTATAACATTTTTCTCTTAGGACCTCTTATGGCATGTATGTCCTTTTTGAATACATTTCATACCTAATAGATAAAGCATAATTTAATCATTCAAACTCTTTAATAAGCAATGATTCATTCAAAATATTAACCTATTTATAGTTAACTTCCCAAACCTGCTAAGGAAGAGAACATGAAAAGAGCAAAAATATATTGTATTAATTTCAGTAAGACTTGCTTTTAAAGGAGCAGAGAACTTCTTATGAAAGATTGGAAGGTAGGCAATATTACAGAGCATGTCAAAATACTAAATTCTGCTATAAACATTTGTCTCCACTGGCAGGTTGTCATTTCCTGAGAATTAAGATTTATCCAAATGTGGATTTTCTCCTAACTTCCATGAATTTGATGAACAATGATGGTGAGACAATATGTAAAAGCATTAGCTTCATCAGACCTTTCCAAATTCAAACATTTTAAGGGTTATTCAAATCTCACACAAATCTGTTGAGTGTAGAAACCAAGAGGGCATTTTAATCCCTCATGCAAGATTTCTATTAATCTTTCTTACATATAGACTAGAAATAGCTATACATGGCAACAAGGAGAAATCTGTTAATTTGTCATATGAATGCTAGAACAATATTTCCTCTACGCATTTAATTCCAGTGAGAAGCATTAAGCACAGGTATCTGAAGGGCTAGTGAAGAAAATCACTAAATCACAGAATCACAGAATGGTTAATGTTGGAAGAGACCTCTAGAGATCATCTAGTTCAACCCCCCTGCTCCAACAGGGACACCCAGAGCACGTGGCACAGGGTGGCATCCAGGTGGGTTTTGAAGATCTCCAGAGAAGGAGACTCCACAACCCCTCTGGGCAGCCTCTTCCAGTGCTCTGTCACTCTCACAGTAAAGAAGCTCTTCCTCATATGGAGATTAAACTTCCTGTGTTTCAACTTGCACCTATTACCCCTTATCCTGTCACCGGCCACCACGGAGAAAAGTTTGGCCCCATCCTACATTCACACCTCAGGTGAATGTTGATCAGATCCCCTCTCAATCCTCTCTTCTCTAGGCTAAACAGGCCAAGCTCTCTTAGTCTTTCCTCATATGATAGATGGTCCAGTCCTTTAATCATCTTCGTCACTCTACACTGCACCCTTTCTAGAAGCTCAATGTCCTTCTTGTACTGAGGAGCCCAGAACTGCACACAGTACTCCAGGTGAGGCCACGCCAGAGCTGAGTAGCAGGGAGAATCATCTCCCTCAGCCTGCTGGCAACACTCCTCCTGATGCTGGCATTGGCCTTCTTGGCCACGAGGCCACATTGCTGACTCATGGTTAACTTGTTGTCAGCCAGGACTCCCAAGTCTCTCCCCTCGGAGCTACTTTCCAGCAAGTCAACCTGTACTGGTATTTGGGGTTATTCCTCCCCGGGTGCAGGACCCTGCACTTGTCCTTGTTGAACATCATGAGGTTCATCTCTGCCTGACTCTCCATCCTGTCTAGGTCTCTCTGAATGGAAGCAGAGCCCTCAGGAGTGTTGGCCACTCCACCCAGTTTTGTATCACCTGCAAACTTGCTGAGGGTGCCCTCTGTGCCCTCGTCCAAGTCATCGATGAAAAAGTTGAACAGCACCGGGCCCAGTATTGACCCCTGCGAGACACCACTAGGCAAAAGCCTCCAACTAGACTCAGCCCCATTTTTCACAACCCTCTGAGCTCTGCCATCCAGCCAGTCCTCAATCCACTGTCCACTCATCCAGTCCACACTTCCAGAGCTTTCCTATGAGGATGTTATGGGAGACTGTGTCAAAAACCTTGCTGAAATCAAAATAGACCACATCCACAGCTCTCCCATCGTCCATCCAGCCAGTCACTTCATCGTAGAAGGCTATCAGGTTCATCAAACACGACTTTCCACAAACCAAGAAGTATTTCTTCACTTTGAGATTTGCACAAATTCTGGAAGATATTTCAAAAACAAACAAAACAAAAAAAAATCTGATTACAATCTTTCATATTATTAACACAATTCTTTGTGAAGATTTAGCTATCTAATCTTTTGTTCTTTTAGGGATTTTGAGTTTGTCCTTAATGCAAATCAAACTATTTTTGAAATATTACCAGTCAGAATAGTAATAGCTTTAATTTGGTTAACAAAGATAATAAAAGATGAGTGTAAAATAAATTCTGCATAGTCTATATAGAACTGCCAAGGCCCATAAGAACATGTGTATAATTTTAAATTTAGGGTTTTGTTGTTATTAAATAATTAAAATCAGAATGGATATCATATTCGTTCACTACAAAGCAGTGGTACACAATCTGTGTCTCATATCTGACTACTAGAATTCATTTTGGTTACAATTTTTCCATCTATATCTACTCTCTTTCCAGAAGGCTCATCAGAAACAATCCAGGAGTGAGCCACAGATATAATGTTCTCCTGGTAGTTTGCTTTCTGCTGTCTCTTATCTTGGGAAATTATGGTCCCCATTCCATCAAAGGACCAAATTGCAGATGTGACTCTAGAGTGATATTAATGGGGCTGATCATGACTGGAATGACCTCAAAGGGCACCAAAGAAAGATGGTGACTGAAAGTGGATTGCCATCTCCAGAATAATACATTAGTCCTATAAACCGCTTCTTTTCAATGATTCAGCAGCTGTTGAGAAAGAAGGTGTTCGGGAGCAAATTCCAAGTATTGTTGTAATAACAGCAGCTATCTATAACCACTCTTTTTCCAGAAACTTTTAGGATTTAAACTGTCTTTATAGAAATATATGCACATGTACTGCACAGTCTAAGTACAGTCTTTCCATTTGTCTGCATGTACAATCATAAGGAGAAGGAATATCACAGTCTTCGGAAGCCTCCATTGGAATTTTTGAGGCTTACTGTGACAAGAAAGTTGGCTTACAGTGCTCAACATTTATACAGACAGTCTGCTGGAATGAAGAGTTTGAATTCTCTGTGCAAAAAGCTTGACATTTGTGAAATAAAGGCTTCAATCTCCATTTAGTAGAGCCAGATATTACAGAAAATGCTATTTAGTACTTTATAGTATAAACTCCTTTTTTTTTGTTTGTAAATATCATCATATTCATTCAGAAACCTTATTTTTCTCATAATATTTAATTTTTATATGAAGATAGAAACAAAGTCTATCTTTACTGATTCTTACGTACTAAAGACTGTTTTCTACAGAGGATAACTTGCTAAACAATTGAAATGATTTAGTAAATGGATGAAACATACACGCAGCCAGAAAAGGTAAAAATGAATTAGAAGCATGGAAGATTGATTGTATCAAAGAGATCAGTGATATTAATTAAATAAAATATAAATGTATAATAGTAAGAAGATGTCAGAAAAAGTTCAAACAACATAAATAGTAGAGCTAAAGGAAAAATATTTCAAGAATTAGTTGTCTGGTCCCTAAAGTAAAATAAATGATAAAAATGAAACAGCATACAAATTTACTTCTCAAGAAAATGCACAGGAGATTATCAAAATGTTCAGCAATGGTATGAATTTTTTGAAAAAGTTCTTGAAACCAAAAACAGGTATGGAGCTTGGTGCTTTGGCTGAGAACTTCCTAGAGTGATGCCTGATTTTTAACTTTGCTTACTCCAAAAAATCTTGGCAAGTTGGTTTAGCGCTTCTATGCTAGAATGAGATCATATGTTTCCATCTAAGTAACTAGACTTTCAGCAGATTTAACTAAGACATCAGAATGTCTATACAAAAGTTTACATTTGGTCTAAATTAGACATGGCACCAGTAACAATCATGACATACGTGTACTGTGTAGCCAGAATTAAATTTATAGCAGTCAGAGAGTCTCTCTTCCCTCAGTTATACTGGTAAATATTTCTTTTGGCAATGGACTGTGAAAGAAGTCATATTCAGTTCTCCTAACCTGATGATGAAATCATACCATACAGAAAAATGTCAAGAGAGAAAAAAATGAATAAATCTTCCTTCCCCAAAATATAAATAAATAAGTATAATTACATGACTTGCTAATCAGGGCTAACACTTATATTCAGGTTGCAGCCAGGAAAAAAAAAAAAAAAAAAAAAGATGATTTATGCTAATCTTGCACAACAAGGCTGACCTTTATACAAGACCTACCAAAACTGTCACCAGATTTTGTAGGCAGTGAAGGCCCAAGTCTTCGAAGAAATGGGTCATTCCTTTTCTGGGTGGAAACCAGTTGTTACTCATTATTATTCTGGTTATGACTTAAAGAGGAAAAAAATTCCCCAGACAAATTTCAGTGATACGAGTGGAGATTTCTTTTGAATTTTTGGTTTGTCTGAACTCAGTACTCAAAGTAAAACTTGCGGAATATTAATGTACATGAAATGAAAAAGTTAATGCCAAATCTCTTTAGAATTAAATAGCTAAGATTACCCTGCTTTAGCTATAAAGCTCCAAAAGAGAAAACTATTTCAAAAATGCCCAACATTCAGAATAGACATTTATTAAAAAAAAAAAATCTGGAATGCTCAAAAATAATTCTACTGGTCCCAGAATTTTGTCACTCAATTAGAGCTATTAAATTGCCATGTAAGTGTATCCGCAGCTTCTCACATTCAGTTATACAGTATAAAAACCTTACTGAGTCAACAAGTCTCCCCTTTAAAAAGATGATAGAAAATGTCCTGGTGAAAGTGATATCTATGCCTATGGCTTTCCTTTCTCTTTCAGTTTCAGGTATATAATCTATGCATCTATCTCATGAAGCTATACTAAAACCATCCACTCACCAAGTGGTTTTCTATATATCTATAATATAATACCAATAATATCACTCCATACCAATCTAAAGTGCACCAAGAGTAATGTTGTGGTTAAGACCAGAAATTAATTTACGAAACTAACCACTCGGTTATCTCCCAGCTATTGAAATTTACTTGAGGCATCCTTATAGCATGAGAACTGCCTTGCTCATGGAGGAAAATTAGCAAGGACAATACACTTCAGGGGCACACATAAGGCACTCCAAGCTTTTATTGCCATGCCAAAGCTGAACAGACTAGAGCAAGTATGAAGGCTTTCCTGAAGTGCATATTGTATGGAGATCATGTCCTCAGCACTAACTGTTTTATTCTACAGCTGGTTCAGTTCAATTTATTCTATAGCTAGTTCAGTTCAGTTTGCTTCTGCTCTTCTCTATCCTATTCTATTCCCTCTACATATTGGTCTCTATTCACTCACACAACTTGTTAATATAGCTTTGCGTGTAGCTTGAGATATTAAGCTCAGTCAATCTGTCTTCCTTTAATCAGTACAAAAAAAAAAGACTACAATAAACCAATAGCTTTCCAAATTACATCAAACAGTAAATTCTGAGGACTTTTTGACCATATCTGCATGAAACAAATCCTTCTCTTCCGTTGTTTATTAAATACTTCTAATAATTTCATACTGTATTCTTAAATAGCATCAGTGATATAATAATAGTTGTCTGTGCACATTCCGTGCCTAGAGAAAGCTTTTCAAGATGTTTCTGAAGGCAGCTGACCCATGCTTTCCCTGTAAACATCGTATCTAAGGCAGAGAAGTGGCAATGTACAAAACAATTTTGTGAGGAGAAAGTTTGGAAGCAAATAAGCTGTAGCTTTTTCTTTAAATCAGTAAATGAGAAGCAAGTAGTTATCAATAAAAGTGAATTTCTAGACAGGCCAAAAGAAAGTTCATATTAAAGTAACTTTCAAAAGAGCACTGGTTCATAAGATAGACTTGAGCAACAGTTTTGCAGGAAACAGTACCTGTCTTTGATTACATAGGTTCGGCTTCCACTACTGATTTTCACATGATAACAAGATTAGGAGGGAAAATTGATCTTGGTTCTTTTTTTTCCGCTCCTTCTCTCTTTTCTCTAAGCATCCCGTCTCCCTGTACGTGAAATATGTCTACATGCATATAAATAAATAAATATATACATAAATATACATATTCACACACACACATATATAGAGATTTATATATATATATTTAATACAGGCAGTTATTTTACATACCTATGCATGCCAAAATGTGTGTGTGTGTACACATACACATACACATACACACATATATATATATATGTATAGTTTATTTTGCTTTGATTCTCTTTCAATTTATTTTATTTTCCTCCTTCACTTTGGACTTGTCTTTCTTTTTACTTTTACTGTTCTCTTCTTCAGTCCAGACAAGTTTTTTAGCTCTTTTTCCTATCCTACTAATTTCATAGTTTCTTTCAGCCATTATTAGTTTTTTCTCCACATACAGATATATATATGGGTTTCACCTGTTTCAGCATCTGGATCTACTAAATGTCTCACACACATTTCTGTTCTATGCATAGGAGATCAGAGGCAGCCTCTAATGGTGGATTAAAAAAAAAAAAGAAGAGAGGAGAAGAGAGGAGAAGAGAAGAGAAGAGAAGAGAAGAGAAGAGAAGGGAAGGGAAGGGAAGAGAGAAGAGAAGAGAGAAGAGAAGAGAAGAGAAGGGAAGGGAAGGGAAGAGAGAAGAGAAGAGAGAAGAGAAGAGAAGAGAAGGGAAGGGAAGGGAAGAGAGAAGAGAAGAGAGAAGAGAAGAGAAGAGAAGGGAAGGGAAGGGAAGAGAGAAGAGAAGAGAGAAGAGAAGAGAAGAGAAGGGAAGGGAAGGGAAGAGAGAAGAGAAGAGAGAAGAGAAGAGAAGAGAAGGGAAGGGAAGGGAAGAGAGAAGAGAAGAGAGAAGAGAAGAGAAGAGAAAAGAAAAGAAAAGAAAAAAGAAACGACAGCTTCAGAAATCTAGCTAGAATTTTTGGTTGTCCTTCCTGAGATAGTATTTGCTCGTTAAGTTTGATTACAAAATAAGTTTTTTCCTAAGCAGTAATGACAGACCTTTGCTTGGCTCTTTGCATTCCCAAAAGCAACTAAATGTACTGGTGTTGGTGTATGGCATTATGCGGACATCCATGTCTTCCGAGTTAATGATTATGCATATTTCCATAGTTACGGATTTACATAGTGGAGTGTTTACAAGGCTAGCATTAGTCTCCTGAAGCTAATATCATTACAATCTCTCAATGAGGAATGATTTATTCCTTGGTAAGGAATCAAACGTGAAGATACATATGGTTAATTTGATCTAACTGAACTACAAGCTGTCATCCAAAGCAAAAGAGATTTCCCTCCTTTTCCAGACCATATATATCTTTGATCTGGATCTAGCAAGGTTTCAAATCTAGGTTCAATTTTGTGGTACCAGATTGACTAAAATCACTTTTTTTTTCCTTTTCCTATTGAAATGCTGGTTTCCTGACGGATGAGTGGGCCGACCTGACCAAACTCATGGTTACACAACACGAGAAACACTTTGTGTCTCCCCAAATAGGACGGCCAGAGTCCAGAGTCAGAGTCAAAATGGAGGGGCACTCTGGTTTCATACCCATCAGGATGTGCCTGCATGGATGATGATGACGCCTGTATTTACATCATGGTGTAAGGCCAAGGTCTAAGGCTTCAGCTCTGAAGAGATAGATCTTTTTTCTTTTCTTTACTGACTACAGGGGGATCCTAGAGAGTCTAGCATAATGGGCCAAACTTAGTTTGGGTAGATACCCCTCCTTTTCACTCAGAATTTATATTCTCTTTCTAAGGCACAGGGAGGAATGTTCAGGAACCATAAAGAAAGTTCTCAGTAATTTAACAGATTAGTTTGTTTTGTTTATTTGTATAGGTTCTCTTTCTTCTTAAACAGCACCTTTATTTCGATAGCCAACCTTAGAAAGGTACGATCGCTTCAGCTGAAATCAGAATGTTGAAATCAGGAAACTGTGGCTTTTGTTGTCAGAAGTGGTTATAAATTCACCTTTAATATTTGTCTATGTACCTACAATGACTATACAAAAGCCAAGAATGTACTAACATTGCTAGACAATGACGTTTCCTATTATAAATGAGAGTGTTGTACGGGTTTGCCTCTCAAAATACAACAAATACTAGAGGTCTTCTGTTTCTAAGGTAACATTGTGATTACAAATGACAAATGACATGAATGAAACAGAATGTTCTTCCTCACTTGGAGACCTTCCCATTCATATTTACATTTTGTGTGACCAAACCTTTTTCTCCATTGTGATCTGAATGCTCCTGACATTTAAAAATGTAGAATTCTAGAATAAATAAATAAATAAATAAAAAACCTTTTATTAAATTACAAATAAAATTAAGAGCACAGGCATACTGTGATGTTTGCTCCGTAGGTGTTTCCTGGGTTTTAACCTTGCTTTTAAAATGTTTCAGTTTAATAGTCAGTGAAAGTTTGTATTTATGATTCTAAGCACCATTGTGAAAGAGAAGTTATGATTTTAGGGACCTAGGTAGGGGCAGCTGGGATACACCAGAAATTTACCATTAACTCTGCATTATTTAGGAGCAAAGGCTAAGGACAATGTCATGCACACTTTCTCTTAGCTATTCCAGCTCGGATGGTGAATGCCCCATAGTGCTGTAGATCAGAATATATGTGTAAATTCTGCTTCCCCACAGCAGTGCTACCTTGGCACTAGCTGAAGACATGAAAGGATATCTGAGATATTTCTGCTGACTGACCTTCACTGAAATGTTTCAGTGTCTCTAAAATGGTTATCTCTAAAATTCAGATTTAATACCTGTAAAAATGAGCTTCGAATCTTGCATACTTGCTTCGAATCAGTGACACCGACATTTTTCACAATATGCAAAAATTATCTGAAATAAGTGTTGCAATAACTCCATCTTGCTTAGGCTACAGGATGAAAGAGAAAATGATATACGTGATACTTTACAAAGAACAGATTTTGATTGCTGCTCCTGCAAAAGCTCTATTCTTTATACTTGTGAGCTCCCAAACAACATTTTGAGATATTAATCACCACGAGCCTTTATGGATTTTATATGTTTTCTAAAAAGTATTTTTCCATCATATTAATCTTCATAGGAGTCTTCATTTTCAAATAAGTTATTGATAAAGATGGAGAGAAAGAATACATGTCTTGGAGTCAGACAGGTAAAATCCAATGATCTTATGCGTCTCAAAAACTGTGCAATGGAATATGGATGTACATCATGTGAGTAAGGTAATTTTTTCTAACTTTACTAGTTTAAGACTAGTGGTGGATGAATCACAGATTACAAAAGAAAAATCATTTTGACAGGATTGAGACTAACAGTTTTAGTAGGATCATCATCTTCCTTTAATTTCCAAACTAACAGCACTTTGCTTAGGGCTATAGCTGAAAATTCTTTCTCTTGCAAGTAATAACATAGTACAAAAGCGCTGATGAATGCAAAAAAACAGAAAACTGCCAAAAGTTAGTAATTTACACATATTCTCCTAACAAAAAATCACAAGGAAAAGTGATGCATGTGTTGAAAATAGCTCCAGGCACCTATAAACTATGCACTTGTCCTGTATGCAATAAGAAATTTCTTAACTTCATATTAGCATAGATAAATTTCTCGTAACCATATGCAGTAGTCATATGCTATCTCATATACACATTACATGGTTCATATTGCAGTACTACAACTGCTCTGACTAATTACTCATGCATCAAAACACAGGAGAAACAAGAACCTACATTCACTTACTGAACCCATCAGTGGTAGCTACATATGATAGCTTACAGCTTCACAAATTAATACAATTTCAGATAATTTGAAATAAACAAATAGAGAGGCATTTGAAATTGCCTCAATGAGTTTATTTAAACAGGTTGTATAGACATATACTGGTCAAATGTTAGGAAAAGGAATACATTCAGTTTTGACAACTGGAAATGTTTTTGTAACATTAACACAGCACTGGAAAAACTTCACCTGCATTTACAGAGATCTAGAGTTCCACAAAGTCCACACACAGATGTTCAGACCACAGTGTTCCTGAGATGTTAGGGTTAACAACATCACTCATGCAGAATGTCCAAAGGCTTCCTTTTAGACCGCAAACTGGACTGAGAAGAAAGACACCTCTCCGCGTACCAGCTAACCAATGCCATTTCTGTAACACCTTAGTCTTCCTTAGTCCTGGTATCCCTAGATGCTTCATATTATCTCAGCTAAATCAGCTTCTAGAAGAGGTTTAGTTGTGCTACAAAGGCAAAAACAAACTATTATAAAATTGTTTTTAAAAACAAAATGTGTAATATAATATAATGTTGAGTGAAACCAAAAGCTGCGTTTTAAGAAAATAATGGAAAAATAAAGCTAGCAAAATACTTGTTGCAGCTGACAGTATCTTGAACCATCATTGTTAAGGTTTATGAGTTATACTTGAATTAAAATAGTACTGAGTGGTTTTCTTCTACACTATAAGATATTAAGTCCACATACCTACGCAAATCAATTTCTTGCTAGTATGTAAAAATAAGCAAATAAAGAAATAAATTGTGATGCTTTTTATTCTATCTAACAGATTAGACAAAACATGGAAATGTTATAAAGCATTTTTTAGCATTATAAACTGTAGAAAATGTTGATTGGTTGTTATTACTGAATGATTCATTTTCAATATAAAATTAGTAAGTGAAAACCAAAGCAATCTTTAGCAAACGGGAAAAAGGAATCTTTGCTTCTGCATTGTTTTAGTCTGCACTGCTCTACACAGGCTGGTTCATATGTAGGTCTTAGTCTGGCAAGCCTTTTTAAGAAACAAAATAGAACATTAACCTACTGGAAAATTGAAGCATTTCTTCTGGCCTTGGAAATGTTCTACAAAACATTTTCTGCATAATAATGTCAGCGTGGTACTGAAAGCATGTAACTACAGTAAGGAAATGGAAGGACAAAAGCAGGAATTCAAATTGTACAGAAAGCTGGTATATCAAAACTGCTAAAGTTTCCAAATATATACATAGAAATATTTTAAGTTGCCAAGCTACATCACAGCTTTTATATTTTGCTATGCAAGTGGTAAACACATTGCATTAGGAAAACTTGGAAACACCTTTCACTGTGCCCAGTGGCTTGTTGTCTGACTTGAGTGTGTTCTGCCGACAGAAAGGACTGCTACTAGGAGCACAGATATCTCATTTTCTAGTCCTTATTATGCAATTAGGAAAGAAAGTAAGAATTTTGAGAAGGACATTGATCCCAATTTCAGTGAGGACAGGAGAAAAGAAAGAATTGCTTTGTGGCCAAGGTTCTGAACTGAGATTCAGAAGAATAAGATGTTAAACGGCCAAACCTGCCAGAAACTTCTGGTGTCATTTCATGATTTAATCTCCTCTCTATGAAACTTTCTCTGTAATACACAGATGAAAACACTTCCTGTTCTTTATATCACCTGTTTTCCTTGCATACTGCAGATTTTTTAGGATAAGGATTGCGTGTCCAACTATATATACAACACCTACCACATCAAGCCTGTGGTTTGTCCTACTATAATAGAAGTAAGCTTTTCAACTTACTACTAAAACCAATGGCAGTAAGGAAATTTATAATGGAATACGTCTTTTACCTGGGGATTTAAAAATATGAACTTGGAGGAAGTGTCAGAATAAGATGCGGAAGGTATGCTGTCATTAAATAGACGTTAGTATATTTATTTATTATTAGGTTTCTGAAATCAATGGCAAGTAGACTGGGGAATAATTTAATGAGCTTAAGAGACACTGTTGAGCATTTTCATTTGGCTCCACAATATGGTGTAAGTTACTATGAATAATGGGAAAAGTATTGGAAGTCTCTAATTAGTGAAACTGAAAATGAAGAAAAAGATGCCAGATGAAAAAGAGTTTGGTAAATGGAATTAGAGAGAGGAGCATCTTCCATTTCAATAAAGGCAACAGGTCTGTGACACATGGGGACTTGCTTTAATGTTTTCGGATAGAACTACCTGTGAATCTTTCTCTTCTCTCTTCTTTCTTGAAGCCTTTCTTAGACTTTCAGAGCAGGTTTACGAAAGATTTATAAAATCATTTATCCTTTCCTGAAGTTCGTGAACCCAATTATTCTGCTATACATGTGTAAATCCTTCCTTCTGCAGATGGTAGGCAGAAAAAATAAAAGAATATTTCACAAGAAAATAACTATTGTCTTGTATTATATAATCATAGAAACATTGATTGGAAGGGACCTTTGAAGGTCCAGTGGTGCACTAGAAACAGGACTATCAAATCAAGCCAGCTGATGTTTAAAAATCTTCAAGGACAAGGATTCCACAACTCTGTGCAGCCTTGTTCCAGTGCTGCACTACGAGCCTAGCGATATTGTTTTGTTTATGTCTAACCTCAACCTCTCCAACCACAATCCGTGGTTGCTGCCATTTGTTATGTCTTTTGATACTAGCAAGAAGTGCGGGCTTTGTTATTTTTCCAAATATCCTTTAGTATTTTCAAGCAGCTATTAGATCACCCATTAGCCTCTAACTTCACTAGATTTGAGTAGCCCAGTGTCCTTAGCCTCTTCCCGCAAGTCACGTGTTCTGGACTCCTGATCATTTTGATCACCTTCCACTGACTCCTCTCCATTTTCTCCATACATTTCCTGAGCTCCAAACTGGGCAGACTACCAGGTGAAATCTCAGCCGCACTAAGTAAAAGGTGGAAACGACTTGCTTCAGTTCTCTGGCAATAGGTCTCCTGACAGAGTACAGTACACAGCCTGCCATATTCCCAAGAACAGTGGACTGTTGTCTTTTATTAAACCTAGAGTCCTCTATACTGCCTATGTTCTTTTCAGCTGGGCTATTGCTTAGCTAGTAACCTCCCAAATTGTAGTTATGCACGGCGATATTTCACCAGAAGCAGAACTTGACATTTTGTCTTGATGAACTTTATGAGGTTTCTATGGCCATGTCCTTAACTTTATAAAGAACCCAGTGGACTGAGCTCTGTGCTCATCATGTCAGCCACTACCTCTAGTTTATTGTCATTTGCAAATATGCTGAAGCTTCACTCTATGTTGTGATGAAGATAATGAACAGCAGCCACCTCAATACCAGTCCTTGGGTTATTCCGTTTATTGCTGGCTGACAGCGAGATGTTGAAATGTTGATTATTATCCTTTGGGCCTAGCGATTTATCAATTTAAAATGCCCTCTAACAGTTCACTCATTTAGTTGGTGCTTACTAATGAATACCTCTTCCAAATGAAAATTGCGGGAGAGAGTGCTGAAAGCCTTTCTGAACTTAACATGTTTTACATTCACTGCTCTCTCCCCATCCACATAGACAGCAATTTCTGAATTTTCTGAAAAGCTCAGAAACACTAAAGTATATACCAAAGGACTTTTTAGCATCTGTTTCTTGAAGAAAGGAAATGCTATGAGTATGATAATCTTAACATATAACTCCTTTAAAACACTAATAGCAGCCAGTCACATGGGTTTTCAGACCCTTACTGTGACTACTAAATGTAACCCTGCAGTGATTACATTTAGTTTAGCCACTGTCAGAGTCAAGATCCTGGGCAATGTTAAATCACTATTGTCTATTCTTTCTAAAGATATCATAGAAGCTATCTCCTCACCAGCACCTCCTGACAAAGTGTCATAGAAGATAAGGTTGTGTTAGGTTGTATGCTACACGTAACAAGAGACACTTGGCTCAGCAGTCAGACAGAGAACTCCATGACTGTCATAAAACTCATTTTAGATCCACAGCATGGTGCTTCCACCACACTCTGCACACATAAAAATTTTTGTAGACAAACTGACCATTCCAATCTATCCCTGAAAGGATGTCGATATTAGGTAGCTTGCGGAACAATTAAAAAAAATATTTGGAAAGGCCTTTTTTGCTAAGCTGTTGAGCCAATATAAGAAATACTTTTACATTATTATGGTTATTTTGAGATCATTACCTCTATGTTAAATGCAAGTGGAAACAGAATAAGTCATTGAGGAAGATCTCAGGCATAGAATAGAGAGATTCTGATTTTGCCCTGAGTTAAAAATCACCTCTGTGTTTTCTCATCTGCATTTTACAATGAGCTAGATAACTGGTATCTCAATATCCTTTTATGGAATGTTCTTAAGTGGGATCTCAATGGTTTTTAATATGCTTTCAGTCTATAGCTTTTTGGCTAAATATGTCCGTGAATGCACTTATGCACTACTATACAGAGTCGTGGAAAGGACAAATAGCAAATGGTAAGTTTTGAAGTTCTGCTAATGATGATGCTAAAATAGTAGTAATTTAAAAATCATTAGCAGCCCCATAAATCACAATATATATTTGTTTGAATGAGAAAGCATCTGAAAGCATATGTAACCACAGATAGTTAAAATTTTCATCTTCCTCTGAACAGTCCCTAATATGTTACTGGTACTCAGCTGTTTTCAATTCCGAGTTAATTACTATCCTAACAGTTCAATCTACTGATATCTTGAATGAATAAACACTTGTTGC
The DNA here is from genome assembly GCF_000705375.1 of Tinamus guttatus. The sequence goes on along the minus strand of NW_010580591.1, from coordinate 244,073 downwards.
TTCTGAAGCCAATTTCTTGATGTGTAGAACTGGTGCTTTCTTTATCAATACCCTACTTTTCATTTACATCTAGGCTTCCTGCAAAATCCAGTGATGACCAATGGACACAACACAGGGAAAACCTGCTGTGTTGTCACCTGAGCTGTCCCCATTTCATGGGGTCCATAAACAACTCCCTGGCACTGTAGCTTCTCTTATTAGAGATCATTTAAAATAAGAAAAAAAAAATCAAGCTAGATTATTTTAAAGTTGTAGCATAAGCTTCCATTTCAATGAGTAGGGCATTATCATAAATTGAGAATGTATGTTTAAATATATGAAGATATATATATATTTAAATATAGGCAGATCTTTGAGAAGAAAATTATTAGTTGCAATTAATCTCAGTTATTAGCTGATTAATATCAGTGGTTTTGTGAACCTTTAAGATGCTCAGGACACACTCTTCATGGGTATAAAGAACACTGTTCTACCCATTTATTGCCAACAGCAGAAAAAAGAAATTCCTATTCCACTTGCCATCTACAACATAATCTTTCTGGCATTAGTTTTGTTGTACAAATGCTTTTTGAGTTTCTTAGAGAGGTTTTTAGTGTGGGTTTTTGTTTTGCTTTGTTTCGTTTCTGTTTGTTTGTTTGTTTTGTTGTTCTGGGTTTTTTGTTTGTTTGTTTTATTTGGGGTTTTTTGGTCATCCTGCTATAAAAAATGCCTGAATACCACTTTCTCACCTGTGAAGCTGCAACACGGTTGGTTGTCAGTGTAAAGCAGGTACTAACTTCTCTGATATTGAAACACTCCTATTTATTTAAGTCATTCCACTATGTGAGACTAGTTTATGTTGCTCCTGGGCCTGTACTGTCATGTCTGGTGGAATGTAGAACTAGTAACATTAAGATAATTTAAGCAACTATAATATAAATCATCCTGTGTTACAGTAACTGGATATCTTCTAAGCTTATTACAGTATCTTGTCCTAGTATAACCTTTATCCCGAAAAATCTTAAATATCTCATTTATAACTACAGAAAAAAAAAGCTGAACTTTCCCACTGAGACAGATTTTTTCAGGAGAGCCTGCAGAGTGTTCCATATATTCCAAGAATGCATTCCCTTGCTCTTGCTATTTTAAGGGTACCTTAGGAAGCTATGATAATTACTATGCTCATCAGCTGTAGTAATTGCAGGGAAGAATGTTCATATCAAAGCGAGTTCGGATTGCTATAGTAACAGAGTCAGTAATAACAGCGCAGACCATTTTAGAACAGGGATCCCCGGCTAGAGATCTGAAGCACCTGCAGGTGCAGAGGATTTTTCCATCCTTGAAATATCTGTGCTAAAAACAAAGTTCTCTCCTAAAACACATATGCCAAAAAAAACAGCAATTGGGGGAAAAAAAAAGAAAACCCCCAAAATACAGACTGAAAGGGCCTATTCTATCTTTATACTGATTACTGTTAGAGCACCAGTATCACAGCCAGAATAATTTACAAATAAAACAACCTGGGACTGATAGAAAGGCCTCTCTTCACCTTTCTTGCAGTGCAATGAAGCCTGATAATGGGGGTAATCTGTAATGGAATGTGGCTGTTAAATTCAATCACATTCACACCCACTTTAAAGATATTTCATATTAACAGAGTTATAAAGGAAACTCGGACTTGACTACCTTTAAAAGATATTTCAAAATGAAGCAGAATGACAACTTTAAAGTGTAGCAGCCATTCTGAAGTAGCTTCCCATGCAGAAACCCTGATTCTGCAGAGTACTTCCTCTGCCCCCTCTCAAATTTAACTTAATCCACTTGAGTTAACCAGAAGGAGATTCTAACTGCAAGTCCTCATGTAGCTTTTTACTGATAGTGCAATCAAACCTAGTGACTAAAAGTACTGATTTCAGTAGTCTATTCTAATACTGGAAGTTTCCAAGATAATGGAAAATGTCATTATGAGCAATAGTTCAGATACAGCAAAAGTTAATTTCCAGAAACAGGCAGTCATTTTTCACTCGTTTGCGAATGCAACCCAAGGCATGATTTCATTTTGACAATGTTCTTTGATGAAAATTGACCATCATGGATATTTTTAGGGTTTGCTAAAAGTCTGGCTCTATTGGAAATTCTTTCATAGCAACAAACTGAATGGGTTCCAGCCTTGTCCAACACCTAGACTTTTATTTCTGCTCATATCTTTTGACTCCTGTGGCCTTAGTGGTCCTGATCTGGCAATTTGTGTGGCCATTCTCTACAACAGAACTGTAAAAAGAGCCTTTTAGAGATCTAGTTTGCAATCATGGGAACTAACAACTACTGAAAGGAGTCTCCTAAACAAACAGTTCCTGAAGTAGAAACGTGCTGTTATTGAGAAGTCAACCACAATGCATAAGCAGAGAAGCTTGTCCAACAGATTCATATGGGGAAAAAATTACCTTCAGTGTTGGCACCTAACTGTCATTCTGTTGTCTACCGCTAAACAATGGAACAGCTCATTCCTTTAGGAAACGGCCGTGAAATGAAGCATTGTGAAGCCAGTTTGATTTTTTTAATTCTAGTTCATCCAGATTTTACGAACATAAAGTTAGTGCTGAATACTATTGATATTTGATATGAGCACCACTGCTGACTGTGTACATCAACAAAAATTTAACTTGAGAACATCAGGCTGTGTCAGAAGCTCTGAAAGGTATCTCATAAGAGCACACTTCCCTGAGACTCTCATAGTGCAAGTATTCTTCCTCATCATATGGTGTAAGTTTCTAGCAAGGGGGATTTTTCTTGACTGCTTTTTTTGTTTTTGTTTTTGTAGTGGTCAGGGCTGTTATATCAGACATGCATCAGTTACATATGTTCTGGAAAAGGTATTTCTGGACCATAGCAAATTAGCCTGGTCTGTTTTTCATATGTTGCCGTGTTGTTTGTATTCAAACAGTGTCGCAAATCACTGCAAGAAAAGGAACAACCCCACACTGACTTCTCAGTATATGTATTCAGTGTTAAATTTGTATCTAGCCCTTGGTAAATTAAAGAGGATAAATGCTAGATTCCACTGAACATGCAGAACATTAAATTCTGCAGCTGCCAATTCTGGGTCAGATTTTAAGAAGTTGTTCCTTTACATCCTGATGATGCAAATCAATGAGCCTTTCTTTGACATGTACACTACCCAGTGTAGAAAAATTCCAAGTGGGAGGGTAGTGCCAGCTCTCTCTGCACTGCTCCTACATGGACGTGTACTACTATCTATGCGTATACCACTTGAACATTGCAGTGCACTAGGGATTTTGAGGAAGGCATGCTGCTAAAGCTTTGTGCATCACATTCAAATGTGTGTTGCAGTGGACACATAAAAAGTCTTGATTAAACAAAAAATTAAAATAGCAAATAGATCTCTTTCGGTCATCACCAAAAAAAAAAAGAAAGGAAAAAAAAAAGAAGCTAGTACGCAGTAGGACCCATCTCATCTAGGGCAGTTAAAATCCCTTTAAAGCCCTTAGGCTTTTGATTGAAAAAAAAGATCTAATTCTATAATATTAGAATATTTTTAACATTTCAATACATTTTGGTATTGATTATGTTCACAAACTGAATATTGAAACTTGGATTTTGTTTCACGCTGTTCTTTAGACTGAAATAAATGATCAAATTCAGTCTCGGTCTAAGCAGGCAAAAGTCCCAGCATTTAACGATGGTCTTAGGGAACTAATAGAAGTTTCAGTAAAACTTCCTGTTATTTTTTCTCCAGGAGGAAAAGAGATAGATTTACCTATATTTATGTCTGCATTTTTCAATTAAGAATAATAAATTGAATCATAAGCACAGTGTAGGCTTTGAAAAGTCAAATACCAGAACTTTTTTTTTTTTTTTTGAAATAGTAATTACTGTAGTTTAACCTTGCTCCTTGTGCATACTAATTATTCTGTAAGTCTTCTGCCATTATAATAAAATAATGTACCCTTTATAAAGATAAAGCTACATTCTTTAAGAAGTCGTGTCATATGAAAAGTATTTTCTATCTCTCCCTCCCCTATGTTTTTTTCCTTTTTGAGCCCCTAAGACCTTCCAGATTTGGCTCAGTAAGGATCTGCTAACACTACAGGGCTATATCACCCAGTGTAGAGAAGGCTCTGTCTTCCATCAAGGCTTATTCTGATCTAGCTGAACAATTAAATATTTCACTTCCAAACTCCATATGGCTTGGATATCCATCTGTGTGTCCTTACATACCCTTTCATGTCATTACTGATTTGATACTGTGGACAGTAGATGTGGCTCCTGGTAGTCAGGACACGTGTGTTTCAGCTCATTAATCTCTAATTTTTTTCCAGGTATTTTGTTACTTGCTCCATTGTTATCACCACAAGCACTTATTCAAATTAGCACTGTCAGGGTTAGTAGAGAAGAGGATTCTTCTTCCCCGCCCCCATACACACTCTTAGTTTTTGATTTATCCAGTCTAGTTTTGCTTAATTTTTATGACTTTAGGAATTAATTTTGTTTGCCTAGATTTTTCTGTGTACTTATTTATATTTTCAAAACTTATAGCTCTTAAGCAACAGCATTCATTCTGTTGCAGTTTTGTCTGAGTAACAACAGAGAATTTGAACCATAAGTTGTAATACTTTATGATTTTTTTCCACATAGCTCTAAGTAAGTTTTTTTTTTTTTTTTAGCAAATAAAAATCTCAGTAGCTTTCACATATTGCCTATTCTTTTTTCTGTTAGTCATAGAAACACTACTCTACCTGAGTTGACAAGAAAGAAGAAATAATGCATAGGTTTCTTTCTTATTTCATAGCTCTGATGGAATAGCTCTAACTCCAGTAAATCATCAAGTTATCTGTTTAAATGAGCCTTTTTCCCTCAGCATGTGTGCAGATGTAGGATGTGCAACCATACAAATGTCATTCAAGTTATTTAAGAGACATGAGATAAGCATATGAAGGCAAACAGACATGAGTACCTAACTTTAGTTAGTTAGTTAGTTATAGAAAATAAATACAAAACCTGACTGATTTTAAGAGTGGTCACTCTCTGAGAGCTGAAAATACATAGCAAATGCTGTTGAAGACATCGGTATGTGTAAACACAGACATTGTAACTACACAGATTTTGTGAATCTGTGCTATATATGCAGGTATTTCCTTTTCATTAACAACTATCTTTGCCCTCACGGTGCTGCATGATATGCTACATCTAAGAATCAGAACTTTTAGAGACTGCTTCATGGGACTGAGCACATATTCTCAAGGGATAAGCATTTTTATCTGCAACAGTCTATGATTGTACAGGTGATGTTTCTGTAATCATTTTAAAGCGCACTGATTCTCATCTGCAGTAGATTGGCATGACTCCATGGTGTTACACTGATTTATACCAGCTGAGATCTTGTTCTGAGGTATATTTCAAAGGAAAATGGATCTGAAATGTTATTCTGTGAAATGGTGTTCAAAATCACTGTTTGCTTTCTTTTCCACCTATATAGAAAAGCTGATAATCCCACAAGTCAGTTTTTTTGCAGCTCCATGCTGAACTCTGAAAGTTATTGCAGTTGGAGTAGTGGTCTCACTCTGTGACACAAGTCACCACCTGGACATACAGAAGAACTTTTAAAACATGTTCAGTCACAGAAGAACCTGTCTGTTTAATATTTCCTCCAGCTCCTCGCGGACTTTATACTTTTGCTGTAACACCGAATATCCACATTAGCCACATGGGAGAGGGTCAGGTGACCTCTTTTTGTCTGGAAATTAGCCCCTCTCCTCTTTCAGTTCCCTATTCTTCCTTCCTTGGTAACTGGGGAATGCCTGTGCAGCTGAAAAGCTATGGCCACACATGACTCCCCACAAAGGGGGATTGCATACACCCATTAGTTCATCCTGCAGATTCAACAACAGGCCAGTATCTTAAACATCATTCATAGATGGACTTAAATGGATTAGAGGGCAATTAGCATAGTTCTGGCAGTGGTGGCATATGAATTCTGGAAAAAAAAATATCCAGCTTTGTGGTGAAATCTGGATTCTATAGAAGTCAATAGCCAGAATCCAATTGACTCTGAAGACCTCTTATTATTATTATTAATTGGCATATTTTATATTTACATATGTATGCATTTATACATCCATATCTACACATATATGTGGATCAGTATTTTGCACTCACCAAGAATACTGCATAAATCAAGCCATTTTATTATGTGTTCTCACACAACTATTTTCCATTACTCTGCAGTAAATCACAAAATGTGAAAAAAATGTGCTTCCTCTTAGTTTTGAATGATCTAAGAGAATCTGAAGCTTTGAAGAATCTATTTAGGGCATTTTTAAACACTGCAGTATTGAAAATGTGTGAATGTGAAAAAATAATCAATCAAACTACATTCTTACTTTAGGTGATACTTTATGTTAATATCTTTCTCTCTTTATTTTAACACTAATACCTAATTAAGAGATCCACTAAAAATCCATAATCTTTATTGAATGGAAAAAATCCGTGTAAATTCCTTTTTAAAGTTATCTTTGTAGACATAATATGGATATTTAAGTCAAGCATAAAATTATTAAATCTACAAACTTAACTGAGTCTAATTTATGCATATAAAAATCAGAAGGTTGTAAGAAAATCACAAGTATAACTGCAGAGAATATCATCTGTCTGAAAGGCTGATTTAATTTTATTTGTAATATTCATTTAAAATCTTATCTCCTCCATTTTCTCACTGGTCTGAACATAGAACTGGAAATCTGACATGTATTGATTACAACCCCAGATCTGACAGGGTGGCCTTGGGCAAATCATTCTCAAGCCTGTTTTACTTTCATTGTCAGCAGCGGGTAGGAGGAGAAGCTTCTTTGTCTGTTCAGTTCTGTTTCTTGATTACTGAGTGGAAATGGTAATATTTATCTGCTATGCAAGGATCCCTTAGGAATCTGTTAGCTAACATTTATAAAGTGCTACTTGTGAACAGTAAAAGCAAGGGGAGGTTTGTGTTATTAGTTTGTTTTTACAGATATAGTTATATGCATTTTATATATATTAATTTATAAAAATTGACCTAAAAATATTCCTTCCTGTCTTTAAAAATGAGACTTTTTAATGTCCCCAGAAAAACAGGTAAATGGATTTGAAAGATGACAATCTAGTATATGCACCAATGAACATTATAGGCAGCATTTTGCCCAAACACAAGGTGATCAAGGTAAGAGACGATCTTTAATTTGTATGTTTTGGAAGCCTTGGAAGCCTGGTGGCCTTTTAAGCCACACACCTATTATAATGTGAACCAAAAAAGAAGCAAACCCAAGTTCTGGCAAGAATCACAGTTAGAAACATTACTGTTCCAATTTCTTACCGGGGATCACCAAATAGATGCTATCAACTGTACAAATAATGCACAAATAACGCAAATCAGCTGTGTCAGTCCAAACAATCCCCCCAAAAGTTTAAATTTAGATATCTGATACCATGCTGATACCACATTCCATGTAAGAATGATCTTTACACATTTGGTTTGTCTGTGGAGGTTCCAATGGCAGAGAAGCAGAACACAGCTTGACAACATGAGTTCTTAAACCACTGCAGATAGCTGCTAGTTGAATCTAAACCTGTAGACAAGTCAGACTTCACACAAACAAGCAAAATATGATTTCTGCAGGAAGTGCAGGAGTAAGGAAGGACAGATTTAGGCCAAATAACCAGTAGAAGAAGCCTTTTCTTGGCCCTCTTTCCCCTGCCGTGGCAACATGGCAAAAAAAAAAAATTATATCTTTCAAGGATACGGCAAAGGCAAAGCAAGTAACGGAATTAAGGCAATTTTTTTACTGTTGTTCATCTTTTATACCACCAAGTTTAATATTTGAGTCACCAGTATATTACAAAATAATGGCAAGTATCCATCATAGCTATTGTCCCCATATATTGATAACTCAGGAAGAAATAAAAATATTCAGCTAAAATGAATCACCTGGAAGTAATTTGTGTTTGGAGGTGATGAAAAATTTATAAATGGCTCTTGAGTCTAGACAAATTGTCAATGTTCTGAAATTGCTACATGCTGAAAACTTGTATACTGTGTCTTTGTTTCAGTAGATTGATAAATAGAGTTTATATAAATTAGGCAGAGATTACAACACATTAGTGTATTTATTCCTCTACATATGCCTGGTGTAAGAATAATTATTTGTTTTTTAACGATATATGCAAGTCTGAAGAGTATTATTTCAGATGGTCAGTTTTTGATGTAGGGACAATGTTTGAATTTGGACAATGAGGATCCCACCAGCACATTCTAAACAACCTTTTGGAAACAAACTTCAGAAAAATATACGATGGAGCTTAATGCTCTGTTGTTGTCCTACTAGCCTGGGAGTAACACGATGGGGGCTGCTCCCAGAGAGAGGTGAACCGGCTGCTATGCGTGATTCGAGAGCAGGCCCTGCCCTCCCTGACCAGCACAGCCTTGGGACAGCCAGGCCAGGGGGTCACAGCACGGGTGGTGAGAGCCAGCAGGAACTTGTAACTGTGGGAAGCCCCAAGACCAATAGCAAAGTGCTCCCCACCTGGGAGAAACTCACCTGGCTTCCGTGGCCAACGTAGGATGTGGCTGTGGGGAGCCATAGGGCAGCCCTTGAGCAGCGAGAGGGGCCAGTTTGAGATTGGGGTTGGTTTAAGGGACTCAGACAGCACCTTGGGAGCCACGGGGAGAGGCTGGGAATGGCACCCCACAGCAGGGCCAGGAGAAAAGGGGATCCTGGCAAGGCCCCTCTGGCAGCTCCGGCCTCTGGGTGTGCTCAAACCCCTTTTTAGGGCCCTGGTTTTTCATATTCAATAAGTATTTAGAGCAGCACATCTTGCATTTATGCCTGCAATCCATGCAGATCTCCTGTCACTGATTGTAAGTGCCCCTGCAAATTTATTCGAGACTTTTAGTTTGCTGGAGTCTATTGAAATATGATTATATGAGTTGGAATTAGGCTTAATGCCCATCAAGTAACTGAATTTATTATTTTATGCTGCAGCTGGCACATATTTCTAAAGGACAGGTACAGATGTAACTTTCCTTTGTGTATTGAACGCTATGAAAACTCTTGAAATGCAGGATTCATTCTTTGGCTGAATGTCAGGTATGGAAATCTTCTCAGGTTGAATTAAGACACACACAGGAAAAAAATGACTATTGAAGAAGGCAATATTAATTAAGTTTTTTTTTTTCTGATCTTTACAAACCTAGGGAATAGGCATTTTGTGTTAGCATAGCTACGAGGATAACAACAGCTCTCCTGTGTTTTGTGCAAGTGACTCATTTATCCAGTGAGTATAGATGCAGGGTTAATATATCTGTTGTGAGTCTGAGAAACTTTCTATAGCAGCTGGATGAAAATTCATTTTATCTCCCTCCCTCCCTCCCTCCCTCCTTCCCTCTCTCCCTCCTTCTCTTCTTCCTTCCAGACTTTTTTAGGAGTTTTGTAATTTTACCCTCACCCTCCCTGCTGCTTACCAGCAGCTGAGATGTACAACTTTGGTCAACATTAAATTAGGTCCCAGCCAAGAGTCATTTCATTTTATGTTTTAACTTCCAATGAAATCAGAAATACCCTGTGGCTCAATTTCTGGTGTTGAAAAGCTCAGATGTGTATTTCTAAAAAATTACTCCCCAGAGAAAGATCTGACAAATATAAACAACTGTCCCTAGTCTGTCTGCCCTTCAATTTAAAGCGGTTGTCCTGCATACATAACTATGGAAGGGAATCCTGTCTACATTTGGTCTTTGAAATAAATAAATATATAAAAACGATCTCTGACAAAACTACAGCTTCTTTACATCACCATATGTTGTGATAACTCATATCAGATCACAAATAGTCTTACATGGGGCATCTATGCTAGAGCCTGTGGGTAAACTGGAGAACATATTTAGATTTCTGAGAATTTGAGGCATTAAAAAATACATAGTGATAGAGATGGCAGAAAGAGTTACTAAAAGTTTATCCAGAATATGCAGTGGTTTTGATCAGTATTTCCTCCTATTAGACACTAGTATGATTCATTTCAGCCAATTAAATTATTGTTCATCTTATGAACTTATACAGAGGCAGGCATCTACATCGTTGACCTAGATCTTGCTCTTACTGCTGTCAGGATCCTGCTCGGTCTCCACGGGCTGTGCTTCTAGCATTGTCATCTCAGGTAGGTGGTTAAAGTTAGGCAAAAAGAACAGGAATGTTTTTTCGCTCAGATACTATGGGCAAGATGTATAGAGCATCTATATGTTTTAAGGATTTTTACTTCAAATTGGTTCTAGTCTGTTTTTTGTTTGTTTGTTTCTTTGTTTTTAATGCACTAAGTATATTCCTGGAGCACATGTTTTAGTTTACTTTCATTCAGAGGAACCCAGGTTCTGCAGTGCAAGCCTTCTCCATCAGCTTAACCAAAGCAGAGGTAAGCAGGGACATTTGTGAGACTCATTTCAAAAGTGTAGTCATCACCTGAAACAAAACACTAATGCAGATATACTCATGTGACTGTTAATGCCCATTCCCTAATACACACCCACACTTCTTCAGGAAGTAGAAGCTAATCCTTCTAAATGCTTCTTTAATTTCAACCCCTCTTTGTAATTCTTATCTCCTGTTTTCTGCAGAGCTGTTCTAAATATGACCATTTTGGAATTTTTATACGCAACTCCCCATCTCTCCCTTATAATTTTGTAAGCTTTCTATCCCCGTGTTTTTCTCAAAAGCTATGTTTTACTGCAGTTGTTATTCAGCTGCATGACACCTTGGCAGGAAAAAAAAAAAAAAAAAAGAAAAGAAAGAAAGAAAGAAAAAGCTGCATCCATGGTTCCTTTATTAAATCGTGTGTTATGAGAGGGACAGGCTGGAGGTTTAGAGGAAGGAGGTAGTGTTTAACAGAAAAAGGTACCTATTTATAAATAAAACTATTTTTTTTCCTAAGGAGAGGAAAATGGAATTAAACTTGTTTTTGTTAAGTCTGGGAACACAGCATGGCCTTAATTTTAAATCTGGAATGGGCGTTGAACCATATTTCATAAAGCTCTGCCAAACAGATTCTGCAAAAAATATGGGCTCTTTGATAGCAATGTGGCCTCTAATAACAAGCTGAACACCAGCATTATTTCACTTGCTCCCTCCCCTTTCAGAAGTCTCACTAGATTTACTACTCTGTTCAGAAGCCATTTTCTTAAAGTTGCACATTAAAAAAAAATCTTTAAAATCTTTCATGAAGACTTACACAATCTTTTTTTTCTTTAATTGCTCTGAAATAAATTATTAATTTTTATAATCCGTATTCACAAAGAACTTTAGGGTTATGCTGCAAGCAAGATTCATTCCAAAAAGAAAGAAATGGCAAAATAGATAAAGCATTTTTCTGTATATCCAAAATTGATTATTTGAACCTCATTCTGTCATAAATCACCCTTAATCAATCTACATACAAATATGTTTCTAGACATTTGCACTGGACTTTAAACAAGTGCTATCCCAGTACTATATACTGTTGTGTGTCTGTATTGAAGTGTGCCCAAACTTATAGGCTACAGAAGCCATTATGTTATAGCCACATTTGTCAAGTAGCTAAGAAACTTTGAGCTAGTCTCTGGCAGTAACAGTTTCAGTTTTAATATTTTAAATTTTACTTTGGATACAGAGATTTTACCTTCTATAAAATCTGTTCATTCATAGTTCAACTCCAGTCTCTCTTCTGGTAAGGAATCTCTTACGACTTTTCTTAACAGCACTCACTAAAATGGACAATTTAGATTAATGAACTTCAGACTGTGGACCATTCTCATTTATACTGCTATAATTATTGAGTATTTAAAAAGAGAAATAGAGTCTCTCTAGAGTTATATTGAAGAAGATTTTATTACAGTAACTGTTCTTCCATTAGCACTCTGAGAGCTTACTAGATGAGTTATGTTTGTGTTTCCGCACATTGATTAAGTGGATGTAAATTATAAAATAGTGAATTATAAACCTTCCTGATAAACTTTCTGCTCATTACCATTCTTGCTGAAATTCATGAAATTTCTTTTATTTTTTTTGACCATGAACATTGAATGCCTTTCCAGATGCTTATAAGACGCCCAAAGACTACGTGATTAAATCATTTAAAATACTTCATCCATCAAGAAGCTTTTTCTCATAAAATTCAACATATCTAGGGCTATTGAAAATATGTTTTTGTGGATATAAAGTAGTATTATAGATTGAAAGTGCAATTGTTTAATTCTTATATCGCATAACATAAAAAAAAAAAAGATTAAAATACTCCAAGTTGGATGCATATTTATTCCTAGAACTGAAAAACAGACAAGATTCTCAATGGGTAGCCATGACCTTGGAGGGTTCCTGGAAGAACTCAGTGGAAGATGTAGGAGGGAGCCATTTCCTGGTCATAAGAAACAGAGAAATATAATCTACTTTCCCTAGCTTCCTTCTTCATTTTTCCCAGTATATATGTGCCTTCAAATCTCATACATGTGACTTGAACTGAAAACATATTTTCTGTTTTATGCTCAGTACTTTTCTTTCACTCCATGATGTTCTTGCACCATAATCACATGTTCTCTTAAGCTTTTCCTCACCGTGATCACAGCAGGGTAATTGCAACATGTTCAGAACATCACAGCAAGTTTGCCTGGAAAATCACTTTGCTTTTAGCAGAGAGCAAATTGCAGGAGGGCATTAATTAATAAAACTCTTAGCTCCATCCAGGGTACAGTTTTTATGAATATATACTTTCAGGGCAATAGCACTAAGTCTGGCAAGGTGCTACTGAGAGTTTTCTGCCAGTTTTTCAATAGAACATTCAGTTCATTTTAGTCTCTTCAATGCAACAAGTATGAGCAAGAATACTGTGAGATGAATGGAGATACAGTCATTTCGGTCCCCATGAGGTGGCCTAACAATGCCCCTAGAACCTGTAAGGATATAAGAGACACTTGAGTCCTCTTTGAAAGATTTCTTTCTTTCAAGTGATAGCACCATCACACTCCTCAACCATTTCCAGGATTCCTGTTTCTCTCCTTAACTACTGATTTCTTCAAGTTTTATAGAGCGCAGTCAGCAAAGAAATAGAGAAAAAAGGAAACTGGAGACTTCTGCACTGGACTTTGCAATCCACTCTGCCAACCTCCACCTTATTTTAGCAAGTCCCAGGCCTGATGAGCCTCATAATGCGCTGTGAGACTTTGTTCAGGTTCCCAAGGAAGAAAAGAGAAGTATACGGAAATATTATGCTTGGATGGAAAAGCAGAGCTATGGAGACACAGAGGATGATTCCACCTGTGCATGGATGATAGATAATAGCACTTTGGCTGGAAAACAGAGTGTAGATACAGGGAATCAGTTGTGTTTAACAGGACCAAGTGTACCAGTGATAGGGAAGGCTACAACTTCCTATTAACACAATTTAGTACAAGAGACAGTCCTGTCCTTGTGTTTCTCACATAGGGACTGAGTAGCTGCATACCCTATCACTATTGGCCAAGATTAAAAGATTAATTTCCTTTCATATCAGAATTGCTGTCAGTTTTCATGTGACAGAGCGTCAGTCAAATGTGAAAGGTCAAAACAAGACAAAACTTTCTTCATCTTTCTAGTCCTACTTTTTCTATATACAATTTTTTTTTCCAAACTAAGACATTGGTTACAGCAAGACTTTACTTTCAAAGAAAGAAAAACATTAGCAGTGCAGTAAATGTTGAATAATCCAGTGACTGCTTTTAATTGTATTTCATGGACATAAGAAGTTAATAAAGATAATCTTTAAAGTGGAAATTTTATGTTTTCACTCTCTAATCTTGCAATGGGGATCTGCCCACACTGAGTTCATTGCAAGACTATGGCTATAGAGAAGAGTGAGTCAGTTTGGCTAAGCAGAAATTGATTCCATCAGCACAACTAGAACTCGTGTGCCTCAGTCTTCTAAGCCCTTTTGAAAATCTTGGCCACTATTTTTTTCTGCCAAATGGGTTGATGGCAAGCAACAATCAGAAATACCCTGGTCTGGTGTTATTAAAATCATTACTAGAGAAATTTAGAAAAAAAAGGCATCAGCATTCTTTTACTATATTAAAATATTTTCATGAACCGAGTCATAAAAAATGAGACATATTTACTACTTAGAATTTTTTTAAACATTATAAATGGAATAATTGCTCAGAATATTGCTACCACAAACAAGACAATTGACATTTTCAATGTTACTATGAATAAACTCCAACATTAGTATTGTAACAATGCAAATGACTGTAGTACCTCTTCCATTAATATTGTTCAGCCAGGAAATTACTTTAAATTATGGTAGCTGGCAGTTAAATACCCCTTATTTATGACTTCCTGGGATATGCTGCTCAGAGTGCAAAGACACAGTTTACTACAAGAGTGAAACTTCCGTATTCTTAGGGTTTATTTGTTTATATTTAAACAGATGAGACACTGCAGCCCTCCTACTGAATTATACCACAAGAGCTATCAGTAGGCCATCTGAATTCTGTTTTCCCATCCTAAATCAGAATCTCTCTGGTTTAGATTTATTATTGTCTTCCCTCACAAGCTCCAATCAGCAGTAGTCTCCCACTGTCCTGGTGAGGACTAAAATCGTTCCTTCCAGAGTACAGGTCAGTAACTGTAATTTCTAACCATACAGAGGAGGCAGATGTGCTACTTGGTAGCTTTATGCTTTTTTTTTTACCCATTCAAGACAAGGAATAAGCTGAAAAAGTGGTGTTGGATTTGAATAGTAAATTGATTTTCAATAATAAGAACAAATAAAATTACAAATGAATAGATGGCTCTCATGCAATGAAATTAACTCCTAGGCAGAGGCATGTAAAATCTAGATTAAAGGACATGTGAGATTATTGGTTTATTCATTCAAATAAGAACATTAACTATACAGAATTATTTAAATATGCATGTATATTTTTTCAGCATTGTAAACTTATATTTTTCAATATGCTCTTTTATATCAGTTCATTTTTTCCAGTCTTACTGAGAGTAGTCTATTATTTTGTCAGTGATCCTTCAGGCTGCTCAGTACCAGTAATAGGGTTAGAGGAGGTATGTGAATCTGACTGTGAGTTGTCTTCTCTCTCTTTCTTACAAATCAATACCAGTTATTTAAAGTGAAAAAATTCTTCCCAATAATGCAAAATAAATTATATTATTTCTACATTTTACAGTCTTAAATGATTTGAAGTTAGGCTCCATGCCAGGCTTCTACTTAACTTAATCCTTACTTGCATAATATGGTTAGGTAAGGAACGAGTATCCTGAAGCCTCAGAGTGAAGCACAATTGAGCACCCTCCCCCTACACATACACCCACTAGTGTTTTCTGGACAAAACAGGCAAGGGTTAGTGTAGCCCAAGTGAACAGGGAGTACAGGGTGCACAGAAGAATTCTACTTTGGAACTTCTCCTCAAGTTTTGCTGACATTTATGTAAGACCAAGCCTCAACATCCAGTAAATCCAATAACAATATAGAATTTATTCTTTCTTGGAATGAGAGACTATTACTGAGTCTAACATAGCTATATTTGAGACCATGTTTATGGCAATTGTGTTTTCAAGGAACCGTCCACTGTAATTCAAAATGGTCCCAGCCAGAAGGATGGCCATTCTATTTAATAGGCCCAATATACAGAATTACTGAACTTGGCAATATGCCTAATTACTATTCAAGTACTTATTCAAGCACTGCATCATTCTTATACAAATGCTTTAATGCAGACACCAGAGAAACCAGGACCAGTACAGAATCAACAATAGGACTCTAACAGGGAGGTACAGTCAAAATGTATGGATTCTGCTCAAGAACTGTGATTTGTCCCAAAACCCGCCTGAACAATCAGAAATCTCAGCAGTGAAACATTCATACTCGCTGGTGCAGCAGGATACCCCTTCTTGAAGATGGATTGTGCTATCAGTAAAAAGTCTGTGGTATAAATACAACTGAGCAGAAGTATCCATGCACTTGGGAAAGCACATGAAACAAGCTTGTAGAACTGCCCTGTATTGTCCTTAGAGCCAGCCAAGGTTTGCCAGGATTTTAATGACCATAGTGTGCCTATTCTCAGTGTTGACTGTCACTCTAATCTTGATTACATCCCACATCACATTAAGAATGAAATCAGCATAGTCATCAATCTAGTAAGAATGAATTTATATCAAAGTGGCCAGTTGTGCCTTTTGCAGCTTCATCTCAATATGTACTCTCCTTTGCTGTGTGTGATCCATCATGGGATGAGGAAAATTTGTCACCAGAGCAAAAAGTTTTGTCTCAGTTGTGTACAACTGCTGTACAACCACTGTCAAGCAGAGATTCAGAGAGCTGTTGCCACTTATAGGGAGATGAAAATGGTGGCCTGGAAACGGAAACCACTCTTGGTATCAAGATGTAAATGGTGGCCTGCAAATGATTAGATGCTGTTTATGAGAGACTGCTGACTTCAGAAACAGAAAACTAGACCTTCTAGAGAAGCCTCACACAAACATCTCCACCAGACAACAGGACGGGTTTTCCACAGAGAATAAGCCAGCCTTGTTGCTTTGTTCCAACTTACCGAAAGAATTCAGAACTACAAGGCAGCCTGCCCAGGACTCACACTGGCAACAAACAACTACCAGCTGCCTATGCTACTTCAGCAATGCCCATTTGAAGTATAGTTATACACCTAGGCCTGAAGTGGCTCAACTCTCTACTGACAGGTGATCCAGGTAGGGATGAATCTGGTATTAATGATCACAGACCAAGGACTCAAGGACACTTGACTGCCAAGTGACATGTTGGCTGCTAATAGACATCATCACCTGGCTTTAGCTGTGCCAGTGAGATAGGTTACTACTCCCACCTGCTCTTCCTCACCCTGACCTAGGCCTATAGCTGGTCTGACAACACAGCTGGGTGTGAGAGGGTTGCCTAATCTATTTCAGGCAAAATGAGGCAATTTATCTTAAACTTTTAAAATACTACTACTTAGTCTTTCCTAACCAAGCTCATTTTAACTGTAACAAGTTGTGACAGGTTTTAAAATGCCAGACGTAAAACTGAGTTACAGTTGATTTACAGTGTCATTTACCATCCTGCCACCCCTGCTACTCCATTGGTAATGGGTGACAGGGAGACAAGACAAAGCTTGCTAGAAGCTTTAGGATCTGAAACTTCCACCAAACATATCACAAGAGGGTCAGGGTATGTGCCAGGACCAGTAGGATTCCTATCATAGCTTTCTCCAATTGTGAATCTAATATCTAGAACAGAGAAGTTCTAGAGAATAAGAAAAATAAGTTTGAGAAATCTCAAAAATAAGTTTGAGAAATCTCAGCCAGTACCTTCACTCTTCTGCTTTTCTCTGTCTAATGACTTTACTCCTCAGTATGCAGTTAAGCATTAGTAAAGTATTCTTCACCCTTTCTCAGAAAATGTTGATTCCTTATACATCTATGACTTGTAATATACAGGTCATCAAGTTTTTCATAGCATAGCATTTTTTACCAAGTTATGTTCATCACAGAAAAAAAGGCAAATTATTTTAATCTTATTTTTTAAAAAAGCAATTCAGACCATGGAAAAAAATATCAAATTGCCTTTTGGGCAAAGAAAGGGTTGGGAACAATGCATTATCCTGCTTCTCCATTATGTAACCATTCTTAACTGCACAAGTAAAATAAGAGTAAAATGAAATAAATTAAATAATCTATGTTGTATATATACAAGGCCTACATTATCTTGGCTGTAATAATATACATTATCATTAATGGCTTTCACTTTACAATGCAGAAAGTCAGATTTGTTGGTGGTGTAGTCGTCTTCATTCCTTGACCTTTACTATCTGCTTTGCTCACATGAAAGCATTAGTCTGCTGTCGTACTTCAAGAAACCATGTAATAAGGTCAACTATGCATCACGCTAAGTCATTTAAGGCTGTTCTAGTATATTTGGTTTATGACAAATGCATAAGATCACTGCAATTATCTACAATGATAGTTAGGCTTTATGCTATATACAATTCAAATTTCAATTACGCTAGAAAATGCTAGTGCCAGAGGATGAGTAAAATGTTTTATCACCATGAATTCAATATCCATTTAACTGAGATGCAACAAAAGATAATTTCAAGTTCTGAAATAAATACCTATCCTCTAGAGAAATGTATAAATGGAAAAATGCTACTGTGTATCTCTCCAATTAAAACAGCTTGTCTACTTTTCACTCTTGATATATGTTAAGATTTGCAGGATTTGGAGGAGTGACGGAGGCAAAGTTCATATAAGAATTCAGAATTGAGGAAATAGTTTTGCTGCTGAACACTTAAACCCCTATAGAGAGAGATCTGTGAGATACTGCAGTATATCAAAGAGATGTGCATTAAGAATATGTTGCTTCTTATGTTACAGGACATGGCAGGGGAAAAAAAAAAAGCCCCATTCAGCAGCCATCACCATAAAACGATATAAATGCAACTGCATTACCAAGGGACCTCAATTTGCCGACTGAAGAGGGCAACTACATTTTCTGCTTACAATACGTAAAAAATCCTAAGCACTTACTTGAGTCTCCTCAGTTTTTGAGCTGTAATGGTTATTCCTTACACAGACAGTGAAGGATGTTTTTATTCTGTGGTTTTGTTGAGCTTTGTCATATCCTCTTTGACAGCAGTGAAAAGGAAAAAGAACATTTACAGTGGCAATAGACCAGTGAAAAGCCTCTCTAGAAGCCATCAAGTAACCTGCTGGTCATTTACATAATCGGAATAGGTCCAGTGATACACAGCTAGTTGGTATCTCTGCTTTGCAAGTCAAAGTGCATGGTAGCTTCAGCTCTTGCTGCTGCTTCTAAACAAAATAGGCTGAACCAGCACTTCACCAAACTTGGTCTGAATCATCAGATTAATTCTACCTTTTAATTAATTGTACTCTACCTTCTATAATCCATTCTCTAAGACAGTTCCTGTTTCTACCTCTGTGTTTCAAAATCATGGGCACATTGTGGATGCCACTGGATTGCCAATTATCATCAACAACATAGGCAAAGGTTAGGAATCATTTGGTTGAAAGAATAATTAAAAATCTTAAAACATTTTGCACATAGGCCTCCTCTGTGCCCCTTTTCTGATCTTGAACATTGGGGAAGATTAAATGTAAATGTAATTTACATTCAATGTAAAATGATTGCCTAGTTGCTTATGTTTTATAGCAGCTGCTGTAATACACCACTAGCAATGACATTCTGACGTTACCTGTGCCTTGTGCATCTCACAGGCGGAGAATTCACAGGCCTCTTTTCCTGCACAACTGCAGTGGAAAGAGAAACTCAAACATGTTCAGTTCTCACATCCATGTTATCAGCAAGATTTTGTCAAAGCAGCAAATGTTCAGAAAAGAGAAGCAATATTAAGAGCTAATTTACTAAGAAAGATTTAAAAGGTCTACTCTGGTTAACAGTATAATAGAGATAAAGCAGCAGTCTGAGTGTACTGGGTGGATACCCATTATATCTTTTAGGGTGTACAGGATAAAAATAACAAAGGAAATATATAGAATTAGTATCAGGAAAGGAAACAGGAGAAGATTAGCCCATAGCCATGCAGACTTTTTAGGAACTGAATCATTGGCAATTTTACGTCACTCCCAGTCTGCATTCTGCAGACAGACACCATGGTGGGTCCAAAGGGAGGGAACAGTAACTGCTCTTATTTTTATGTCTGAAAACTTTTCAGTTCTACTACCAGAAGAACTCTTTGTAATGAAATGTATTCTGTATAAAACATAAATTCCTATTAAAAAATCTAGGTGTCTAATGAAACAGCAGAGATAATTATATTCTGGCGCAGAAATAATTAAGGCCTTCTGAAGTGAAGTTTCGGAAACATATAAAGAGGCATATTCACAGTAAATGTAAATTTCTCTGTAGAAATATAGAAATTATTAGACATTCATGAATGTTTACGCCTTTGTCATTATTTGATTTTGTTTTCATAATGATGCCTTATTTTAGGATGGGAAACTGTTTTTGTCTCTGTAATGTGCATTATTTGTGGCTCAACGGCTGAGTTCCCTTTGTTTAATGAGATGAAAAACTGTTTTTACAACAGTTCTAACTTTTCTTTCTTCTTCTCTTTCACTTAGAGCTTTTGTTTTTAACCCCAACTCACCAAAGTTTTTCTTGTAGCTTGTATAAGGTTTGTTAATATTGAAACTAATTTTCCCAGCAAATGTTTTCTCACCCTTATGCATCACTATCTAGTGAATTAGAAAACTAAAATAGGACAGGACAGAGATTTTTAAGCGCTGATCTGGATTTCATGTGCTCCTAGCAGTTCTTGTGGATCTCCTGTGCCTGATCTACGTAGAAAGATAAGTAGGGACCCTGTGTGGATATAGGGTTAAAAGACAGCTGCAGTTACCTGTGTCAGGTCATGGTAAATCCCATTTGCGTGCAAAGTCTGTATTTCATAAAGAAGCTGCGTAGCTCCTGAAAAGCGTTTACTATTATTCTACCAATACATGAATGCAGGACCTTTTACATCCCACAGTTTTCCGAGGTATTTGGGCAAATATACTGTTCCGTGCATGAAGATAATATAGTTTACTGGATTAGAAAAATTAACCAAAATACTCCTGTAACTGTATTTAAAAAGAAAGACAATATAAACAGGCAGGTATACAGTAGTAGCATTATTTATTTATGTCTAGATTCTGACTAAAAACCAGACAGCATTTTGCAAATACTAAGTACGCGCATCTATACTAGTGATACCAAAAATAGCAAGAGAAGAAGAGATGCAAACAGGAGTCCCTTGCCTTTATCTTCAGAATAAAACCAAGATGATGGTATGTGAGGTCAGCACACTGGTTACTAGGTCACCATCTAAAGAATAACTCACTACTACTCTATACATCTTTTCTTAATTTGCCATCTTTAAACAGCATATTTAATAAAAAGAGTTAGAACTGTATAAAGATTTGTTTGCAATTGTGTGCATAAGTACAAAAGCATTGTACGTATTGAAAAAGTATGATCATACTTGACTTACATGTCAAGACTAAGATATTTAATTCTAAAAATAATCATATATACTTACTTACACAAACTCCAGATTGGAAGCTGTTATCAGAGTGCATACCATCCTGAGGCACCGCACAAACCTACTCCCCAGTCTGAATGGGTATTCTGCGAGCTTAGCACAATGTGAATTTCATGCACATACATTAATCCATCTTTGTATTATTTTACCATATAAGCCATAAAAACACATTCTTTCTTTCTTCCCTTGAGGAATACAATCAAAATGCTGCACGTGGCAGCCCAGTTCATTTCTATCGCAAACAAGCTGAATCAGTCAAAAAGTGAAAGACAGTATTTCATGTGTTTCAGTTGGCACAATTCAACTGGAGTAAATATTGGGCTAACAACTCTGGTCTCAGCACAGCAGAAGATATGTGCACTCTTCCAGACCATTTAAGTACCATCAGGCTGAATTTTCTCATCCCAGAGCATGTTAATGTCCTGCGGGAAACATCTCTTAACAGTCCAGTTCCACGATCTGTTTAAGATGGCAAAATCCAGGGCAGTGACTGGAAAGGGCAGTCCCACCCTTCTCCAACAGCCTACTCAGGCCCATGACACCATGTATCATCTCTTGCGCTGCTGTGAGCATTTGTAGAGCAGCAGCCAAAGCTATTTGGTGCCAGCTCAAAAAAACTCAGCACAATAAAAACAGTCATTTTTAAATTGTTCATTGCACAGCTGCATGAATGTTTGTACTGGCATGAGGGAATGTCCACATGGCAGTAGGATGGTGAAGCTGCATAGGATGGGATGGAACCATCCCTTTTGGTGGATGCACTGTCTAATACCTGCTGAAATAGGTCATACATAGTTTAAACATGTTTTCAGTCTTGCCTCTAAATTGAGACAATTGTCTCAAATAATGATTATTTGCTTTTCGGATATATTATGGATTATGTCTACTGATCTATTACCCCAAGATTTTTGTTCTTCAGAGAACTCTTTCAATGCAAGTTCATGTATTCTTTCTAAAGCCTGTTCGGAATTTATTGAACCAAAAATAAAAATTCCCCCAAATTTATTTAGATGATAAGGTACTCTCTCCTGGTTCCATGGGAAAAGAAGAACCCTTAATTGTATAGCTTTTCAGACTTTGCCGTCGCACTTTTTTAGGAAAGATTTATAGGAAAAACCTCATGCTATGTTTTGGTCATAGTCTTCTCCGTTAGTGTGCAAGTTCATCGGCATCTGCAGGATTTCATAAACAGGGTATTTACGCCAAGGTATCAAAAATTTTCAGAGTTTCTGAAAATCTTTGTAAGGATGCATGAAGAGCTCTACCAATGATAGTTGTAAGGATATTGAACTTCTGGAAATAGAGCAGTTTCTTAGGCTGATGAAGAAAGTATAAATTATATATTAATGTAACTTACTTGGACTTTTGGCCACAGTGTTCATTTGGGCTGGAAATGTGGAAATGCGAACAGTGTGTTTTTTATGTAATAAAAATTCCCATAAAGCACATCATTGAAAATAACTCTAGCCCCTGGCTAGGTGTGTCTTGTCCTGCGCTACCATTTCTCCTGGCTGCCTGCTCTGAGCTCTTCTGCTTTCCAGAGCTCCCAGTTCTGGTGACTCCCAGAGCTGCCAGCTCTCCTTGCAGGCTCTCCCATCTCCTGGCTATTGGCTGTGACTCTCCAGAAACTTGAATTGGCTTCACTTCTCTCCAAGTTTTAAGCACACTGCAGACCTTCTACATTTCAACGGGAAGCCGCAGAGGAAATCTCAGTTCTTTAAGTCTTTCAGTATTGTGACAAGTGTGTAAAGTCCCATGTCATGTAAAATGACTGGAATAAAGCTTAGAATAGAAACCCTTAAGTCATTGTAGAAATTTATTGCCTTTTGTTGCTGTATATACTCAAGAGTCAATTATGATTCTTTCAAATATGAGGATCTTCAAATATCTGCTGAAATTGCTTAATTCAAAGGATGGATTGCAAATATAAAACATTTTAACCATGTTCTTCACATAAATGTTTGAGAAAAGGTGTTAAGTTTTGTTTGCTTCCAGATTCTAAAGGCAGCTAATCGATTTTTCAGATGAATTGACATGCCAGTATCTCCAAAACCTTAACATAAAGTTTCCATAAACTGTCGGGCAATTTTTTGTGTTCTAATTTCCACTCATTTTTGCAAGCATAATTTGATTACTGAAAGCATCTCAAAAATTAGTATGAAAGGGAACAAATACAACCAAAAAAATCACTAAAAATTTTTGGTGCTTATGGAAATTTTTGACTTTATTTGCTCAATTCTAATGGTCAATATCACAAGAATTGTTGATATAATGATTAACCAGTCATTTCTGTGTAATGCACCACAGAAGAAGAATGTTTCTGCAATAAGACTGCAAGATCAAAGTTAAAAATACTTCATTTAGTTGTGACGACAATTCTAGTAATTGGGCAATTTCAAAGGCATGCAACTTCAGCTGTTGCTCTTGCTTTCTTTGTAATTACTGACTTTTCAAAGTCATGGATTCTCTCTGCAGATCCTTTCAACTGACCACTGTGTCAGCACCATTAGAAGATGAGAGAGAAGCTAGTCTATTGAGAGCAGCCTCACGTCATATTGGTTAAACCAGTCTACTGCTACTATAAACCAGTCAGTAATATGCAACAATAAGTCCTGAATTTTCTTGGTTGGCATCTTTTATAGTAAATAATCTGCAAGTAGACTAGCTTTCTGTGAAAAAAAAACCCAACTATTTTCTGATAATCTCAGAGATAAAGAATACTCTAGAATTATATATTCTTTCCAGTTTGGTAAGTGTCAAGGCATTGATGGCTTTTAAATGGTCTTCCATACTGCAGTTATAAAACACAATTCTATCTTGTTACTCTTACTTTCACTAGTTTGGATTTGTATTAACTACAAAATTTGTATTAAAATTTAATACAAATACAAACATTGGTATTTGTATTAAAACAGCTGTCTATGCAGCTTGGACTCTGATTCTCACTATCATGTAAACGCTATGATATTCCTAAATTCATCAGTCAGGACAAAACTCCCAGTATCTTCAATGATTAATACAAGATTGGTGTTCTAATGGCAAGTGATTAACAGAGACCATATTGTGTCATTCTCTTCCCAATGACCGTTTATCATTTGTGATAACTGAAATATTCTTTTTATAATTTAATTTAATTTCAAAGGGAGAATATAAAGTACTGAGGGCAAACTTATTTAGTTTCTTCCATTTTTAGACAAACACAAGTAGAGAAATAGCCGAAGTTAAGCAATACCAGTCAGAAACAAGTTATTTTATCACTGCTTGGAATATATGGCCACTCAAAAGGGCACAGTCTGGAATGTTTTCTTGCAATTCTAGCTTGAGCTAGCAGGACAATGTTTGGCAGAGCTCAACTCTCTTCATTACAAAATGTCTCTGCACAAATATTGCTTGTTACAAATTAAAAACAGTAATGGAAAAAGTTACAAATATAAAGAAAGAGACAAAGAAAATTCTGTTTGGTTTTGAACAAAGTATTAGGGAAGAAAATTTTATACATATATATATAAAAAAAATTCAAATAGATCCAATGGATCATCAAAAAGATTAATCTAAAAAAAAGCTATTTCATTTAATCCAGAAGAAGAGGAAAATGCAGCAATTACATATAGAAGAGAAA
Organism: Tinamus guttatus; assembly: GCF_000705375.1. The sequence continues at coordinate 219,345 of NW_010580591.1, read as the reverse complement.
AAAATATTGAGGCAGCATTACAATCTCATAAATAATAAAAACACTCATATCATGAGCTCATACCAATGCACATAAGAAAAAAACTATATAAGCAACAGTTGTATATACAAGCATATTTCAATTTGTACTCCAAAATGAGTGGTAAGTTACTAAGTACCAGTACTTTATGAAAATTAAGCAATAAATACTGCTTCAACAAGATCTTTCCTTGCTCAGTCAATATGTTTGTATGGCTATATAGATAATTAAAATATATATTTAGGGCTCCTGTGATTTTCTTCTAATGATAGGCAACACTTCTTTTTTCAAAATATATCAGTAAGTATAGGAATTTTAAAAATAAATTAAGGTTCAATTCTGATTTTTGATATAATTTTGTGATTTTTTTCAGTATTTCTCACAGACATTTGGAAAAAAAATATTTTTAATATAAGTACATCTTAGCACAAATCAGCTGCATTATTTAACTCAAAGCTTATTTTTCACTATTTGTTAATCTGCTCCTTTAAAAGCATAGAATGATCAATTAAGAAGCAAAAAGAACATTGAATAGTAAAAGCTTCTCTCTTCTAGCCCACAATTTCCATGTCCCAACCTTCAGACCAAAACTTCATTCTCTTCAGTGCTATCTATCTGATTCAAACCACAAGCCACACTTCACGATTCTTTTGCAAATATGCAGAATCTCCACATCAGTATCCATGATCTTTTCCTGCTTTCCTCTTTCCTGCTTTCCTGATCTTTAATTTCAAAGAGCAAGAGAGCAAGAATTCAGTTCCTTTTCTCATTCATCTTTCAAGGATGCTATATACATAGAAACTATAAGAACTCCTCAAGCCTTTGGAAGAATTTCCACACACAAACACTCTCCCATGGACTCCGCTGTTAATTATCCTCCATCTGGAACATCTCTCCCCATCAGCACAACCATTCTGCCAACCTCAAGGATAAACCTACTGGATTCTCACTTCCCAAACTCATGAACAACTTCAGAGCAAGTCCCTTCATCTATCAGACTTTCTGTATTAAGAATTTATTCTCCTGTTTCAGGTCTGTCAATAGAGCCTGTTTCTCCAACATCCAGCAGTGGATGTAATTATAATAGAAACTGTTAATTTAATAAATGAAAACTTGCTGGCAACTTTCCACTTACAAATGTTACTCAAGTTCATACTCACTCACACAAGCACGAGAATGTAGAATTACTGGAAGAGGAGCAAAACCAAAGAGGGATATGGGAATCCAAGAACCTTCTAAAGTACACAAGCTACCTTATCCCAATATTTCTATTTCAATGAAAAAATAAAAATTAAAAAAATGAGCAGCACATCTACTAACAAATATTGCCTAGATGTTTTAAAGTAAGGAAAAACTTCCAACCTTTTTCATGCCAGATAATAGGATCAAAATCGCTAAAAAAAGGAGTGCACTATCTTATGGCAAGTGTTGTCATAGCTCTGCAGAAAATGACAGATTTGAATAGAAATTCGCAGAGAAATACATTTCTGTGACATCTGTAGATATCAGATATAAGATTATGAATATGACCAGAAAAATGTGCTTTACTTTTAGGGGTTTTACCAGTTATGAAATGATTTAGAAAAGATGGAAATTTCGTTTGAGCAAAGTACTTTATTTGATTGATTAAATTAGTGATAAACCCTCTAAGGAAATACGGCAGTCACATTTCCTCTGGCACACAGGAGCCAAAAGGGCTGCTCACATCACTGGGAGAATTTCCACACACACAGACACAGATTTGGGTCCTCCATGTGTTTCTTCTTTCCTCTCCTAAGCTCTGCTGTGAGGCAGGGAGGGAACCTGTGTCTGCAGAGCGGCAGGGCCACCCGGCATCGTGCCCCAGCCTTTTGGTGTTCAGCAGTGCCTCCGCCATGTAAAAATTCATGTTTTACAGCCTCACATAGGAGTATTTGTTCTGTGACATCTCAGGTGTTTCTCACACCTAGAAGCAGTCCAAAACTGGAAGTAACATGACACCTTTCTCCCACACACATTTTCTGTGATAGGCTCCTTTGATTTACACTGAAATATATAGCCCCTGGTAGGTGGGGTTTACTCTCATGTCTTCTGAGCTTTGATGTGTTACAATAAACCTTACTTATCTAAATATTCTACATTAAAAGCTCCCAGGAGGGTAAGACTTTGTTAGCTGTAACCCTGCATTATAAAATAACAATTAATTTATGTTCAGGGGAAATTATTTTTAGAATTTATTCCAGACATGTTTAGTCTGCTTGAAATATATTTTCAGTGGTTCTGTCTTGAAGAAACACGGTGTAAATATTTATCACAGATTCCTGATTGTAGGGTTTTTGATCTGATTGCAACTGTGGCATTTTAAATCATGTCTTTACATTTTTTCATATTCAGGAAAAAGGAATGATTACCATTTCTTGACACAATTATCTGTTTCAGAATGAACTATTTAGATATATGCTTAGAAATCCTAGACCTTTCCAATTAATGTAATTTATTACAATAATAATGTATGATATTATTCATATAAATCAAAAAAGAAACCAACATTGACCATTTCTATTTCTCTGTTAATTAGTTTCATACAGTCATTGCCTCCTTAATGAGGGTCAATATGTATCTTTGCAATGATTGGCAACATACAAATCATGTTAATAAATAACCAGCAAAAATATCTTCCTGCATCAGCCCACTCCTGTGGAGGAGCATGTGGACCAATCCCATTATAGTCACCTCATCCTTCAAGCTATTTCTCAGGGATGTTTTACTGCTAGAGCCCTTATGTTGTCTTTGAAAACACGACATAGTGAAGTAGTGTGTAGCTAGTCTCTATGTATGTGTGCACACACATCTGCACACATGTACATAAAGCCACTGGCCTCTTGGAGTGTACGGCTGTAAAAAGGGAATACAAAGTGCCTTGTGCTAGTGTAGGTAATCATAACGAAGCTGATCAGAAATCTTCCTGTATAACAGTTTTCTTCCATGACAATTCAGTATAATCAAAACATTCTTCAGATTTCTTGCCCACTTTCTGCCAGCTCACCCACCTACCTCCTTACTAGTAACTTGGAAAGCTCTTAAATGGCAAAAAGTAGCTGGCAAATTGAAGGAACTTGAAAAATTACAAGCCTTCCACATTCTGGGCTCTGCTCCCAAGCTTTTCGTTTGAGGGCCTCAGCAATTTATTTTATGTAAGGCTAGCAGTTCAGTCTTCATGAGTTCCATAGGATCTTAAACCTTGAGGAAGTCAGAGCTTTCCTGTCAAGTCTAGGATGTCAGAAAGATCGCAGTTGTTCCGTTATGAGGGAGCTTGTTTGTTTGTTTGTTTTGTTTTGATTTCTACTAAGGAATGAAATTCTTTATTGCTCTAAGTGTAAAATACATGTATATGCTTCCTATCATCTGTTATTTCAGATACAGAGTTGAAATGCCTATCCTTTTTAATCTACTATAGACTATAGTGGTTATACTATAGCAGTTAAAAAACTAGTGTAGTTCTTTGGAGGCGCCTGATTTCTTCTCAGCTTTCCCCATAAACATCTATGGTGATCTGAAGAATGCCTCATTTCATGCTGCCCTCTCCCTCCCACTCCCTTCTTTTGCCTGTCACTTCTATTGGGGGAAGTTCTGTTTCTTGCAATGTATGTGTGCTTTGATTTGCACAGAGGAGTTTTTGGGTCTCTGTGAGGAAAAGGTGTTAAATGGAATTTTGTATAATTCTTTACACCATTATAAATTTGTCATTTTATTCGCAAGCAGAAATACTGTCATATCTGTCTTTGTAGCAGTTAAACTTTTGATTATGAACCACAGTAGCACCAGTACAGCAACCACACTGTAATATCTGTGAGCAGTGCACCATTAAAAAAATGAATAGATTGCTTAGGAATTCTTGAAAGGGACCAGAAAGATAACTTCTGTGGCAGAAGTCTTCTGTGTGAAATCTTTATATTAACTAAAGCCTAGTCATCTCCAGCAAACACTACTCCACAAGCATTTCCCAGGCCTGACTTCTGTGGAGCCAAGGTAATTATCTCGTGTTCATGCCGTTCCTGCACTCGCTATGACTGCCAACAAGGGGGTCAGTTACTGCGAGATGTTATGGTGGTTTCTGCTGTGCAGACACTTGTCTACGAGAAACAAGCTGTACACTACTGACATGGAGGGAAATGCCAGATTGCCTCAAATTGCCTTTTACAGCCACACCCTTGTGTAAGCACAGTTTAATATTCAGAGTTCCTTAGATACAGTGGTATTTGCTGCATGAAACATATTCTGTACTTAGTTCCTTCATGCTTAATAATGGTTTGTTGTGGACTAAAGAGTCCTCCTTCTTAATAAAGAATTGAACACTAAAAACCAGCAGCAGTAGCAGCTGCTGCTGCCATTGCAAAAAAAAAAAAAAAAAAAAAAAGGTAATTTAATGTAATGTAAAAGTAATATTTTTCACAAGCATATATAATTATTGTTTAGAGAGTAGGTTCTAATTAGTATTCCACTCCTGCTTTAGCTCTTCACCCAAGTTTTTGGGAACATCATCATCAACCTACTATATAATTTGCCTCTTTGTTCATTCTACTCAATCACTCAGTTTATTGTCTTGTGGAATTTAATCTTCAAGTATAAAACTTTCCTGGGAAATGTAATTAAAAATAAAATCTGACAAGACACTTGAAAGTTTATAAATGAACCTGTAGCAGGCCTTATCCCTATTGTTAACTAGTCATTTCTATAGAGAAATCCACTGTTCTTCCTATACTTACAAATAGAATAGGAACAGATGAGATAAAGGTTTACAGCAAAACAGCGGAAGGAAGAGATTCTTCCAAAGAATCCATGAATATATATGGAGAACAATGTAACTGAGTGGATTAATTTATAATGAGTTTAAATCTGCCTTTCTGATTCTACTGGAAACTAATACTTAAGTTTTCAGAACTTTTTTGAATACTTTTTTTTTGAGAACTTATTTGTTAAATAACTCATCTTTATCTTTTATTTTTGTGTATGCGTAGAGGAGGAGGTTATGAACTCTCTCAAACTGCACTTATCTGTTTCCAGACTGAATTCCAATGCAAGAATGAGCATAATCTAGCCCATGTACACACAGTGACTATTTATTACATGAGTTAGTACAAACCTTAAAATATTTTGTGGTCAGAATCTGATTGACAAGCATAAATTCATAATTTGTCCAAGCACCATTCTAAACCTGTTCCTGAGGTGTGTATTGCTCAAATGAGGTACACCTAAGCCACACTTGGAGATTAAAGTAGTCAGAAAACTCTAGATGCTTGGGAGGGGGGGAGATAAGGGTCAACAATGTGGGTCAAAACTATAATACTAGTCTTGGGAACTCTGATCCTTCTTGTTACGTTGCAGCCTATGAAAGGCCTTTTTTTTAAATTTAGTATAAATTCACTAAAGTGTTTGAAAGTTCCTTTGCCAGCACCACCTCACAGCAACATCTGATATAGCATGAACACAGAACTGTTCTACTTTTTCTTCTGTCCTTCAGTGCCCCTCAGATTATCCCAGAATTTGCCTGTGGTGTTTTTTAGTTGCAGGCACTTGCACAAGTAGAATCTGTAATAACATTGTTATATATAGCAGAGTATAAAATCTTGCTTGGTCACACACCACAAGGAATAAAACATTCAAATTTAGCTTAATGATTTCAAGGAACTGTTTTCAAACCCACTGAGAGCAAATAATATCTTTCAATTAAATTCAGTAAGCTGTGGATTAGGTCTTGGTTGCCTAAGAACACTCATAACACTTTAGTGTGGTCTTTATGTTGTGTACATAGACAGGAAAACTCTCAGGAACCTGCCTGTCTTTAGCTTTGTTTATTCCTAGCTAAATATGATATACACTAATAAAGCTTGGTCCCTTCTCATGCAAGATAAATCTGAAAACTGCTCTTCTCTGATTTGGACCAGATGTTAAAGTGAATCATTATCTGTATATGTTGTCAAATTTGCCTCCAATTTTCCTTTTAAACAGAGTGCAAATTAAAGCCTATGTAGTGAAAGGCTACAAAATTTTATCCAGAAGGTTACACGTCCTTCATGTTACAGCATTCTCATAATACATAAGCTTGCCCTAAGAGCAGCCATTCATTTTTATAGGGGTCTGTCTGTAATGTCAGATTGCTGATGTGGTGCTGCCTGCCAATATTCCTACTAGCAGACACAGAGTCAGCACAAAGAGTAACAGGATCAGCAGTCAATGAAATCTATAGGTATGTATAAAACATGGTATGAGAGAAAAAAAGATTGTTGTGTGTTGTTTTGTAATGCCTTTTTCTTTTTAACAAACAACTGTTGTCAAGTCTGCTGTGATTTTTGAATCATTCAGGGCATTCTCTACTTTGTTTTCTATTAGATATTAAATTGATACAATATCAAATTTTTGTGTTACTGCTATCAGTCATACTAACAAAGACCAATTCTCTTTACACAGAGATTTTCTTTCCTTTTTTGGAGGTTTAATTTATTTACACTTGGAAAACAACTTTTAAAATGGCTTTTATTCTTTTCTATATTGATTTTTGTTTGCTAATATCCGCAATCACATGTATTTGTGATTTTTGGGACCCTCGTCTTTCATGTGTGGCACAGGTCATTGTGCTTGACTCAATTTAGTGAAGTAAGGCATGTGTTTAATTCTACATAAAGGGCACTAAACAAGTTCATAATATCATATATGCTTAGTTCTTATAGAAATATAGAAAGCTTCTACAGAGTTAATGTAATAGCTATTTTAAAATATTTTTATTTGAAATGTTAATAGAAGTTAATAAGCATTGCATAGGCACAATGTGCTTGATTTCTTGTATTGAAAATATAGGTATAAATATTTCTAAAATTGATTAGGTATTATTCTAAAATATATGTAAGCTTATAATAAAAATAAAATATTCCATTATGGGAATGTGAATCATATAGATAATATGAAAAAAAAATCCACAAGATTTTCAGGGAGTCAACACAGAGAAAAAGTAATATCTTAAGATGCCAACTTAAAAAAAAAATCAATCTTTACTGAAAAACCCAAGAGGACCAAACACATAATCCATCTTGGTTTTTGGTGGATAGCAACAACTGACTTAACATCTCCATTCTGGTAAGCGTGAGAGAAAACCACCATGTCTGAAATTCCAAAAATTTGAGAATATCTGACACTACATCAACATATGAATCCATGGGAAGAATAAATCAAAAGTAGGTGATCCTCACACTCATGAAATATGTGAATGGCAGCCACAAAGGAGATGTAGAAACAAGAGGTGCCGCTTGAAGATAGAGGAGAGTGAAAGACAGGATTAGAATTTTCTGCCAATTTTTTAATAATCTAAAGAAACACCTGAAAACATTAAGAAACAGGGAGTACAGCCTTTCAAAACTCATGCTTGTCTTTGAGAGGACATAAGAAATGGGGAAGGAGAAAATTGTCAGAATGTAGCAAACTACCACTGAATCAGAAAAAGGTCATAATACCAAAATGCCACTGCAACAAAACTCTAAATAATCCATAATAATTCTTGTATAACCATTCTGATTTTTTTTCTCTCATTCTTTTTATTGGAGTAGAGAGTGGGGAGACACTTTCCTATCTTCTGAGTAGTTACTCACACCAGTAAAATCTCACAATTGACAGTTCTAGGTGGTCCATGACCAGAACAGTTTTGTCACCAAGAACTATGCTCATGTGTCTTCAGTCCTCCCTCATCAAATTCAGGATTCTTTTGGGCTGATAAGCCTGGACCCATATTGCCTTTCCCACTAGAAATTATTCACTGTCCAGCCTGACCCAAAGGACTGAAATATTGATTGCCATCTTCTCTGGGTACTATTTCATATACCTCCAGCTCCAGCAGCCCACAGTGTCAGTAGCAGACCTAAGTAAAGTCTCCAAATTGAGCCTGTGTCTTCTACTAAAGTGCTTCTCTCACAGTGGCCTGTTACTTTCTGTTCTTCTCATTTGCCTGTGTATAACCGCAGTTATAAGAGACTGAAACTTTCTAACATATTACCAAATGTATAGTTTCAGATATCGGATGATTTTACTAACTGTGCAAATCTTTTACTGTTCTATCAATTACTACAGCTGTAAGCTTGTCTTTTTTTTTTTTTCCTCGAGGTAATATAACGGTCATGGAAGGTACAGCAGCAACCGTCCAAGGAAAGCAAACTCTTTTTCCATATAAGAGTTCACTGTAGGAAACAGCTATAGAAGCTACTTAATGTTCAAAACTAGTCACTAACTTATATCAGTGTAAAAGAACTCTTCACTGATAGCATACTTGTATACTTTTCTCATAGTTATAAATAAAAGTCCATATGGTCCTTCATTGATCTAGCGAGCTACCTAGCATTTACATCTTTTTGGTCATAATTTGAAATACACAGTTTAAATGTAAACAGACACCTAAATTATCCAAAGTTTTCTTTACCTTGTTATATTTTGCACAAATGTTTGAATGATGTTGCTGCAGGGCAGTGTTTTTGGATTTGTTAACCAGCACATTCTTCTAAAACCATTATCAACTGTAATTAATTTCACTTGTGATGTCTTGTAAATGCTATGTGTCATGGTGGATTTTAATGAATCTTTCTGCATATTTTATTCCTTTTTAAATAATATCAACATGAGTTTTGTGGCCAGATGGATAGCAATCTCAGTATAAACTGCGTTTCAGGAAACCACAGTCACCTTCAAATGCATTTCCACTCCACGTGAGAGTGACTGCAAATACGAAGAAAGAGATGGTCTGAAAGTTGAATTTGGTTTGTCACATGAAAAGGTGGAAGATTAAGGGAGACATAGGCCAACTGAATGGTCTTAAACGTTCTCTGATGCAAAATATATATTTTTATATATATATTTTTAATCATTTCTTAAGCCAGTTTGGACCAATATACACACTGAGACAAAGCAGAAGTCACTCCTACCAATTCACCAGTGTCAGCAAATTGACCCAAAAGAAATTAATGAGGGCTAAGATTTGTAGTGTGTTTTTTCATATTGTATTGCATCATATCATATTTATTTTTGCATACTAAGAACCTTGAAGAATGTGGGAACATTCTTCAGAACTCTCTCCATGGCCTTCTGCGGGATTCCAGGCATACGTTTTAAGAACAGATCTCTCAGTCAATGACCAGCTGTCACATTAACCACATTGACTTTCCTTCATGCACGTTACTCCTCTTGTCTATAATTAATCAGCAACTGAAGGGCCAAAATCATAAATTATTATTATTATCATTTTTTTACTTAAGATCTGATCCTGCCAAGCATTGAAATCCGTGGCAAAACTCTCACTGATTGCAGTCAGTGAAAATTTGAGACTTGGAGGATTTACACTAGCACTGCATTAGCAGAGGGGGCTTAGATTCATTTCAGTAATTAGTTCTGCTTAGACAGAAGATTTATAATTCCTGCAATTATCTTTTTGAAAAGATAAAGTAACTTAATATTATTAAGGCAAAACAAATATCAACACAGGATGACCAAAACAATCCCATAACCCAGGAAAATATTCAGGTAGTCATTCTACAAAGCAATAATTATGTAAAGTTCAGGGAACCAGTGATACGCAGTGTCTAAATCAGTACCAGAGTATGGAAAACATTACTTATGCTTAAGTTGTGTTTTAAATACACAAGTAACTCCTTATAATCATGTCATAGGCAGTTTCACATTCAAGCCTGCTCATTGGTTCTAGCCATGCATGTGGGCAGCCAGCTTGGAAAAATATTGTTATCTACATATTGTTTCAGATGTGTATTCAAGTAAAAAGTGTTTGTATTGTCTGAATATACAGTGTCTGAATGCACACTGTAACTTGTATTGAAGGCCTCAGGCCCAGTAATAGCTTCACTGTGAGTGTGCTTCAGCTGATCGTGCGCGCTTAGTTGTTGTGCTGCTTGTTTAAGTTCTCAGAGATTGTGGCCAGTTATAAATGTCAATAAACTATCCTTTTACTTATTTAAATTTCAGATTTCTTCTTCTTTGTCCTGGACATTTTTGGAACATTTTCCACCTGCCTTATGTGTATAGGGAGAAAAGGCTTGGCATCCCTACATGGCAGGTAGCCTGAAAAACTCACTACTATCTTAAAGATGAAGGTGCTTTGCCTATGGGCTGCAAATGCTTAACCTAGTCAAAAGTGATACACAGAGTTGTGATTTGGAAGGCTCATAGTCCAGTACACTACCTCCCCAGCACTTAACAAAATGTGCTAGCATGTTAGTACTGGGACAGTATCCATTCCCACACTTACAGCAAGGATCCTTCTGAGGATTATCTCAGGATCAGACTGTTCAAGGTCTTTTTTTTTTTCCTCCTGAAAAAGTCCATCAGGGCACACATTCTTCTCGCAACCTGTTACAGCAAGAGTATTTAGCTGTCAGTGATTTACTATGGTGCACACAGTGAACCTCCAACAGAGCCAAAATAAATGGTATCCACAGTCCTTGCTCAGAGCTCTACTATCTGCAAACTACTTCGTACGGCCAAATGAAAACTGTGTGTTAAATATGTTATACCTGATAATGCAAGCTTTCAGTTTCCTAACTAATTTTGGCTGTAAATGCCTACAAAAAATAAACTTTGGAAAAAAAACATTTTTGCAGTCCAGAGTAGTGCCTAATTATATTCCAAGAAAGTAGTAAACTCTTCTGTCACTGATGAATGGTTGGCAACATCGTTTATTTTAATGGACACATATTACTTTGAACTAAGTCTTTGCCATCTGTTCTGCTCCATAATTAGGAATGTAAAAAGAACATATTTCACAATTACATCACTAAAGTGTATAATGTAAGTGACTTAAATGCATATGTATGTTCTCGAGACAATGTAGTATGCATCTGTGATGTTTTTCTCATGTTTCAGAAATAAATCAGGATGGATGGAAGCTACTTAGTCATTACAGAGCAATTTGCTTGACACTGTCAACTTTGTTCACAAAATTCAGGACTTTATAATAGAAAGATTTTATTATATAGACACTTTAAGCAAAGTAAAAGTACATGTGTGAAAAAATGGGAGTATATCCAATAGAATCATTTTACTTTCAATGCCTTTAAAAAATAAACTTATCAAAATATGTCCACAATTCTCCAACCATATGTCTCCTGCTGTTTAATGGAGAGCATTGGGATTTTACTCTAATCTCTTGGGATTTATCTAAACAGAGAAACTGAACTAATGACTAATGTAACACTAGTAATATGTTATACCTTATTGCAGGTAACAAATCTTGGGAAAAATAAAGTGTTTGACTCATTAACACACTTATTTTTCTTATAATATTTACACAGATTCTTACTTTTCTGCCCTGAAAAACAATTTGAAAAAAAAAGATCATTTTCAGTCTTGGTATATCATCAATGGAGTTTTTTTTGTCAATAGCAGAGGATATCAAACATGAAATTTCTGCATTAAGCAAAAGTGACATCTGTTGAACCATATCAGGCAAGTCCTTAGAAACGGTAGTAAATTGTTAATGAGTTTTCAGTGATAAGTCATAAAAAATAATCTATATATATATATACTAGGTGGAAACCCTACAAAGATACATGTAGCAGCATAAATAATCTCTTTGCACAGTTGACACTTTACATGATGATACTCTGTCTTAATACTTCCTTTTGGTCTTGCAGAAGCATGTAATGATACCTTGCAGACTGCAAAGAATGTAGAAATACCTTGAGTTTTAAATGACATATTTTGGATTACAAAAGATACCTAGTCAAAGACAACATGAATATTTCTGAAACGTACTTTCAGCTGACCCAGTTGCCAATTTGTCCTTTCAATAGGGTAAATTAGCACCAGCTAATTAGCTCCATGATGCTGCAACTCTACAGGTTCTGATACCTGAGCTTCCTTATTCATAACTATTTACACTCCATGGCAATTAGTAGTGACAGCCAAATGCTCCAAGAGCCCCTTTCTGATAAAATACCATATTGTGTTCAAGTGTGACACATGGAGAAAATTCATAGAACTCCAGCATTATCTGTATAGACATAAGTAAATTATCTGAAGAGAACACAAAAATATAACTATTTTTAGCTATCTGTTTTATTTTCCTTTTTTTTTTAAATGGGAAAGACTTTGCTGTAAATCCCATGTCTACTCTCTTTGAAGGAGAAGCACTCTGAGTGCTCAAGCTTTCCCTGCAATCTTTTAAGCATAAAAATTGCAATTCTTTCTGTCCCTTTTGCAGAAGCAAGAAGGTTAGTTGCAGGTTCTCCGTGTGTTCCGTATCTAAGCATTATATGAAGGAACATGTCTCATTGCACAAACCTGAGCACCCTTTGAGTGATGGTGCCCAGTTAGCACAAGCCAAAACACAGTGCTGCTATTACTCTCCCTGCTCCACTATCTGATACCGGCTTCTCACGAGGAACTCTTCTCAGCGTGACATTTACCTCCACTTTGTTCCCACTAGAAAACTTCCCCATGAAATAAATGGAGATGTATATGCCTTATATATAAAATTAAAAATTCTTTTTCTTTTTTTTTCTAGGTGAGCCAGTGAGGAGTTACCGTGTTCTCCAGTGTTCTAGTTCTGGATATGCAGAGGGTCAGATATCGAGAGCAAGTTAAAGGATATTCTGTGCACAGTTCATGTCCAGGCATATCCAAAAAAACTATTGGAACCTCCTGGAAGGACTGAAGGCTGCATCTATCACTCAGTGGCGCACAGTTCAGAGATTCATGACTTGAGAGGATGAGGTAACTTTGAAATGATAAACATAGGGACAGGTACTCTGCCTACAGCAATAAACTCTGGGAGAGAAAAGAGAGGGTCAACTGATGGAACTGATCTCCATGATAGTTGTAGAAATAATTTTTTCACTACTACTACTACTACTACTACTTCCTTGTGATGTTGTGCCCTGAGTCTCCATGAAGCCAAGCTGAAAGCTGAATATCTTTCCTCCATCCACAAATTCTAAATGAGGAAATGCCATCACATGCACCAATGTGATGTATTTTCCTGGTCCTACTAAACTTATATTTCCATAAGTATTTCCACAGAGGCATATTATGTGCATAAAGTTTCTACCTTACTCAGACAGAGAAGCATATGGGAAATGCAGCAAAGCATACCACCCAAGAATTACTGTATGACCAGGAATTACTACCAAGGTAATTACATGAAACTTTCATAGTGAGGAAAAACAGTAGCATAACTCATATTTTCAAAATTTGCACACTGTATATTATTTGTATATTGGAAAGTACCTCATTCATATCATAGCAGAGAATAATTGCATAATTTCAAGAGGAATTCCATTTATTGTCTTAACATGTATTCCCTTAGTGTCTCGAAGGACACTCCATGGGAGCATTATCTCTGTTCTGCAAATTACAGGAATTGAGAATATATCACACACTGTGAAGAGGATACAACTTTCCTCTCTTCTGCCTCTGGACTAATCAAGATAAATATAAGTGATAAATAAATATAAGTGTTCATTTATATAAGAGTATAAGTGAAATAAATATATGAGGCTGTTTTGAAAAGAGATGATCTAAGACAGCCAAATCAACTCAAAAATGAAGCAATAAGTATCTGAGATTAAACATTTCAATCTCCACTACAGTAGAGGAGAAAAAAAAAACAACCCTACAACCCAGGACTACTACTCAGTAGTTCCCCCCTTTAAAATCCATCTTGTTTCTGGAAAAACAAACAAGTAACAACAAAAAAAAAAACCCTGATGCCATTCCAAGTGGCCATATTGGATATATTGCTAATTTCTGACTTCAACA